>MU858074.1:0-298743 GCA_033297075.1 Rhypophila decipiens | reverse complement strand
ACTAGACTTGATTGGAAGATCCAATCAAGTAAATGGTATGTATAGTACGTATGAGGGTGTATAGGGTGGTTGTTCCTCTATACGATCCTCACAACGATCGTGACATACCACACCACTGCGTACCTATATACGATCCTCATATTATATATATTATTAAGTTTATAATTTTTAATAATATCTTATAATTGTCATGAATCAAGTAGGGAATGGTTGAGGCAGTGCTGCAATTACCCTACTATAATAGTGGAATTCTAGTATAAGGAAGGAAAAGAGACTAAGTTCAGCAATAGCCGCGAATGCGGTGGTTTTATACGCGTTATGCCAAGAATCGTCCCGCGTTCAGTGGGGCGATTCGGCCGCGTGACCACGTGACTAGTGCTAGTCTCGTGACAATAATTAAAAGATCTTTTTATTAAAACTAGTAATATTAGTACTAGCTAATTTACTAAATTATTTATATTCTTTACTTTTATGCTAGTACTTAAAACAGTGACGGCGACTGGCACGGAAGAGACAGAGCTGCAGTAAATGCTCAGTATATTGTAAATAGACTAAGATGAAGAAGAAGAGGAAGAAGAAGAGGAAGAGGGAGCTACGAAGTGGTGCCTCGAGAATCTAGCTAAGTAAGGCGCATGCCAAGCCGGCTAGCTATGATAAGAAAACCATCACATGGCTGATGACGTAATCAACGAACCGAACCATGACAATGGTGGTGGATGCCGTCACTAAAACTATTAAACTAGTTATTTAAAAAGGTAGATTATTTAACTACTAGTTAGAAGTCAAGTATTTTCTCCTATAATGATTTTATAACTATTTTAATTATATTACTAGTAATAGATACTTTAGTCCCTTAAAGATAAAGAACTTACTTAAAAAGGGCCTTTTCAAGTACTAAGTAGGTTATAGGAGTATAATAAGAGGGTTTAGAGCTTAGATTATAGGAAAAGAAAAAGGTATTAATATAATTAAACTATTTAATTAATAAATTACTAATAGTAGTTTAGCTAATTAGATAACTAAGTTTTTATATTATTTAAGTAGTAAGATTATTTTATTTAAGAAGGAGGTTATTATATATAGTTTTTTAGATTTGTTAACGATTTTAATTACTAATTATATAGTATTTAGCTAGTTATTTATTTATTTAATTAAAATAATAATAGAAAATGTATTAAAATAAAGTAGAAATTAATAAATTTAATAAACTATAATAGTATTATTGAGGAAAAGAGTAGTAAATATAATAGATTAAGGGTAGTTAAGTAGGGGACGCTAGTAATTAGGATAAAGAAATCTAGTATTTTGGGCTAAAATTGGGCTAGTTTAAGGGGAAATTGGGTATTAAGCTAAGGATCTTTTAGAATAGTAGGCTAATAGTTATAGTATTGTATGTATATTACTAAGCTAAGTAGTTAATAGTAATTGTAATAGGGGGGTTGGCAAATTTGCCTACTAAATAATAGTGGGTTTAGGGATTTCTGCTGTACTGGTGAGTTTACTGTTGTAAAAAGTACCGTTATATATAGGGTTGACTGTATACTGGTCAGAGGCCGCGCTAGTCCCCATACTTCGAAATAACTAGCCAGTACTGTATCCGTACAGAAATCGGCAACATATATACCGTCAGTACCTGTAATCGGTAATTAGTACGGACCCGTACGCGTGCTGTAATGCACATGCGTGCTGTACTTGGATTGTCGCGCCGCCCACCCCTACAATACATGCCACAACCAAGTATCCCAGTGACCCAGTCACGCTGAACGCAGCACCGGGGACAAAGGTCCAGCAACCAGTTCTTTCAATCCCGGTACCTCAATCGCCCTCGACGGTGTCGCTCAAAGATACTGGCCGCGCTGACTCCGACACACACTGCGCACACCAGACAAAAAGGGCAAACGCCGCCATGTCCTCTGGGCAGAACGAGTTCCTGGCTGGTTCTGCTGGTTCTGGTTCTCACTCACCACCACCAACATCACTGTCAGAGAAGACCGACGACGGCAACAACTCCAATGACAATGATGACCCCGTGCCTGACGCGCAGTCGATAGACGCCCCAGCTGGTCTGGCTGGTGCTGACCCGTCCACCAAGCACCATGCTCTTCTTCACGACCGCCTCAAAGCCGCCACCAAACCTTCCTCTCCACCCAAGCCCGAACTTGTTTGCGCCGAGGACTCAACGACGGCAGCAGGTTCTGCAACTGCCCCGACACCTCAACGTTCCATCAGCCATATTCAATTCCGTTCCAACACTATAGCTCCTTCGCCTCCCTTGACGACACACTTGAACCTGCCCGCAACTCCAAGGAGCCACAGTCGAGAGTCCCGAACCCGGGCAGAAATTTCCCACCTGCCGAGTAGCCTCAGTCCCACCGACAATACGCTGTGGCTTCAGACGGACGTCCATTTGCCGAGGCCCATACCCATAGACCGGGCTCACGGTGCGACAACTCCTTCGAGGCGGCAGAATCGAAACCTACAACACAAGACTTCGTCGTCCTCCCTCCAACCCATATCTAGAACTCCGAGCCTCAAAGCCGTCGGTTTCGGCAACCCCTTCAGTCCTCACTCGGCAGCAAGTTCCACCGTATCGAGCCCTATCATTACCGCTATGGGTGATGTTACACCTCTACCCTCGCCTCTACTTGCTGGCGACTCGCCCGGACCCTGGAAAAAGCTGGGGAGGATGCCATCACGAGAAGCCGCAACACCTTCGCGATCAAGTTCCTCAAATAGCGACTTTGTCGCCGGCACCGAAGAAACGACTGCAAACATGGGTGCACAAGTCAAGCGAAAGAACTATGCTGGGATTGGATCTGGGGCCGGCCCAGCAGATAGTCTTCGTCCAAGCAGTAAGGAGGAACACAATTCCAAGCCGACCACACACACACGAAATAGAAGTATAAGCGAGTACATACCCGATCCCATGCTGATCCCAAAGCGGATGGCTACAGTTTCTGGGACCCATGTCAGAGTGGACTTGAAAAATATTGAACCCGGCTTCGAGGGGCATATGCGTAGGGAGCCCCACCTCTCCGAGGCGCGAGGCTTAACCGCGATTGAGAAGCCACCGACGCCCCCTCCCAGTGAGTCGTCGCTCACCGCCAACGATCTGGCTGCTGTCCAGACCGGCAGCAACAGGTCTCGGCACGAGTATTTCGAGGCTCATGGGAGCAATGATAGCAAGCGCCGCCGCTGGCGAGCAATCAAGATGCTCGGTCAAGGCACATTCAGTCGCGTCATGCTCGCCACCAGCCAGAGCTTGCCTGATGACGACGAGTACACATTTTCGTCCGACAGCGGTCTGTACACTCCGGAGCCTCAGCCTCAGTACCACCGCCGCACACTGGTGGCCGTCAAAGTATGCGAGCATGGCCCGCGTGGTGGTGCATCAGAAGACCGAATCGAGATGAGCCTAAAGCGCGAGCTCGAGATTATGCAGTGCATCCACCACCCCTCGCTTGTGCACTTGAAGGCTTGGAACATCGAGCCCTCCAGGGCCATTCTTGTCCTGAGTTACTGTCCCGGTGGGGATTTGTTTGACATCGCGAGTGGCCATCGAAGCTTATTAACCCCGGGGTTGCTACGCAGGATATTTGCCGAGCTGGTTGGCGCAGTTCAGTACCTTCACGGTCTGAATATAGTGCACAGGGACATTAAACTAGAAAGTGAGCCATTCCTCCGATATCTATTGAGTAATCCGATGCCGGGCTAACACATGTCGGATTAGATGTCCTAGTCAACCTGCCTCCGGACGAGCTAAGCTCAACAACCACGGACTGGACCACATATCCTTATTCAGTCATCACACTTACTGACTTGGGCCTCTCGCGCCGTATCGCCGATGATGAGAGGCTAGAGACCCGGTGCGGTTCCGACGATTACGCCGCGCCTGAAGTGATCATGGGCCAGCCCTACGACGGCCGCGCCACTGACGCGTGGTCGCTAGGTGTTCTCCTCTACGCCCTACTAGAGAGCAGACTGCCGTTTGACCCTCACCCCGGCGTGGGCGACTACGCGATGCAGATGCGCATGCGGAGCAGGACGAGCCACAGGATCGCCCGTGTAGAGTGGCGCTGGATCCAGTACGGCGCCGAAGAAGGGCAAGACGGGGAGGGCGATCATGAAGCTGATCTCGCCAAGTTTCAGAGCAAGGGTCTTACCGGGGCTATGGAGGTTGTGGAGGGCCTGTTGAAGAGAGCGAGGACCAGGTGGCCGTTGAACGAAGTCTCGGAAACGGAGTGGGTTGGTCGCGGGATTCAAGTTGAAGGGGGGATCAAGTTTCGAGAGGAGGAAGAGGGCGAGGAAGTTTTATGACGTTAATGAGGTGCTTCGGTGGTTTTAGGTTCGGATCTGGGCTTCTCCGGCGAAGCTGAAGGATTTGGGAGTTTCTGATATTTTGCTTCTTTTCATGCTGAAGAAGTCAGCGAATTGTTTGTCTGTTGTTTCTATTATTCTATCCTTTACCCCTTCGTCTTTTATTCTGATACCTTAACTTCACCTCTACTATATAGATGTTTTGCTCCTCGTGAGAGCTGAAAGAGAAAAAAAGAACACACAACCGAGCCAATGACGGATTGGTTCGGTTTGTTTCATGATTCGGGCAAAGGCAACGGTCAAGAAATGCTGGGATCCGTTTATCTCATCGTCGTCTTCGTTATTACTAAACTAGTATAGTACAGTATTTCACACTTTAAATGGATTGTCTTTGTTGTAACGAAAAGGTTGGTCTAGTCGGTTAGGAGGCCAGCTCTTTTCGAGGTCTTGTTCTGATAACTTGTTTTATTACTTCTTATATAGCGTTTCGAAAGATGGTTAGTTAGTCCAGCTAGAATATTTCTCCCAGTATTATCTTCTTACATCTTGACTTCGTTCAGCTCATATATTCCATGATATGACATATGGGGCAACACCTTTGTCAGGTTTCAAAATGCAATGGCATCTTATGATATTAAACACAAGGACCATGTCAGATTGGGTGCATCTAGAGCGTCACACGGGTGGCAACAGAACAGGAATTTTGCATCTGAAGTCCGTATAGCGCTCAGGAGTCGATGGAAGAAAAAGAAACAAAAAATAATATTTCATATTTCACGATCGGAAACATCAACTAGGCAAGGACTACGACGCGGGCCTGATTGGAACAGACGCTCCCGAAGGAACAAGATTTCTAGTCTTGCGCATTAGACCACTCTGCCACCACGCCCTTTTATCCTAAGATGATTACCTGCTTGTGGCTTCTCGGTTCTATTCTCCTTCCTCTCTGGCTGCCCCTTCTCGTGGGTTTGTGGCGTGGCTCCATCCGAGTGGGAACCTGGAAGTTCTGGAACTTTTGACATGCGGAGAAGGGCTGGTGTTTTCCTTCCTTTTGTAAAAGGGGATGTACGAATAGCGTAAGAACTTTTCTAGGGTCATATTAAGAAGAGAGTAAAAAGGGGCTTCTAGTACTGTATATTCAATGCTCACCTGCTATCTATATTCTTTATCTCGTTGTATAAGCCTTCAACAAAAACAAGGTCCTACTGTAGCAAGCTTTGCGAAAGCAGGCGGACATGACAGATATTCCAACATTTTCCATAAGAAAGCAAGAATGGAGGCAAGAAGGAAGTAACGAGAATGGCAAAAAGCAATGCCCCCGAGCGGATTCGAACCGCTGGCCCGCATACGGATCGACGCTGCGTGCTCTGACCACTGAGCTACGGGTTCTGTGTGGCCTTTTTGTGGCTTTTTCTTAATATCCCTATGCTAGAAGTTGTATATATACCCTGAGCGGCTGAAGAAGGTTTGGTGATTGTGTGGAGGAGGGCCTGCTGGCTTGAAGCTTGTCTGAAAGACCTATATGTCCTCAAATCTCTCTACGTCGGATGGTGAGGAATCACGGTTTGTTCGATTGCCTTGATATCAGTGTGAATGGGTCGGGTTGGCTGTTGTCTGGATTTGGAGAAGGACAGAGTGGACCACATTCAGTAAAGAAGCAAGGGAAGCAAAGTTGTCGGATCGGCAGTGACAGTTAGGTAGGATAGCATGGAACGAAGAGAGGAAGGGAGGCATTCACACAGGAAGACATAGTCACGAACCTATAATGTCATTTTTGTGCTGCTGGTACAAGGCGGGCAAGTTATCCAAGGTATGTGCCTTATGTATGAACTATCAACGACAGACAAAACACAGCCAGCTAACAAGCGTCACAGACACACTCACGACGTTTTATAACACACCGAGCCAAACACACAGGAGATCGACACGTAAGTACCTAGTTGGGTTGGGAAGTAGGTATGTAGGTAGGTAGGGTATGTACCGTAGCTACTCTAAAATATTGCGGTAAACAAAATAGACGGGAATTAAACGCCATGATCAACTCCTCCAATGAAAAAAAACTAGGAATAAAAGACACCAAAGGAGAGACACAGACGGCGATGAGGAAACAGAAACAGACAAGCTCAACCAAAAACGTCCCCCCCAAAACAATTAAACAAACAAGCAGACGATGTTAGGTAGGCAGACAGTGTTATAAAAGCAAACCTCTAGGAAACAGGCTGGCTTATCAAGAGTTTTGGAAAAGCAAAACAGACGTCCACGCCGATAAGCATGGATAAGCACGTAGGTAGTTATGAAATGAGAATTAAAAGAAAAGAAAAATCCAGTGATTCGGGGCGGCCCAATTCTATTACTTAGTCTCCCACTTCCGCACCTGCCACCAGCTCCCATGTTGCCGCGATGGGAAATTTGCGAGCATATTAGCGACCAGGCCATCTCTTGCCCAGCGGCAACCCTCCAATAAAAAGAAGAATGATCAGGTATGAATTGAAAGGACTATTGTCCTAAACAAAAGGAAATGTGCGTGCGTGGTTAAGCGAACCGTCGAGAGGGTGCACCATCCCGAGCGGAGCGTGGTATCTTTTGGTGTGTAGGTTCCGCCATCGCCGGCATGTCCAGTGCCCGGGGCGGCAAATGTAATACTATATATAAGAGTTTGGTACATCGGAATGCCAAATGAAAGATTGTGATGATCGAGGGAAAGTGACTCGAGCAGGGGTCGGGAAGGGTGGGTTTGAGGGCGCCGGCCTGCGGGTTCAAGCGTGGCAGTCACGGTCGGACTAGCTCCGGAGCCTGTTGTGAGAAGCTGATTTGATGGGAATGGGGGCAATCTTCTTGAAGCCAAAGCCATTTTGTCTGTTTCCTTTTGGTGTCTACCGACAGGATAGCAGGGGTGTATTTTAACCAGAGAAAAGAAAAGTCATATCGTCGTGATTCGGGATGGCCCAGTGGGATGCTGAGTCGAAGGACGGAAGGCAGAGTCTAGAGCTTAAACTTTTGTGGCAGCGATGTATTGCTGAAGGGTGATATTAAGGAGGGTGTCAAAACGCAGGACAGTGTTTACCACACCGAGCAGGTTGGGAATGGTGCATGTTGACACGGGCATCACATAACCAGACAACATCCGCAACCGCCGCTCTTCTTTTGAGGGGGTTCCTCAGGAGGTTCCGGTACCCTGGTCGTTGTCAAGGGTTGAGGTTGTTGTGAAGGTGTTCTTGGGCTGGGTATCGGGCTCATCGGCGGCTTCTCTGTTATTTTCGGCATTGTGGAGTAGGAGCCGACCCTGCCTGGGAGAGCTGATGGGCTCCTTGGTTCCGTTTTCAAGGGCCAGTCGGCCTGCTCCTCGTGGTTGTCGGGTGTGTCGTCTTGTTCTTGTGTCTGTGGATCGTGTTCTGGGGGCTTCAAAAAGCCTTCGTCAGTGAGCGGCCTAAACTCCTTGTCGTAGACGTTGCCAAATTTCCCCTCTCGCTCCCACTTCTCTTGTTGTAACCGCTTCGCGACTGTCGGCAGCAGTTGCTGGTCAGGTGGCAACCGCGGATCGGGACGGTATGCAGAAACCATCCATGGCGGTTCGCCCTCCATCTGCTTGCTAAGGCTGGGCGATAGCTCACCGGACCTTGTTGATGGTCGCGTGGTTGCTCCAGTACTCGTTGAGCCATGACTCGGCCCGCCTCGTGTTTTTGGCCGCCCCGCAGCACCATTAGCCGCCTTAGGACCAGAAGGTTTTCTTGCCCCTGCCGTAGCAGTTGGTTTCTTCGGTGAGCTGTCCACCCTCTTGCCTTCCTGTGCATCCCTCGCCTGTCCTCCTTTCAAGAAGCTCTTAGCCGATGCTTTGGATAGAGAGTCCCCAGTGCTCCCGCTCCTTGTTCGTGGCTTTGGATAACTTATCGAGTCATCATCGGCCGGGCTACTCTCCCGTTTCCGAACCAAGAGTGTGTCTCGTTCGAGGTGCTCACTTGGTATCGGGACAGGACTCAGTTTGGCAACCGGAATCCGAGATACGCTTTTCGCGCTGCCGTTTGAAGTGAAATAACTTTCCTCCGCAATCTCCTCCGGAAATCGCAAATCCCAGCTGGGTGTAGTTGCAAGATCTGATGTTCTGGTGTCAATCGTGACGGCCGAGTTCTTCCTTGATCTTGCCGAGCCGTTGGCCTTGTCCTGACTTTGGTCCCGCCTCGGCCGGTTCTGACTCTTCGACCTCGCCCTGTCCCTGGCTCTTGGCAGGATTATACCGGCGGCCTGGAGTTCCTCGCTTTCTATCTTGGCCAGTTTGTCGCGGTGGATCCATTTTGAGTCGTCGAGCTCGGGGTCCAAATCCATGCCGCTCGCCGTTCGCTTGAGTGCGTCTCCCTTGCCACCATCGTAGACATCTAAAGGGCTGTCCGAGTGGCTGGTGTCGCCGTTGATGCTCCTAGCTCCAGGCTCCTTTTGGTGAGTAGGTGATAGATAGCTCGATTCCGGATTCCTTCCCCTCATTTCTGACTTTGCCTCCCCGTATCCGTGTTTCCGCGGTACAGCGTCGATTGCGTTACTGCCGTACGAGCTCGGGTTCCCGTTTTGAGATGTCAGGGAAGCATGACCAGTCGGGTACACATTCTCGTCTTTTCCGTGGATCGTGCTGTCGTCCAATTCGTTCTGGGGGAAGCCAAAGGTTAGTACGAGTGCAGCACACGATCGAGCCAGCACGAACGACAAGAGTGCAAAGGCCTGACAGTGTTTCAAGAGCGGAGACTGTATCGGCCCCGGGACGAAACGAATTGATTGAGTCAGGGTAAAACAAGGATGGGGCGCTCCGAGAGTTCATTGTCAGTAGCTGGTACATGTACACACCTCTGCCTGTATGTCCCATGAGTAACCGTTTCCATGCGGGTTTGAAGCCGATGTAAGTGTCGTTGCCGTCTGGGATACGGCGGCCATGTTGTCATCGGGATTGGCAAGCGAAGCAGTCGGAACAGAGGAGCTTTGGTATCTTGCGCACACCAGAAGCCCCTCTCCGGGTCGGTGGGTTGTCAGTGAGCGCGGCTCAGTTATGACAATAGGGGGGGGCGGGAAGACGGAGGACAGTCGAGACCGTGATTCGGGACTGAGTGAGATAGAAGGAAGAAAAAAACTCTTGGTCCGTAAAAGTTGACAAAAACAGTTCTCAACGGGACAGGGTATCTAGAGCTGTTTGAGAAATGGATCCTCTTGAAAACGCGCCAAGTAATCCAGGTGCCGTTAACGTTGACAACTGCCCACTGCCCGGTCGTTCTTGCTTGTTTTCTTCTCCGTGGGTTTCTTGTGTTGACGGGAGATTGAAGGTTTAATGGGGTTCTCGCTTAGCGCAATTCCGGTGGTCCACTCAAGTAGCCCGAGTCTTGACTCTTTTCGGTCGGCTCCAGCCTTCTGGAACCCCCCCCTCAGCGTCCTCTAACCTTTTTAGCGGGCTTGAAGAACCGTCAAAAACGATGGAACGTCGTTGCGGAAGTGACGACAAATTCGGGCTCGATACCGGTCTCAATCGATGCACAAGTCGATTTGGTTGCTGTTGCCGTTGGATCGTGGTGTCCTTGTCGAGACCTGTGAAATCCTCTGCAAATGCCAAAGAGACGAACAGGATAAGTGCTTAGTCCGTATAGCGTGGGGTGTCGTCAATCGTGCATCGTCCAATTTCGTAGCGCGATTTGGCCAACGCAAGCACTTTCACAATCCCCACAGAACCTGGATAGCCTGGAATGTCAAATGTTGGAAGACGAGGTCTTGAATTTGGGAAGGAGATGATTTTTCCAAAGGGCCAAAACCACCACCACTCTTCAGTCCCGTCAAGCGGTCCAATACCGTGTTGCATACGGTACCATGTATGTCATCTACTTGTTGACGAAGCCACCAGGGTCTTCGGGAGAATGAATGGACGAGACGGACTTCGCAAAGAAGGCGGACCGTAAACGGCGGTTCAGGCGGTCTGAGAGCCAACGTTGCTCTCCGCTTTCTTTTTCTCTGCGGGGAGCCAACAGAACGGCGGAACAAAGCTCAGGATTCACCAGGTTACAGCAATGTGATCACGTTTGTCCGTACAAGCGCAGAATCGCAAACAGACGAACTCACAGCGTGACCAATACCTAACTTTGATCAATTGCAGACTTGAGGCGCCAAGCGGCACCAACAGAATGAGTGGTTGTTATTCTAACATGGCACGAAGACAGTTAAGACACTGCTCAATTTCCGTAACCCGTACCCTCGGGATCTTCAAGACGACCGGGGTAATTTGATAAAGATTCCAATTGATATTTCCTTCAAAGAAAAGGGGTCCCTATCGAGTGGAGTGCTGTCATTGGTCAATTAGACTACACGGCACGGGAACGGGCGGGATATCGTCATGTGAATATGGGACCAAGAGAACACCGAGACTTGAGAGTAAGAGCAGCACCATCAAGCAAAACATGTTGACTGTACAAATGGACTTGACGTCTTGCCGCAGAAAGTCCACCATCGTTGTTTCTTAAAGCGTCAAACACCTAACTGTCAAGCAATGTCTGAGCTAATATTCCCAGATGGAGCCGTCACTTGATGTCTTTGACAGGGTGGAACCAGCAAGACCTGAGACGGTCGTTTTCTCGAACAAAAAGACCAACAGATGACTATCCCAGATTCAACTTGTTCTGTTCTCGTTTGATGAGGGAAAATACACCAAAATTGAAGCATATTTAAGGGGGACAAATAAGGTCATCAGCCTCCCGGTACTCAATCTTTCACGTGGCCAGCAACGGGAGTTCCCTTCCTGTGAGCTAGTTTTTGATACTTTGAGCTGACGCTGCCGAAACCATATCTAGGAAATGAAGCTCTGGTCTGCTATTTGCCCCTCCTGCCGTGAGCAGCGATTTTTTCACGAGGGTTATGACTACGCCTGACCAATGGCTACAGCGTCGACAGAGCCGCAGGACAATAAGTCGCAAATTCGAGCGAGACCGTCTTGGTGATGAATGAAGCAAGGATGGTACACGACGGTTCGGGCCGGCCGGGATATGTGGGTCAGTCTCCATTAAACTCAGGGTTCGTCCCGGCCGGGATCGGATCCGAACAAGCCACGGCTTTGCCGACTGGGGCTTTCAGTCAGCCTCCTATATTGCAGTAGGAGACCTACCTAGGCGGTTCACGCCCAGAAGTTCTCGATCGTGAGAATTTTTGGTACGTCAACTTCAAGCTGGCGATGAAGTCGCCCAATTACGATTGGCAGGCATCCTGACAGTCGAAACTTCATCCATTCGTCAGCATTCTGGTGGCTTGTCAGCCCAAAAGCCTCTTGATATGGTGAGCTTATATTACGTTCGGTATGAGGAAACCAAGATGGATCGCTGTCTTCTATGAGTCGCTCATTTCCCGATCTTGATATCATCAACCACTCGTTCCTCACACGTCATCACTCGGGCTTTGAGAGGAGAGGCTCATCAAATTGTCTGACGTCCCCTGTCTTTTCTTCCGAAGCTGACCTCATCAAATCCAGGCAGCTGGCTCGGGTCTATCTACCGGCAGAATGGGTCATATCTAGGCACTGGGGCTCCTTCAAGCACGTATTTTCTATCCTTTCCATCTGGGTACAATCTTCAACATTCTCGTGCCGCTGTCAGCTTGAAAAGTGTATGTACTTGCTTCCTTCTGATGGCACGATCCGGCTGACCTGCAGACTGTCATATCGTCCCAGACCTACCTGTATATCCTGACCAACCTCTCAAGATCCCAATGGCTCTACTCTCCAACTCACGATCCACAACATTTGTCTACGAGCCTCGCGAGCTCTTTCCTTTCTACGTTTTAGTCACATGGTATTGAATGCACGATAAACGAGTCTCTCAAGCACTCTGCTCATCGAAACGCGCACCCTTCGACTACATTCACGGTCACGATCCGAAAAACTCGTCCGCTTGCATTGGTTTCTCGTAACCAGAGTCTGGCTTCGTGGTAAGTCTGTAACCATCCTGCCGTACTACCTCCGAATACGGTCTCTAGAATACCAAAGGGACTCTAGCGCAGGCCGTGAAGCGTCACACTTCCTACTTGGTTGGTTTTGTAGTAACACCATAATACCGGTACCCAGGCATCACCCACAGTTCATCACGAGGTTTATATATGCCCACATCATAGAGCATCTATTTATACTACCTCTTTTCGAAAGCACGACTGGCTTGGCTAACATTCGGAGGGCATGTGCCACTATTGCAGTACTGTAAGTACACAGCATGTGCGGGTGGTCACGGTCAGAACCTTATGGAAGGAAAACCATCGTGGGACATCAACCTACTATGAATTATTCCCCATAATCACGGAACCGTGTCTTCACGTTCACGCGGTGTATACCTCTCTCTGGGGACTCATACGAATGGGCATAGGAACTACTTGGACGGTTGGAATTGCTCTGCTAGAACTGAATGCCCCAAACATGAGGCCATTCATTAGTGACAAACAACACCGTCCATCATGCTTATAAGATTTGATGATGACGGCAGCCCACTGAACCGGCCCAGGTATCTATGCACTCGGATAGAAGGTCCTTCACAAGTTGAGTTACCGTTGTAGGTACTGGCACTCCCTTCCCTGGCATGAAGTTCTAAAGTAAATGCTCCCGCGAACCCATATTGATCCATCGTCTGAGCAGCACAAATCCCACCACCATCGTAATCAAAAATGACAAGTACGTAGGTGGATGTTTCTTTCATAAACTCATCTGAGTCCGCTCTAGCTACTTTCTCTTCACCATTATAAACTAGAGCCTCAAGCATGAACACTCATCACATAACTCCAGTAAAAGACAGTAGCATCGGGCCGAAACCATAAACAGCTAAAAGCAAGAAAAGTGAGCAGAAAGAGTGAGCAGAAAATGTTGAATCTCGATCTTTCCAGAAGTACATATATCAACTCACCAATATTCATTATTCACATGCGTTGATCTTGCCCGGTGATCAGCCTGACAAGACCACGATTTTCACGAGCGCCGTGAATAATAAATGGGTGAGTAACCGAGTAACTGATGATCCTGCAACGTTGGCAGCTAAAACGTGCCTGATTAAACCGGTAAATCCGATGATCATCCGGCGCACCGGAGCCGCGCTTTCCTCGTGCTACCTACCCGCACCTACACTGTGTAGTGTACCGAGTCAAGCGACGGATGACCGATGACGATGACGGCATCCGATCATCCATCATAATATCCCCGTGCCGTACCCATCATGAGCCCATCCCATCCCCCCCACACCCAACAAGTTGCCAACCAGAAGGTTTTTTTATATGGGGGACTTGAGGAGGGGATACCGGATTATGTCAGGTTGCCTGTCAGCCTGACAGTGGGATATTAAGAAGGTATCGATGACAGTGACGATCTCTCGGGAGACGGAAAAGGACTGACTGGTCAGGTCAAGCTCAATGATCAGCAAGAACAAGTAACGGGCCGTGTCCGACTAGTTAAGAACTTAAGCCAGTCTGGACAGGACCAGATCTACGGATTATTCTCCCGAAACTTGTAGTCAGTTAAGATCTACTCTCACGTCAGTCAGAGTAGATGTATCTTTATAAATGCCTTATCCCTGAGGCGACTATTCATGATTTGTACTCGGTATTCTTGTATATATGAAATCCCTTGCGATTCACCAACTGTGAATACCAAAGATACCGTACAGCAGTCAACTAGACATCAAAGGAGCCGCAATAGTGGTTTACCAGTACTTTTGCAGTACAGTATACCGGTATAATATATATATGCAAGGCATCATCAGCGTAGCACCTCGTGGCACCGAACCTTTCGGACAGCGCTTCTAGATTCAACGATGGCCACTCAATCCAGGCCACCTCTTCCCCCATCCTTTTCTCGAGGGTGGTACAGTACCGCTAGATATCATCAAAGAGTGTGGGTGGGTGGGTGTGATGAGTGTGGGATGGAGGTTAGTGACAGTCAGCAAGCACTGCTTGAGCAGTGAGAGGTTGGGTGGGGAAGAGTGAGAGTGAGGGGCTTGTTCTGATTCAGGAAAAGGAGGGGTAAAATATTCCGTACACGTATTGATCAATGAAGAATGATTTGTGATGATAGGCATACTACGGAGTAGTGGCTTCCTAGAATGCCGCTATTTGGTCGATTCTTCGGCTTCTAATAGGTCTTTGAGGGTGCCGTGCGATGCAGCGGTCCTGCAGGATATCTGTGATCCGGTTGGCAGAAAACTCTGACACTACACCCTATACAGAAGTCGTGATCGGATAACTATGGTAGTATGGAGAACTGGCAAACAATGAATCAGGATGATAATGCTGCGCCTGTGAGCCAAGCAGCATTGGGTTTTGCGAGTCCCCAGACCGCTCAGGGGCCACTGGCGATGGTAGCACCGAACAGGAAACCAACAAGACCAATCATCATATATCCGCGGTGTGCTTACTGCACAGATGCCTCAGGAGACGACGACGTGTGTCTGGTAAATGCGAGGAGACCGTTGCGTATGTGGCGATGGTAGCTTTTCTGTTTCCTGATCTGAGTTGGAAGGTCAGCAGTTGGTTGGCTTGGAAGTTTCCGCGTCAGGATAAAGCTCATCATAGCTTTTCTATAAGCCCTCAACCAAGTTGAGTACTTGGACTCGATCAGCAAAGTCAACATTGATACACCGGAACTGGCGGCCGAGATCGTCGCCACAGCAATGGTAAAGGGGAAGCAACTAATCGGACCAGAAGGGTCCTCACCGCTTCGTCGAATGGGACTGAGAAGAACTGTTGCTCTGAGGTTGAGCGGTCAACGGATAACGGTATGAAGCGAGGATCCCATGTCATTGAGGTCCCCATGTTAGCCGTCTCATACTCCACCTTTTGAAAGATATCCGCATATGGCATCCCAGATCATTTGTCTCAAACCTGAGGGGATTTCAATAAACCCCACAAGTGTTAACCTGACGTGGTGTAGATTGGTTCTAAAGATGGTAAAGGCTGATCAGGAGTCTTGATGAATTTGAGATCTCCTGGGCAAAAAAGGAGGGGTAATTGTTTGAGTGGTTGGTTTTGGCGGGGTAGTTCCGATATCCGCTGTGGTCGAGAACCCAAGTAATCGCTCTCGCAAGTAATAGACCAAATACGGATAGGTAATCCAGGTTCGGGAGCACATCTGTTCGTCAATGTCGTTATCATGATCTCTTGAGACAGGACCAGTACTGTGTGCGGATATCCGTAGCTTCTTGAAAGCCCGACATCATCGTTTCTGACAAACCATCAAACCAGCAATCTTGAGCTGATGGATACGGGGGACAACCTCCAAAGAATCGTGTGGGATCGGCTGTTTGTCATGGCCTCTTCAATGGCCGCAGAGTCTGGTCACTGAGACTGGCTATGAACTGCCGGTGTCTTCCGATCTGAGCAATCCCGCGCCGATTGGTAAAGAGCGACCACTCTCACTGGTCGTGCTGGATGGTCGTCCCTTCCATTCGTCAACGGGCTTGGGCAAAGAAGGAGCACGACGGTGGATTCTGATTCGATAAAATTCATCAACTGGTCAAGTAGTGTAATGCCAGGTCCGGAAAGGGTGGTCACACCATTTAGCTCAAGTGGGAGACTGGTCATTATTCAGACTTCAAGACCTCACGACCCACAACATCCGACACCTACTTCCATAACCAGCACGCAGCTCTCGCGCTAAACCTGCTCGGACAACACTTCTCTCAATGGGCTGATAGCAGCTGATCCCAAGGTTTGCTCAGACGACAAGCTACTTTTGTCCAAACTATGTCCTCTGACCTGCTTTAACACAAAGGTAGCAAATTGAAATAGGAACAGAGAAAGCGCGTCAGGCGTTTGCCAGGTGTTTGGCCTCAGGGCCGTTTCTGTCGACCATTATTATGCAGGTGAGGTGCAAGTCACCTGTCGTCCCCCAAACAAAAACACTACACCCCCGCAAAAGGCCGTTGATAAAGACCTGAGTAAGACGACCTTGGCGGAGCGTTATGCGTTACGGCGGGAGGAACGTCTTGCAAAGGCCCTGGGGTCCAGCGACCCCAAGGATAGCAGGACCCTACAGCCCACCAACAAATGCCCTCTCCAGCGTCGATTACCAGCCAGTCCTTTGGCCTCTTCCAGGACCCTTTCAACACAACTTCCAATATATCCAGGCCGGCCCAGAACATTATTAGACCCCCCGTCTGATCAATAGTTCTTGAAGAAAAATGATGGAGCAAAGTCCCCACGCTTCTTCTCAAAGGAGGCAGCCGGTGCATTGTGGAGTATGAACGTCTCATATGCTGCAGGACATCAAGATGGAAAGGGAATGGTCAACGAGTCCACAAATTGGAAGCCAAGTCGTCTCGCCTCGCATTTTGTCCACGTCTTCGGTCTCGTCGCCTCTCGCAACTCTGCGCTGGCTCTGCTGGGCTCCAACTGGATTGGACTCGTGAGCATCCAGGACCCGCAGCTAGCAAACGAGGACTAGTTGGAACCATAAAGACGGCTGTTGTTTCGCTGGTGAAGCTTCCTCCCCGGTCTTACATGGGTTCGATACAGCTCAATCGATGTATGTAGGTTCAAAGGGAAAATACTGTCAGGGGCTGCTGTCTGAATAGGGGCACCGGATTTCAACACCCGATCGATCGAGAACGTTGGAGAGTGAGCTGACACTGCTCTGACAAACTATTGTTGCTGAAAGAGCCAGAGGATTGTCAGTGAGGCGGATGGTTCTGGTGTCCATGTCCGCTGAGGAAGCCTCGTTTCCCGTCTCCGTTGTGAAAGTCAGCCTGCTACTGGTATTCGAGGCTTGTTGAGCCCGACGGAACAATGGCGGGATTTGTGCAAATTCCTTCATCCCGCTCGTGAGAAACTGTCATTATTTTCATATCAACTCTTGTTGTTTCAAATGGAAAAGGTAAGCCATCACGACAGCGGCTGGAAACACTGATATGTTGGTAATAACACCAGCCAGGCCGTAAGCATCTAGTGGTGTAGCCCTTCCCGACGACATGGACTTCATCTCCGCCGCCGTGTATGTCACCTCTTGAACGGTTGACTTCCCCGGATGATCAAGGCTGACCGCTGACGGCTTATTCCCCATACATAGCCACATCACCTCTATAATCCCAGGGGCTTTGTTTCCAACCGGAGAATACACATCCAGGCTCCCGACAGCCGGGCCGCATGGAGTGTTTGAGGTGTTTACACGGAGAGACACAGAGAATACCGAACATGTCGCAATGAGAGCCGGATTCCAAGCAGCTGTTGAAACTTGAAAGGGGACCGCTGCACTAACCAGCAACTTGCATCAAACACACCGCCATTACCTCATTTATGTACAGTACAGAAACAGAGCGAAAGCGGAGCCAAACTGACCACTCCTGTCTCCCACTTGCTGCAATTCGTGAGTACATCCTCAAAGCCCAGGCAGCGAATATCGCCAGACTATTTGCAACTACAGAGTGCTCGAGACTGCATGAATTTTCTTGCCTCTTCTGGCAGTGACCAGAACACTGCTTTGTGGTATAAGTCCGCGGCCGCAATGCTCGAATAAGACCAACTTACGAATCTCGGAAGGGAAAAATAAGACAGGCCGGTTGCCACGCCTCGGGAAGGACTCATCATAACCTGGAAGTAGAAGTATGAGAAGCCCGGCTCGTGCAATGAGAATCCTCACTCGCCACCACCAGCCACACACCGCCTCTTCCACTTATGAGCCTGCAAGTTGTGGATAAATCATATGCGACTGGTTGAGCAATACGCATCTTCAGTTGGAACCAATAAGTGGAAATCGCGCATGGCATGGCCAGATATTCATAATGAGTTGATAATAACCAGAAAACGGAAGACTGCGTCACCGGAACTTGGGACGATAGACTGTTGGATTGTTCTGGGCCAAGACCACCCCTTTGGTATGCGCTGCGACAGGCAGCTCTCGCCGGAAGATGACAAACTTACATATACACCGCAGGGCACAGCCCAGGTGAACAACAGCCGGACGAAGTTATTTTTATGAGCCAGCTGAGTGTTCAGCAACCACGGGCGCACCGTCGCCGCAAAAAGAAGCGATGCGGTGCCTGGAGTCAATTCGGGATCGGGAAATAGCAAGGATAGTCTCGGACGGATTGCTCAGGAGAGATGTATCGGGCCTCGCGGACGAGAGCGAAGCTGAGCAAAGAAGGCCAGAGAAGACCAGGGATATCCGTGCTGGCTAGGGTCGCGCCGATGCTGGATGCCGTAAGCCAACTGGAAATGGAATGGTGAGAAGCGAAGCGGGCCAGTCAGATTTAACACAACGGCTGTCAATGGCCCACTTGCTGGGGCCGCTCAGCACTCCACAAAGATGCCACCCAAGAGGAGGTCCACAGATCAGCCACACGCGATTTGATGCCGAGACTCCCCTCACTGGTTCATCCCCAGGGCCTCAGGGCCCGCCCCATGCTGGACTCTGGAGTCAGGGTTGTCGCTTCCTGTGCAGCGTTCCCGTCATGGCCGTTGCCCCCCCAGTGCCCCAGTTTAGTTCTATCCATTCCCCCCCGTTCCCCCATTTGATCCTTCCCTGACAGTGCCAGTGAGGAGGGGAGCAGGGAGGGGGGGCCAAGTTGCAAGTGTGTGAAGAATGCCAGCCATCGAGCCAGCCATCGATCAACCCCATCACCCGTCACCCATCACCGGCCAAAAGCATCAGCCTCTCGAGTCCTCTTCCCTTCCCCTCGTTGGCTTTCAACCTCTCCCCCTTCTCAACTCAACCACCGTGGCCGCTGCCCGACAACAAACCGACCACCTCACCATCAACCCATTCTTGCCTCTTGCACTGTACCAGGTGACTTTGATCACCCTTCTCGCTTTCTTTCTCTCGTCGCCTTACATCAATCTATCTGCATTCAGTCGACCTTGACCTCCAGTAGAATCAGGCCGGCATTCTTTGGGCTGGCCCTGACCTGATTTCGGTTTCTTTCAACAACGGCTACTCGTGGTCTATCCTGGATCGGCCCGTCGCCTTCTTTCCCGGCCTGCTTTGTTATACCCTTTCAGTCTTTTAACAACAATCAAATCACGATAGATACCTCCCGGGACCTACCGGGGAGCCATAACAACCAACAGGGGGAGACCAAAACACACCAGAGCTCCACTCGCCAACCTCAGTCGTCCAGGTGCTTTTGTTTTCTCCACTGTCCACCGCAGACAGCCCTTGATCCATATACCCGCCTTTCCTTCCACAACACGGCATTCTGTAGATCTGTTATTCTCCTCCCCGCGACCCGGCCTGGACCTGTAATACTCTACCATCGCCTGTCTGTCGCTGCCAAGGACCGAATTCGCCGCATTCGCCTCCCGACTTAACCTTCCGACTTGATTTGTTCCATAGCATCAAAAGCCCTCATGCAATAGCCGCTCTGGTACGACAGCCGCCTGCTGCCTTCGCCATACCTCCCAACTCTCAACAGTCGCTTCCTTTCCCTCCGGATCACCGCTCCGAGTTGACCAACTACCTCCTCACTCTGCAATATTCTCGACGACTACTTCCTGGTCCAACAAGACAAAGCCGACATGATTCCCTTGCCCCCAGACCCGTGGAAGATACTTGGTGTTGAGAAGAATGCGGACAAGTCTGAAATCCGAACCGCCTACAAGAAGCTTGTGCTCAAGTGCCATCCCGACAAGGTACAAGATCCGAAACTAAAAGCAGAGAAGCAAGAGGAGTTTCAAAAAGTTCAACAGGCATATGAGCTGCTGAACGATGACGCCGAGAGGACAAAGTACGAGGAGCAGGTTCAGCTCATGGAGCTGCGCAAGCAAGCCGCCTTGCTGAGCAAGAACATCGCCAACTCTTCATCACCCCGCTCGTCGTCAAAGACATACACGTATGAGATCCGAACCGCAGAGATCAGAACTGCAGAGCCGAAGCCCAAGGGTTCGGGTGGAGGCAAGTATGACTACTCGTCTCCGCACACGCGCTCGCACGAGGAGGTTACTACCAAGGTGTATGCTACATATGACGATGGCGAGAAGCATGCGCGGCGCACCGCTAGCTACGAGAAGCCATCCAGACGTGAGGAGGAGAGACGGGAGAAAGATGAGCGGAGACGCAGAAAGGACGAAGAGGACAGCAGGATATTGCGCGACCGTGAGCGCGAACGCGAGCGCGAGCGGGACAGAGAGCTTCGAGAGCGCGAGCGCAAGGCGGAGAAGAAGAAGCAGCGAGAGCTTGAGGAAAAGCTGCGTGATAAGGAGAGACGCCGCGACCGCAAATCACCTTATGTTGAGGACTATGCTGCTGGGGAAGAAGATGTCTACACTGCGGCGAAATTGGACAAGAAGAGATCGTCGAGCAGGAAGCACAGCGAGTACCGCGAGAAGTCCATGTCGCGCCGCGATCGGGAGGCATCGCCTGCAATCGAAATCATCGACTTGACGAGCTCATCAAAAACCAAGGATCAGGCGCTCAAGGAGACAGCTGCCGACTACATTGCGAGATCGAGAGGAAATGCCAATATTCCGTCGCCGATATTCCAGAGATCTCAGCAGGAGGCCTTTTTCCAGCCGCCTGTGGCGCCCACCCCTCCCCCCGTTGACTTTGAGGAAGAAAGCATTCGTCGTTCCAGCGCCCGCGCGGCAGGCCGTCGTTCCTCTCATGACTCCCCGAAGGAGAGAGTCCTGCACAGCAAGCCTTCCCGAGACGCCTATGTCGTTGACGCCACGCCTTCCAAAGCACGGCCAATTCCACCATCCCTTGCAAAGGCCCATAGCACACCTCCGGTTGTTCCTGAATCGCCGCCCCGCGTTAGTCGGTCGAACACAGTTCCCCTTAAAGAATTTTCTCGACATATGCCCCAGCCGCCATCCTTCTCCCGAACCCAGACTTGGGGCGGCGACGACCGGCGAGCAGATTACTCATATGAGTACGATGAATCAGACGATGATCATCGTGAGCGCCGACATCGCCGGAACAGTCGGCGGACTCGTTCGCCCGAGCCCCATTCGTACCGCTACGAAGTTGTCGACAGGCCCAAGTCTTCGAAGCACGATTCGCACTACGGATACGGCGAGTCTCCAACTTCAAGGCGATACCCCCCGGAAGTGGTAGAAGCCTCGGGCTCGTACCCTAGCACGATCCCCTTCAGGGTGAAGGAGAGCAAGCAGTACGGACCCGAAGACGTCTCGTACAGCACTCATGCCGCCGCCTATGCATACACCAAACCTTCAAACGATCAATACTCAGTCTACGCATAAAAGCCGAAGACTGAAGGAGGCTGTCGTCACCCGAAGGTTCTGCCAACGGTTCGTTTGCCGAAACGCGACGAGTGATTCCTCAAAGCCTGGCGCATTGGTCTACTGGAGCTGGTAACATGATCTAATGACCCCGAACGCATTGCGGTTTTCTGCAATGCATGTATTTTTTCTATCTTCTTCCTTGTCTATAACTTCGGTAATGTCTTGGGCTGGGTTTTATTTCTGGATCCATCATCATATTTCCTATAACGAGGTCTCTACCTGGCGGCTGGCGTTTTTGACCATCTTTTTTGGGTTGGTTCTACTTTTCTTTTTACTCACATGGACGTGATGACTCTTTGCCCTTTCTTCATGCGGAAGAGAGAAAAATGAAAGTAACGAGCCATGTTTTTTTCACCCCGATTTCTTGTTATTTATGATTGCACATTTTCCTTTTTTTCATGTTCACTTTCCTCGTGTTCCCCCGCTTGGTCAAGCAGTGCCAACTATGGTTATGTACAAATGGAGGAAAGTCTTGAGGAAACATGGCGATAATGCCGACTTTGGTCAGGCATTTGGGCACAAGGGACATGATGGGAGGATGGACGAAGGATATTGTTGGGCATGAGAATGGGATATGCATGGGACGGTTGCTATACCAGCGCAAATGTTTGTAGCATAGCATGACTTGCCTGGAATTTTTGGACTTGAGGCTGGGTTTCTACCACAGCGAGCGATGCTTTTTTGGGGGGAAGACAGACAGACGGACATCTCGGCGGGAAGTTTGCAGCACAGATTTTCTGATGAGATGTCATTGAGACGAGATGAGAATGAGACGACATCATGGACCAATCAATGAGATTCACGATAATGGACAATATATCTATCTACCTACTACTCCCACCTACTTAGCTCGTCTTGCTCTGTGATTCTTAGACTTGCTAATATGCTTGCTGCCGGCTGGTCTGTCAAAGGTCATCCATTATCAATGTGAAATTTGCCGTCTCGGTGGTGGAAATGAGATCGTGTCCCTGCCGGTTGACCCTGCTGGTTGAAACCAAGACATACCAACATATTAGTCATAAAGAAGAAGAAAACAATAAAATGGGAAAAGAAAAAGGAAAAAAAAAATGACAAAAACTCAAGGCCCCCCCAAGGGGCCCGAGAAAAGCCTCCAACGGCTTTTTTTTCGTTGTAGTTGTTATTGATCGTGCCCGGAATCGAACCGACACCCTCCCGACCCCATCGATCAGGGTCGGAAGGATGCTGCAGGCCGGAGGGGTACAGAGGAATTACTTGAGTCGCCGTAGCTGACCGTTGAGCTAACTGGAAGCCAACTCATCTCTGCTGTCGCCATCCCCTCTCGGTTGGGAAAACTGGTCGAAGCGGGTGCTTATATGGTCCCGCGTGGTCGGGCCTGACTGCTCGTCATGACAGACAGGTTCAGCAGCCCGTATTGACAATACGGGCAGCCCACTGAGTCAGTCAGACGTATTGACGAGCCTGCAAGTGGGCTGCCGATTTATTGTCTTTTTCCACGGCGAGGCATGAAATCGGCAAGAATGGCAAGCACACGAGAACAGGAACGGCCACAAACTAACTAGTATTTACAAAATACTGTACAAGACTAACTAACCTAAACGACCAGCGACAACAACGAGAAGAGCTCAATATCAGCTAGCTAGCTAGGTATGCAGGAAGCATGCCACGAGGGACAAGATTATGAACGGCAAAGAGACAGTAAGGAGGATACAAAGTCAGGAAAATGAAAACAAGGAGACATAATTACCCCCGTCACTCCACCCGAGATCCCAGTATGCAGGTTTGAACAGAACAAAGGTACTAAAAAAGCCAGAAACAAGTCAGACAAGGAAACTCTTCCGACCTTCGACCAGCCCCTCTGAAGTCTTGGTAATAGCTGCCCAAGGAGGCGCATATTTGAGCCCCTCATCCAGCGCGAGTATTGTCCCAGCTATGTTTGCGTCGCTCCACATACACGTAACAGTACCGTCCATCCCCGACTCCCGAGTCTTGAGCTCGCCATTCTCGACCGGCGAGCCAGATGGGCTACCCTCATCATCAACCGCGGCTTTCTCATCCTTCCACTCAAAATCAACAGTCCATGGTGTGGACCAGTCCCTCCGCCACAGCTTGATCAGGCCGACTCCGGCATCGGGATACTGCCCGAACCGATCATCCCAGCCCGATCCTCCCTTCACACTGAATCTCGAAACCGGTTTCTTGAACGACAAAAAACAAGCCTTGGTGTTGTTCGCGTCAATCTTAATGCTCGCTGTATTTCCAGACCCCCTCGTAGCATTCAACGTCACCAGAGCGGCATACCCCTTCTCAGGCGGCAAACCACTGGACAAGTCCCCGTCCAGCCGAGGCGGGACGGCAGATCCATCGTAGCAACAGCTAGTCAGCTCGGGTCTGCGAGCCGGCCCGCAATGGAGCTCTCTACCTGACGCCGAAGGCATCTCGGCAACTATCTTGCGAAGATACTCCTCGATTCCTCCATAACACACCTTATTCTCGCCTGAATCCAGATCGATAGTTTGGATGAAGAACGCCTTGTACCGATTGCTCTCAGAAAACGGGAAAGCAACCAAGTTGTAGATGAGGGTACCAACAAAGACGGCCAAGAGAAACACCGGAATATGATGAGTGACACGGTGTATGAAAGGACTCAGCGGGAGTAAGAGAAGGACGGTTAACAGAACCACAAGCAGATACGGGAGCAATAGACTGCTGCCATCTGAGCCAGTCTGATGGACAGCATCCGTGAGCATCAGACCAGTTTGGCCGGCGAGGATTATGATGAATGGCCCAAGAACGAGGAACTGGACAAACCACAGCCACGAAGGCAAGCGTCCTGACCAGGCCTGCTCGAATTCGTACGGTTCCCCGTTACCGTCGTCCATCTTCCGGGCCCCATCAACCAAAGCAGTGATAGATCGGCGATAAGTAGTCGCAAAGGTGGTTCGAAATTCACCATTAGGGTGCCCGCCCACCAGTGGAGTCCGCTCGGTAGGCGGCTCTTCATCGTCATCCTGGCCTTCTCCGGCTGTTGAGCGAGCGCCCAGGCCTGATGCGGTAGAGCTCCTCGTTGGTGGAACGCTTATGGACTCGTGATGAGCCACAGGAGGGAGCTGGTGAGCAGCGTGATCATCGCTGCCCTGCTCTCTGGCTTCATGGTCCTCTCTGGCTTGTGCCGCCCACGTGCTCTTCTTGGGCAGCGCGAAAAACTC
This sequence comes from Rhypophila decipiens, assembly GCA_033297075.1. NCBI lineage: Eukaryota > Fungi > Ascomycota > Sordariomycetes > Sordariales > Naviculisporaceae > Rhypophila > Rhypophila decipiens. The sequence goes on along the minus strand of MU858074.1, from coordinate 274,027 downwards.
ACACAGGCTGATTAGAAGAGTCAAGAACAAAGCGGTCTGGAGGAAGACGAAAATGTAACCCGCACCGAGCTTTCCTCGGTCTTCAGTAACGGCGACTGCAACGAGAATCGCCCATCCGATTATAAATAACCACATGTTGACATATCCTCGGCTGAGAGCACTGGGCCTGGCAAAGTTGGCGCCTCGCATGATACACCAGAAGGAAAAGTAGAAAATCGAAATACTCATGGCCCACACAGAATACTGGCTGCTGTAGATAATGAACGGATTCTCCTTCCTCATGAGCAAAGCAACTCCAAGTGTCAGACCGCCGGCCACAGTCAGGGCAAAAGGGAAACGGAAGAGACCCTTGAATGCGCCAAAGGAGACGGCGCTATTGTCGTCATCTTCGTGACCTTTTGCTCGAGTGGCGAAGAAGTAGTACTTGTCGAGCTTGTGGAGGATATAAGTGATCAATATGAGTATCAGCGGAGTGGCGATCAGCACCGCAAGCGACCAGGCAAACATAGTCCGGAGACCGAAAAGAACGAATCCTTTCCCGAAGAGATCAAACCACACGCCATCGCTCGGACTACCATTGGCGACCTTGCCACGGGCTCCATCCGAACGTGGACCTGTAAAGGTATCCCCGGTGTCGCTGGAGAGGCGTTCTGTCGTGTGAATGCTTGCAGAGAGCATGTGCCAGAGACTCGCTCGTGACGTGTGCATAGCATCATCCCGGTTGGTGTGGTAACTTGATCGGGGCTTGAAGAAGGCAAGGTCAAGACCACGCTGACCATACACGTCGTGAAGGACAGAGTAATCAGTACCGCTCCTGATGAATCCAAGACTGAACGCGTCGGAGCCAATGACGGTCCCAAAAGGATCTGATGTCCCACGATATGCTTGAGTGACCTCCCGGTCACTTGTCCGGAAAAGCAGGGCTCGACCTCCGGCACCAGCTCCTTCTACATTCAGAAAGGTGTGCACATATGGCAACAGGGGGCTCCGGCCAAAGGCACGCGCGCCGTAAAGCCAGTCTTCCTCTCCGTTGTTGAGCATCGCCACGATGCCTCGTTCCGGCTGATGTTCGGGGTGTGTGAAGTACTTGATGGCTTGCAAGACCGTTACTACGCCCATCCCGTCGTCTGTGGCACCGAATCCCGTCGCCACGCTACAGAGGTGTGAGTAACCTTGATTCACCTTCCAAATGATCAAGAGGAACTTACGAATCGTAATGTGCATTGATGAGTACAAGGCCCTTTGTTTCGCGCCTACTCTCCCAGAAAGCACCTTCAGGATCGGCTTTGCCCCTGATGTAGACAATGATGTTTGTCCCTTCAAAATAGGCGGCCGTTGCAGCTGAGCTCTGGTGGCCAGCATTGGTTCCCCCTATGCCAGTGCTCATAGCAGCTGTGACATTCGACGTCATGTCGTTGAAGACGGTCACGGCCGCCTGGGCTTTGCTGGACCCAGAGCTGTCAGAGGCCGGTCAGCTTTCATTCAGACACTCACAAGTGCACCGCGAAGTAAACAAAGAATAGCAGAGAGAAAGCATCACGAACCCATATGTATCAAAGCCCACTTTATTTTCCTCGAGAATCTGCTCGATTCGCTTCAGAAGAAACGTGCGAACCTCATCGTTGAAGTGGCTGTTATAAGGGTGGTACGCCTTCGTTATGGCCGTCAGGTCAAACCATGCCTCGGTGAGGTTAAGCCCGAGATATGGAGATTCACTCGGTGCGGGGGGTGGTTCCTCATTGATTATGACGATGGGTATCAACAAAGCCAAATAGACGACCGTCGTCCAGAAGGTGACCGGACCTGGCCTGAACGAAATCGGGCTTATCATTACGGGCAGCCGAAGCAAGCAAGCGCCGGATACTTGTCGGATCACCGAAGGACTGTCTGAAAAACTCGGGAGTCAAGTGCAGAAGCGGAGATGGCCTTGAAAACGGGGAACGGAGACGGCGGGGTCGGGTTTGAACTGCGGCAACAACACCTGACCGCGCGTACACCCGCTCAAAAGCTAGGCAACGAAAGACTCCGTGACATGAGGAATCAAAGCGATTGGGTGAAGTAAAGCTCGAATAAAAATACACCTAGAATCCCTGGAGGATGAGGAGGCCGACAGGGAGAAGGGCGAATAGTATTAGAAAGTAATGCGAGGTGAGAGAGTGGTGAAGGAGTTGTCACTGTTAGAGCTCCCAAAAACAGGCCGAGGCGGCTACCGGCGGCTGGTGGGAGAAGGAAATCCTGCTCTCAGTTTTGCAATTTCCATGCAAGCAGATGTCAAAAAGTTAAAAGACACGGAGAAGTTATCAACAAGGCAAGAACATTATGTATTTGATGGCGGGGAACCCAGCAAATGACTGTGTATCCATGTGAGGAGGAGGACAGGCAGATGCCAGGGAAAGCTATGCTTCTAAGGACCTGGTGGCCCAAGCTCTTTCTACAATGACGGAATACGGGTAACAATACATCACGTACCTCGACAGTGGTCTTTCAGCGAGCTTTCATGATTCAACATCACGATCCAAAAACGGGATTGATTTATATATTCTTCACAAGAGCTTACCAGGCTGACAAAGTCCAAGGTAGAAAGCATCTCTCACCTTGGTTGGGACAACGCTGACGAGATGGACCAATGTCCTGAACATCGCAAAAGTTAAAATACACGACAAGTTATGGTTAGACCTCATTCCGGATACAAGCTTCTATCTATCTTACCAAGCTCAAATCGTTTCTTCCAGTACAGTTGCAACAGTCCTGGAAGTTGACTGCGCTCGCTAGGGTTAATAGAACCAGTTCATGGAACAATACCATTCAAAACTTTCCCTCCGCTGTTTCTGTGAGTGAAATATGAAAAACAAAATATTCCTGCAGTTAGTCCCGCCGCACACTTGGGCAAGAAACACCCCAAGTCGGCGCTTTTGAGAACCTATTAGTACTGTGCTATTGAGAAAATGTGAGTCCATCCAGGTTGTTGAGCATGTTCAGCCTATGAGTCAGCAGAACCCATACTTCCAGCTATATATATAAGCCACAGTGAAGAGTTAAAGGTCCCGTCAGTTCGATTAAGCCCTAGGAGGAGGAGGTGGTGGTGGCGGCTGATCCATGGGTGGTGGAGGAGGAGGAGGTGCGTCACCCGATGGAGGAGGTGGAGGAGGGACAGCGCTGGCGTATTGCTGGATCAATGCATTCAGGTTACCGGGGAGACCGGGAGGCGCTCCTCCCATAGCTCCAGGAGGAGGAGGCAATCCAGGTGGTGCACCGCCCATACCGGGAGGAGGAGCGCTGTATCCGGGATAGCCACCATACGAGCCAGGGTACGCAGGCGGAGCTGGGGGAGCAGCTCCCGGGGCTTGGTGCCATGGGGCAGCACCAGGAGCCGACGAGTTGCCACCATAACCACCGTGACCGCGATCATGACCACCGCCTCCGCCGCCGTAATAGGTGTCTCCGCCATCGCGATAGTTGTTCTCACGGTTGCTGCGGTCGCGAGCCCAGGGAGCCGGACCACCTGTCGGACCACCCGAGGGGCGGCCTTCGTCCTCACGATCGTTGTTTCGAGTGCGCCAAGGAGCTGGGCCTCCGGTAGGTGCACGCTGCCAAGGCCGAGCGTCGTTGTCACCTCTACCACCGCCACCACCACCGCCGCTACCTCCGTTGCTGTTGCCGTAAGACGCGGCAGGCCCAGCTTCGATTCGGGCTGGTGCGGCACCAGTGCCTCCGAGTTCTTGCATAAGTTGCTGGTAGACATCTGTTAGCATGTCTGAATCCAATGCTTTGGCTGCTTGTTTACATACCTCATACTCCCTGTCCACTTCGTCACCGCCACCAATACGACCAGCAGCAGGACGAGCACCCGGGCCGTCATTGCGCCAGCTTGCGCCTCTCTGTCTGTCAGGACAGTCACGCGCCATATGACCAGCATTGCCACAGACACGGCATATGATATTTGCTGTGTAATTCTGCTTCTCAGGGCAGTCATACTTTCGATGGCCAATCTGGCCGCAGTTCTGGCAGGCCTGGTTTTCGTCGTCACGAAGGGTTCCGTTCAAAGCAGCAAGCTCACGCAGCTGGTTGCGCTTGAGCTCGTTCTGCCCCTCGGGAATAGAAGCAGCCTGTGCTAGTGGTTAGCATGATGAACGGAAAACATTGATTACAGTGGAGACATCAGGTAGACTTACTGTTTCAATGACATTGTGAATGAGCTTCTTGGCCTTGTTCACCTTTTCCTCGGTATCCGCCATGATAAGGCAATGGAGGTCTTCCTCTTGATTGCTCGAGTGTGCTGCGTCAGAACGGCCCTTGCCTTCTTTGACTGAACCTTTTCCACGGATCGCAATCTTGGCGCCCGATTCGGTTTCCATTTTCTTGAGTGTATTGCCACGGGGTCCGATAAGTAAGCCAACTTTAGTAAAGGAAGAAGCTATGTGTTAGTAACTGGGTTCAATGAGTAGAGTATTGGGTTAGAATCCAACGAAGCCAGGCTAAAAGGCACATCACAACAGCTTTGCGGACCTAGGCCTGGCAGGGCAAGATCGTAGGTAGGATTAGTAGAGGGGGCAGGGAAGGGATGTGTTGTCTCACTAAAGTTAATCTCTGGGTAGTCATTAACAGGCACATAGACTTTCTCTTGGGTCTTTGTCGGACGGCGATAATCCTGCGGAGGATGATAGTTGGGGATCGTCTTCATGGCTTTCTCGATCAGTTTGTGGCGTTCGTCCTCGAGCTTCTTTCGGTAGCGGTATTCTCTCGTGTTGACACGGCGACCGTGGTTGTCATACTGCGGAGCGGGCGATGGGGATCGGTCGCCATCGGCGGGCACGACATCATCAATCTTGAGCTTTTGGGTGATCTCCTCGATACGCAGGTGGAGAGTGTAAGCTTCCAGCTGTTCACTGGTCATGTTGGCGACGATAGCGGTGGGAAGGCCCATCAGGCCCGCTGCCTTGTTCTCGGTGGCATCGCCCCAACGATTACGCTTCTTGCGACGCCTCGTGCCATCTTCAGATCTCTCGGGACTGCGACCGCGTTTTACATCGCGATCTCCGTTGGAGAATCCGTTTCCGTTCGATGGCGGCGGGGGAGCAGGAGCAGGAGCGGCGTTTTCGTTGCTGCGACCGTCGTCCGAATCACCAGCAAAGCGGCGAACTTTGCCAAGTGGGATGTTGTTGGAACCAGTGATGCCCTGGTTCCTCCACGACATTTTGATAAGTAAATGCGCGGTCGCGACTTTGGTTTGGGTGCGGGTTAGAAATGCTTGTCGCAAAACCACAGTCGTGATTTGTTGCGCAAGGTGAAAGAGTTGCGGAAGCAGGCAGGAGGTGGAAAAGAAACACGGTTACTCGAGTCCAGACGTAACTTTTTGGCGACAAGTGGGTCCGTGCAATAGGTGTTTCCGGCACACGCACGTGATTTGGGGTGCTGGGTTTGCCGCCAAGCTCGAGACAACATCGAGACCCTTCGAGGTTCCAATCACGTGTCTGGTGCCCAACTGGCCGTTAAACCGTTGGTAGAGCAGTCCGTGAGTTGTTTCCTCTCTGCATTCGTCTGCAACTGTGTCGAGGTGATGCGTTCTATGCAAGACACGTTTACCGGGTTTAGACTGGTGTATATTTTTCTACATCACTAAAATTACCTATACGATGTACAAGCGGGTGTCCGCATCCGCGCGGAGACAGTGTTGCAGCTTCCAACCCAAAGTACACGGAACGATCAAAATGTGCGTCCATAATAATAAGCTTGTTTGAAGTTCTCACGGCTACTACATGCGCGAAAGCTTCTTTGTTCATCTATCAAATAACCTACCGTCCTACATCTTTTTATTTCTTCTCCTGGTCCTTGCTGCTCTCGGTCCTAACCCAGCTATTCGCGGCCCGCTTGTCCAGCTCCTCCTGGCTGAGGTTCTTCCAGTCCAGGCTGGTATGTCTCTCGGGCACATGTCTTCCCTTTTCAATGCCGGGGTGCTGCAGGAGTTTCTCCATCCAGGCCTCCAAGTGAGGAAACTCTTTGATGTCTACTCCTGCCCAGTCTGTTTCACATCATTTCAGGTTAGCAATAATTCAGGGACGTTCATCACAAAGAGACTTGAGATCGTGATTACGCGGTGGGAAACTCACGATAAGCAGCGACCCATCCCCAGCAAGCGATATCTGCAATGGTGAGCTTGTCACCGACTAGATAGCCCGACTTGGACTTTGCCAGCTGGGACTCCATCACGCTGTACAGGCGACGGGTCTCATTCTGGTAGCGGTTGATGCCGTATGGGATTTTCTCAGGGGCATAGCCTGTATTAAAATGTTTAGTTCATGAGCCAAAATTAATTCATATGCGGCCGAGCTAATGTACTCACGGAAAAAGTGGTTGGCTTGGCTGTGAGGTGTTGTCAGGTTAGCAATCCAACTTGATGATGCATCACATTTTCTCCAAGAGAGGAGAAAGGAAGCAAGAAAGGCAAAACGAACCCTTGCATCGGACCAAGACCACCCATCTGCCAAAAGAGCTAAGACGAACCAACAAAGAAGGTTAGGATTTTTGACTACACTCAAAAACAATTCGATTAACCAGTGGGACAGGTGAGCTACATACCCAGCTGTTCACATCATAGTACTCCTTCGATCCCCGCGGGTATGAGACTTTATGCTCCGTGTCGTACCGGTCGACGAGGTACTGCATGATGGCGCCGCTCTCGAACAGGCGGATCTGGGAGCCATCGGTAAAGACATCCGTGAGGGCCGGGATCCGTCCGTTGGGGTTGATCTCGAGGAACCACGGCTCTTTTTGCTCGTTTTTGGAGAAGGAGATGTCTGTTACCTGGAAAGTGTGTTAATAGGTCATTTTGGAGGCATTCGGTAAGTTGGTATGTTGGCCAGAAAATAAGTACCTTGTAAGGTAACCCCAACTCCTCTAGGAGCATCGAGACCTTGATGCCATTGGGAGTTGCCGCCGTGTAGAGGTGGATGTCTGAAGGGTCCTTGTTGTCCGCCATTGTCCTGGTCGTTTGAGCAAAATGACTTGGACTTTGGAGATGTCTTTTAATAAGATTTGTTCGTAGAGATGGGACGTAGGTGAGAAAAGTCTTGCGTGGAAGCATTTACTATCGGTCAAGGTGTTTATATCTTTGACCAGAACATATATTTGTGTGAAAGAGTAATGATGCTTATATATACCAATTCTCCTTTCTCAGCATTGAGCTTGCTACTCCGTATTCTCCGCTACCTCGCTAAATAGCCCCTCCCGAGGCCAGTCCGATCGCCCCCCGCAAAACGGTTTCTCAAATCTGGGGCTTCTGAGCACGCAAAGACAACCAAGTTGTTCTTTCTTGTTCCCGACTTCCCTACCAAAGCCGGAGGGCCGGTAGTGTTTCCTTAGCTAAGTGCCCACCCACTCGGGAAATGAGGGGTTCTGCCAGTGGTTGATTACATCATCGCCAACATCACAGGAGGGGGGAACAGGGTTACGTCAATCGGCCTGGATTAGAAATTCAACTTTCTTCTGCCATCTTCACTGCTCTATCATCGAAGACCGATGTTCAAAGGCAGGTTCCGGATGAGCCGAATACGATGTTCGATTTTGTTAAGTCATTCCCAGCCACTCTTAAAGACTACAATATCTTACACAGCGCTCTAAATATCCGATTCACTACTTCCCTCAAGCGCGACCCCTGGCTCTGCACATGCGGCCAGAGTTGCTAATAGACCAGGCTTCGCTGCCGACGGCATTTCTCGCATAAAAGAAGGACTGAGGATCGTAGCGTTTCTTGATGGTGGTGAGTCTGGCGTAGTTGGATCCAAAGAACTCCTGTTGGAAACGGGGCTGCTGGAAGTCGGCCTCGTTCATGTACGCGCCGGAACCGGGAGTCACTGCCTCGATCTCGGGCATAATCTCGTTTGTCATGAGGTCCTGCTTCTGCAACATCTCCTCCCACCGGGCCGGGTCAAACGACCAGTCTGTGGTAAGAACCGCATGGACAAGAGCGTCCCGCCAGGCAGGGAGAACTGCATTGCTGCCGTGTTGACCGAAAGCAGAGACATCAGTCCCGAACCCAATAAAGGTGATCCCTTTCTCAGCGATGCTGCGAGCCACGGCGTGGAACTCGGTGCTGTTGTTCTGAATGACAGACTTGGGGATAAGACGGCCCCCGTATTGGGCGATGCCGACCTGGATTGCTCCGGTGGGAAGAGGGCCGAAGTATTGGTTGTAGTGGCCATAGTAGTCGGCGAACTCGGAGAATGAAGCCGAATAAGTGACGTTCATCGAGTCAAGAGTGGCCATGTAGGGGGCCAAAATCTGCTCAACCTCGGCAGCGGTTTTGTTGTACGCTGTAATAGGGGCAATCATGAAGAAGGCCGAGGTGAAATAGTAGACGACCATGATGCCAGCCTCGACCATGGCGGGAAGAGCGTCGTGGAAGGCGTTGATGGCAGCGTAGAAATCTTCAGTCGGATTGCTGGATGAGAAGAAGGAAAGCGAGGCACCACCAACGCCGGCATCTGGGTGGGACTTGACTGTCATGCTGATGACAACTCCGTAGTTGCCACCTCCTCCTCCAGAGAGCGCCCAGTAAAGGTCGCGGTTCTTGGTGCGGCTGGCAGTGACAAGGCGGCCATCAGCAGTGACAACCTCGAACTCCAATGTGTTGTCGGCGGCGAGACCGAAATTGGTGCTCAGAGCTGAATGGCCACCCCCCTGGGTGTAGCCACCAGCAATACCAACAGTCGGGCATTCGCCTCCGACGACGACCTGTCCGACCTGGCGACCAGCCTCGACTGCATCATAGCCTTGGACACCAGCGCCGAGCTTGACCGCTGGACCTTGATAGTGGGCGTCCTTCCAGGTCGTGAAGTTGATGCTCTTCAGGCCATGGGTCCAAACTGAGAGAGCCCCAGCACCTGTTGAGCGACCATTATAATCATGGCCGGTGTTGCGGATGACGAAGCGGATGTTCTTGGACTTGGCAAACTCGATGGTGGCAATAACGTCGGCAGCAGACTCAACGGCGACAGCATAACGCACATAGTTGCCGAGGGTACACTCCACCGACCTGTCCGTGAAGGGATCACACGACTGGTTGGCAAAGAAGGGAGCCATGATAGAGGCCGAATTATCCATGCTACCAGATTGACAGTGCTGTTAGCGATCGGAGGACGTCGACGTTTTTACTCGAGAAATCATGACGCCCAACAAACCTACTGGATATCGGGATACTGCCACTGACTGCGAAGAGACTGGCAGGTTGCCGCGTCGAAACTAGGATCGTGGCAGGCCTTGGCCAGGGGGACAGTGGCAATCAACCTCCCACCAACGGTCTGGTTGAACCTCTTCCATTCTGCGGGTTTAGGCCAGCATGCATCTCCGGGGAAGCACTTGCAGCTGGCGGCCACAGTGCCGGCGAAGAAGCCGGTAGAGAGCGTAGATATCTTCATCTTGTAGTTGGAAGAAGAAATGCCGAGCGCTTTGGCTACGGCTCATGATAATCAGACAGATGGCTGACGAGGAGAAAGACGGAAAGTCTCGAGTGGCAAGGCTTGATCGGCATCTTGCACTTTATACTCGGCATCTTACTCCATGTTGTCACGGCCGGGCTTGCCTCGTGTCGAGTTTGCACTTTTTATTGTCCCAGCCCATGTCTGGTAGTGCATCGCCGGGGGGAGCTTCGATGGAGGTAATACCAGCTCGTCTTGGCTTGGGTTGCAGTCGTTGATGAAGACGACTCATCCGTAACTAGGCATCCAACGTGAATACAGACAGTCGGAAAACTTTCCGCCCGAGAAGACTCGAGGTTATTGGCCGTGTGGAAAAGAGATCGGTAATTCTTTTTCTAGTGTAGTTGAGTTCTCTAGAAACCCGATCTTTTGTTTCAGTTAGCTCATCTTGGGTGGGTTTTTGCGGCTAGATGGGAAAGGTTTGTTCGTTCACACCTCGCCCCTTGCCTGCACGCGACATTGCAACGCGGGTTTGGACCCTGAAATGGCTCTGCTGCTAGTTTTGCTCGCTTGACATGGGATCCTAAGCTACCGAATAACCGCATACTTGAGGTGTGAGCCGCCGGGTTGTTAGTGTGGGGGATCATGGATAATCGATGATGGAAACTTCCATTTCGTTCCCTGGTCCCCGGATGCAGAGTCCTCAGAAGACTCCTCACTCCTCTCATTTAGCGCACTTTTTGACTTTTGTCAATGGCGGCCTCGTGAGCTTGGAAAACACAGCGGTCGGTGAACGGCATTCACAAGCCTCCGAGTACTCCGCGATGGAGTCATGGAGACGGTCTAGACAGGACCTCGCAGATCCACCCGTGGCACGTTGGACGGTTGAACCTGCCTCGGGGACCAAAGCAGCGCTGTGGATACCGGTAGCGGCCGCCGAAAACCGGCCAAGCCGTGCCGAGACTCTCACCGTGCCGGTTGGTTTTGTCTTAGCGAACACCGGCGTTCTCGGTCAGGCTTGGTTCAACGTCAAAGGTTTCTCGAAACCACGCGCCAGTACGGAGGATTCTCAATCACTACAAACCGTCTCTCAGTCCGAACCTTTGCCAACCAAACTGCTTGACACTTGTACGGGTTTCGGTCATTTGGTTGGTCCAGTGTCCTCGTCTTGGAGTATCTCTGATTGTCTCCCCACATTGGTCTTTCCTCTCGCCTCCACCAATTCTTATTCCATTGCTTTCAGCACTTGTTATCTTATGTATGTATAGCCCGGATCGCTACAAAGGATCTTTGAAGACCAAAAGCGGAAACCTGGTCCCTTGAGAATGGTCTTCCAGCATAGTGACGACATCGAGTTCAACCGAGAACATGCATGTTCACTGTCAAACATGAAGCAAGCTCACATGCTCCATCGACGTTTCTCCTTTGCAACCTTTACCAGTATGTTCCCTGGAGCGGACCTGGGACCTGGATCGATCTTGCTGTGGCTCCCAAATTCCAATGTGAGCCCATTAATTAACAATACTTTGGCCACAACCCTGACTCGCAGACCCCTTTTCCTACCTAAACCACAGCTAACGACGTACGTATCCTTCAGGAATGGAGTCCAATCAAGATTTACGTTCACAATTTGCAGTTATCGAAGTGAGATCCGAGATCAAGATACGATAATCCCCCCTTACAAGCTTAGAGCTGGCCGGCTCGGTATCGAGATATCCTGTCGGGGGTTGGGCGGCCATCTTCGACTTGCCGTTTCATACCTTGAATTTTGCCCGGGTTTGCTAATAAAAGTGTTTCAGTTTCTGGACTCGCCACCGTAGGTCGGGGTTCACAGAGTCTTGGGGCGGATCAATCTGCCGCTGTGAGGACGTTGGAAGCTCGACGAACGGCGGGACCTCATAAGTTCCATACTGAAGCCGTCGTATGTTCAACTTGGGTTCTAGGTCGCTTTCCGATCTCGGCATGGGATTCCTTAGAAAGGAGCGGCCCGCAGTCCAAGACATGCTCCCAAGTCCCAACGGTCACAGGCAGTAAACATACCCCTGACCCCATGCATGCCCAACCCTACCCCCTCCATGTATCCTCTCTGCCGAGAAATATTTGCGAAAATGGTCTGACAATATCAGAAACATGACCTGACGCTATTTGTGGCATTTTTCACAGACTTTACATTGGAAAGAAAGCACAAAAGCTGTCAAAAGAGAATGACATCCCATACGTCGTCGGAAGTCTTGTCTCAAGACGTACGTAGTCCCCCACTGCCACGTTTTTCCAATGGTTACGAAAAAACATATGATTTCGGTTCATCCCGCCGCCGCCTTTTCCACACGTCAGTTTAGAAGACCGTTTATGTGCCAACTATAGCACGCCGCTATTCTCGGGATCCCGATTTCGATATCCCCGGAGCTTCTGGGCAGGCCGCTAAGAGATATTGCTCGCCTCCCCCGACATCAGTCGATCACTATGGGGTGGACTTACAACACCATAGATCCGGATGCTGCCACTTTGGGACCTCTCATCACCGGGGTAGCAGTTGCCTTGACTGTTCTCTCGCTCTTGGCTGTGTGTTTGCGATTATACGTCCGGATAAGGCTGATCAAGGCGACCGGCTATGGTGTGTTCCCATTTCTCTTTATCCATCTTGGCTTGGGATCATACTAACCATATGTAGATGATTGGATTACCGTGGTAACTTGGGTTAGTTCACGCCCATTAGGGCTTAACATCTTGGTTATCTCGGTCAAGGCTAACAATATATCCCGTACTAGTTGATGGCGGCAGCCTTTTCAGTCATAAGCATCATCCGTAAGTCGGAGCCCGAGGACCATACTGCCTCATCAACACAACCACAATCACTAACTCGATCTCGCAGAGACAAAATGGGGCCTGGGGCTCAAAAATAGACAAGACCTCCCTGATCAAAACCTCCTGACCTTTGGCTTGCTGCAATACGTAGGCGCTCCCTTGTGAGTCTTTGTTCTTGGTTGACACGGGAAATATCTACCATCGGGACTAACGATGTTTGGTCACCCAAAAGTTACATCCTGGGCATACTGGGGTTTAAGCTTGCCCTGCTCGTCTCGTACCTGCGCATCCTGCCACTGGGGAACTACCGAAACGGAACAAAGGTCGCCATCATGGCATGCGGCTTGTTCCATCTCTGCTTCCTCGTTATCCAGATCAACTTTTGCGCGCCGATCGCCAAGCAATGGGACCCTACCGTCAGGGGCGGCTCTTGCTTACCTGCAGTGCCTGTCTACACCACCCTGGCTGCGCTGACAATTGTATTTGATGTGACTGTGTAAGGCCCCCCTACTTAGTCTCTCTTCAATCATGTCCTGCTCCCCGACTGAACAGTAAACAACAACAACAGGCTAGTCCTCCCCTTCCCAGCCCTCCTCGAATCCCACATCCAAGATCGCAAGAAATTCGTCCTCCTAGGCCTCTTCGGACTAGGCATCTTCATCACCATAACCCAGCTCGTGCGCATCCAGACAATAAAACGGCTCACGGACCTGACCGACTCGGCACAGCTCATCCTCTGGTCCACCGTCGAGATCAACCTAGGCGTAATCATCGCCACGATACCGACTTTAGCCCCCATAGTAAAGTACTTTAACGAGAATGCCGTTAACGGCCAAGGGTCCATCATTTCTGGTGGTCGCAACAAGGCAAAGAAGCCCAGGAATAATAAACGACATTCCCGAAAAGGCAGCTTTCCACTCGATAGTGGGAAATTCGACCGTGATTCGTCGAGCGAGCATACCACGTCCGCGAGCCATATCAGTCGGACCAGTGGGAGCTTTGAGATGGGTAGGAATATTCACAATCATCATAGCAAGGATCTTATTCTGGGTCCGATGATTGTGTTGCCTGGACCTGCGACGGCGGGGAAGAGCGGGTCATCTTCTTCACCTCATCATACAAACGGCACTGGTAATGCGTCGCCGCCGGCCGAGGGCGTGATTGCCATGCGGACGGAGGTGGTTGTTACTTATGACTAGGACTCGTGTTTCTTCTTTTCTTTTCTTTTCTCTTCTTTTCTTTCTTTCTTTGGTTTTTTTTCTCTCGGACAAGCTTACCTTGTCTACTTAATCTTCATCACTTCTTTTGTTCTAATACCTTTACTCCTTATTCTTTCTTCCTTATTTCTGTCTTGGGAGTACCCAGGAACAGCCTGAATCTTTACACCCCCCCCCCCCCCCCCTTTTTGCACAGATATAAGAAACCTGCTACCCCCCAGCCAAATACATATGTTACTCTACTCTATTCGGACTTTTCTTTCTTTAACCAACACCGGTGTAGCTATAAGCTACGTCTTCCGCTACGCACGCTGTGGATTACCGAGCCCGATCTACAGCATCCTCTATAGGGTTACTGTACTGCAGCCTACCCTGTAGAGGCTTGCAGCTTAACAGTTATCTTCTTAATTCTTTACTAATCTATAGTTTTAATTAATTAGGTATATAGATCCTAATCTAATTAATTAACAAATACCAGTAGATAATATTACTAATTAGTATTAGAATATATAGGTAACGTTATATTTATAATAGTATATATAATAATAGTCATATAGTAGTATAGTTAGTGATAGTTAATTAATTATATTCTATAGAGAGTAGCGGGCTAAGAAGTAAAGGGGTATACAAACAACAGGGGCGGAGTACACAGGCCACTACGTAGTCCGTACACACGGCAAATACTGCCCCACTTATTCCAGGCCACGTCGCCACAAGTGGTATTACGTGTTTACCAACAGGGACAGGAAAAATATCCGGATCCATTATAACTGTGTGTAACGAGTAAACTATTTTTGGAACAAGCTGGATTGCCATTTCGATGTATTTGTTTTGGTCGTTTGTTTTAACTCAGGGGTTGTGGTGACGCAGGTGAATGCGATACAGGCTAGGGTTAGGGTTCACCGTGGGCTGTCGCATTCAGGGGTAGTAAACAACCAATGTGTCGTCTTGTAAACCAGAGTTCCCCAAAGGGACAGGGAGGCAGGCGAGGGGCCATGCATGCACTCACTACAATATAAATATCACAGTTAAAATGTAGAATCTAAGCCGGTTGATTGCTAGTTCAGAGATGTGGTTTTATATTTAGAAGAGGCCAGTTTTTTTTCCCCCTTTTTAATGAGGTCCACAGCCTGTTCATTTCGCCGCAAAGTCGTGGCAGGTTATTCGCTTCATAGCATAGCTGGCTGCCTCTTTGGTAATGAGAAATTTCGCTACCCTACAGTATCCAGGTTATTTTTCTCTGATCCTCATCCATCACCCAGATCTCTCGTCAGCTCGAACCATCGTTGCCATTCATTCTTTCCCTCAATTCATAGCCATAAACCAGACATTACCACTACCCCCCAAGATGGATACAAACCGGCCGTCCTAGATAGGCTACGTGTGGTTTCGGGGTTTTAACAGCACTGGATTCACGTTCAGCTCAGCATACGGCTCCCGCAGCCAGATCAGAGTGCGTTGTTCATGGGGTTTCTAAAATGGTAGGAGAAGCTGTTGAATGCAATCCAGAACTTCAAGATGGAGGCTATCTTCTCGGTGGGAGTTGCCATGCTAGTTGAATGTAAAGTAGCTTTCTGGAAGGTAGGACTGCCTGCATTGTTGACTTGAACGCACCTGCCATCATGGAACTCACTTTTTATTTAACCTTTTCATGCTGCTGTTACCGGAAGCCGGCACTTGAGGGATCCATGGCATCTCCATAAAAGATTAAAGACACAATCTTGCACCCAGCGACGCTCTGGTATGATGCCGCCCACGTGGGACCATTCCCCTTGGTTGTTGAAAATAGTGATTTATTGATAGTCTCATCGCTGTCTATGGGATTAGCAGCTACTAAGTAGCTCATACCAACTATTGTTTAGCTGTGTGACATATAATCTATCATCTGAATTCCCCGCTTTGGTTTCTTCCCCGTCTCTTGATGCCCATTATTGCCCAGCCAGACAAGGTAAACAGACTCAGAGGTGCTTTGTGACGGCACCTGCAGTTCTTGCCGTCAACTTATCCGGAGCTTGTCTCCCTCTGCGCTTAATATCTCGTTCATGAGCTCATTCAGGGGCGGACCACGGTAGGTTTTCCATTGGTGTGGTTGTTAAAGACTGTGTTAATGCGACGAGGGCCATGGGGGTTTTTTTTTTTTGGAGTTTGCGGCGCTGAGAGAACCATTCGTCTTGGAAATGATTCGATGGACTAGTCTCCTGTAGCTAACTACAAGGTAGCTCATCGCTTTGAGGCGGGCCACCGAGCTTAAAGTCGTCTACCTGTTGGTTTACACGTCGAGTATAGGCGCGCTTTCGTGCATGCTCACGTCGTGTTGACTCTGAAAGAGGCAGGCATGCATCGACTGTGTATTTGGGTACAATTAGCGAGCTGATTCTGCGGAAACTGACCCAGTATAGAATTATGAGGCAGGGCATGCAGGAATGACGAACCTGCTGAGGGTGTCTTGACATCCTCCCATCTCGGTATCTCTCTCACTGGCCTTTGGTCATCTTCGTCAGGAGGACAGAGCAATCTGGCCCTGGGTGGTGTCTTGGCCTTTGCATCTCCCGCTGACTCAGCTGGTAGCTCTCGTGAACCGTTGGTGTAGAGTGCGAGCAGGTCTTCCGCCTCTTTATCAGGTTGGATGGCGGTCATGGCTTTCTTACTGGGCGGTGGACATGGACTGGACGGCATGTTGGAAGAGGAAGAACTCCTGAGCAAGGGGGATCTTTTCTTGTTCGGCGGACGTGGACTCGACGGCATGTCGGAAGAGAAAGAACGCCTAGAAGTCATGTCGGAAGAGGAAGAACTCATGGACGTCATGTCGGAAGAGGAAGAACGCCTAGACATGGGCGTCAGCGAAGGACTCGAATTATACTCGTAAGCCATTTTGCAGAATCTAAAGGTTGTTTTGTAATTTGAAAGACAATTTTGCAGACCTGAATGGTTATTTGTAGGTTTAGAAAGTCAAACATGTTGCAGAAGAAAAAAAAGATACTCGCAAGTCCCTTTCGTGGAGGGGTTGACCTTCCCAAAGTCAGTCACCACTGGCGGTTCCCCATTGCTCCCCACAGTCCTTCCTTTCATCACAACAATACATGTTATTCCTGCCGTTAGCTGTGAACATTTACTAGTTGATCGTCCAGTCAGTCAGTCGGGACATGTAAAGTTTGTTCCTCGCATGCCTTTCGTCTCATCTCAACAATCGTCCCCTTATTTTGTCAACTCTGTCATCCATCTATCATTAACAGTCTTTGAGGTCTCATCATAGCTGTATAATCGAAACGATAAAATCTACAACGTTAAAGCTAATATACCTAGTACATCATTCTAGGAAAGTAAAGTTCCTAAATCTCAAAGTTTACCCGAAGTTTCGTAATACAAAGAAGAACGAGAGTAGGGTGAGCAAGCCCTGGAACGACGAAAGTTTAACTTTATATGCATTCTTTTCTTCAAAGTACAGAATACCTTCGAATCTCTAGCCAAATTTTCAGATTTCTTTCCTTTGATACCGACAGACATACAATTAAACTCTAACATAAGCCTACTAGCAAGAAGTAAGCAAGTTGCCCCGTCGTGGCGTTATATCACCTCTGTCTATCATTACATAACAGTAGAGGGCGTGAACACCAAAAGTCTTCGAGAGTTCTTGCAGCGTTCCATGAGCAGTCGGATACCACGCAGGTCACGGCTCATCAAGACTCAGCTGATGCTCTTGGGGACAGGCCCACAGAGACTGAAGAAGGCGTTGAGTGTATAATATATCTTGTCTGTGCCTTGGGCTACTTGGAAGGGCGTGGCTCCCGGCCTGGCAAGCTGGTTCAGCAGCAGCTCCCCGAGATCGAATACGCTACCATATGGGTATAATGGTAAAGCCCCTTGCTGAGTCCCTCCAGGCGGATTAAATGTGTAATTTCACTGCGAGACTCAATTCTTGGTGGGCTTTGACGTGTTGGCCGAACGTCAGATAAAAAGTACAAGACATCATCTCCAAGTTGGTCAAGGCTTATATTATAAGAAGCCTCTGCGCATGGCAGATGGGCTATACTAGTCGAGAGTATCCCTTGATTCTGTGAAGGATCATGATGCCACGATAATAGGAATGGGAATACAGGAAACATTGAAGGCTACTATTGTCTTCTCTTATCTGAACCCTCTTCAGAAATATCCCCTTTTGGGAATAAGTGTGCGACAGATTAGATTCGAAAATAGGAATGTGAACATAAAACAATAACGTATTTCCATTAGATAGTACTACTAGGTCTTGGAAAGACCCATCATACACTATGGTAATTAACTAGAACGGGACGACTGAAAGCCAGTACGTACATCCAAAGCAACTGCAAAACTAAGACTTTTGTTGGTTTTTTTTCGTCTTTTCCTTTTTTCTCGCGTGAAAAGAAAATCGCAAAGCATAGGTCGGACAATCCCGTACCGCCCAACGGATAAGACACCACATCTGCTTCAATACCAGATGACTGCCGGCAACTTGGAAATTATGTCCCTTGTCCAGGTCAGCGGGGGTAATCATCTCCCGTATAGACCTTTGGTCGAAGCGTTTCCGCCATATAGTCCTGAACCCAGTACTAGATCAGTTAGTACATTGTTCTGTTATTAAAGGAGTAGGTGTGAGGGAGAAATAACTTACTTGAGAGATGACGGGTGCTTTCACGGCTCTTCCGGCTCTGATAGGAACCAGTTCCAATCTTCCGTGGCTTGACTGGCTGCTTCCAGACCAGCATCATCATCGAGCTGGAAGGATTCCGTAGGATATAACTCAGGGCCCAACATGGAGGTAAAGTCACAATCCCCGGTATCTTGAGGACCACCAACACCAGATGATGTATCGACAGCAGCAGGCTGAGCACCAGGACCTACTGCCTCGCTCGGCTGTGGTGGGGGAAATGCCGGAGGTTCCACAACTGCGTCTAGAGAAGCAGCAGTGTCGACCTGGGGAGAGGGATGAGCAGGATTGGAATGAACGGCAAAACCTGTACCGTGAGTACCAGATGTACCAAATGTACCGACAGCAGCAGGCTGAAGACCAGAAGAGGGCAGAAAACCAGGAAAGGGCCGAGAACCAGGAGAGAGCAGAGAACTAGGAGAGGGCAGAAAACCAGGAGAGGGCCGAGAACTAGAAGAGAGCAGAGAACCAGAAGAGGGTAGAGAACTAGAAGAGGACAGAGAACCAGGAGAGGGCCGAGAACTAGGAGAGGGCAGAGAACCAGGAGAGGGCAGAAGACCAGGAGAAGGACCCGTGAAAGTGCCATTCGGGGCACCATAGATGGGTTGAGGACCATACCCACCATAGTTACCATACCCATCATAGAATGGGTTAGGGCCAGCCGTCGGAATAGTGGCGCTAGCATTCGACATGGAGAGACCGGACGGGTGACCAGTCGGGAAACCAGACGAATGACGAGGACGACTAGGGATATGCAGAGCTGCTGTCCTCGGTTGACCCAGGCTCCCCGCGACGGTTGTTGGACTGGCGTACGGCGGCAAAACACCAGCGCCATTCAGGCCAGCAGGCGGAAGACCAGTAGAGGACATGAAGGCATTCGAGAGACCGGACGGGTGATCAAGACGACGACGCTTGGACTGGCTCCCCGCGGGTGTTGCTGGACTGGCGCCAGCCGCCCCTGCCACAAAAGGGGGACTGGTGTTGCCGATGTTAGTCGTTGGGAGGTTGCCCATCGACATTGGCATCCCTGCTGCGCTCATTGGGACGGCACCGACAAGCGCAATCCCAGCACCCCCGGAGTTCGACCCATCCTGCTTCGTTAAAAAGCTATCCTGAAATTCAAGGGGGCTGGCTCTAAAATCATCCATCGTCATCATGGTCCCGGGGGTACATTTCTGGCGATATGCTTCCCACCTCTTAAAGAGGCTCTTCGACTCTTCAACTTTTTTCTGATCTTTAACAGAATGATGATACTTCTGGCCGGAAGGCTTCGACACCGAGTCGCCGCGTTGCTTGCGGCCGGCCGAAGCGCGGGCGGCGCGCTTCCTCGTGGCAGCAGGACGAGATTGAGACTCTTGACTTGCTGCCGTCGCCGCAGGCAAGTCGGTATTGCTGGCGGCAGCATGGCTCTGCTGCCCGAGCGATGACACCATGGCAGTGCCCGGGTTGCCAGCTATGGTGACCGCCGCTCCAGATGTCCCCGGCGTGGGACCAGCACCGGTGTTCTCACCCAAATCCGCCATCGCCAAACCCCCGGGAAGCACGGCACCGGGCAGCTGTGCGTTGTATGGCCGCATTCTTTCGGAGAGGTCGCTCCACACTTGATTACAAACAAGCAAGTGCGGACAATTCTCATGAAACAAAGAGCAATACAGTCCAGGGTTAAAACCATCGGCCGTCGGTTGGAGATCCGCCATCTCAGGAGAGTTCGAAGAGACTGTCGACAGAAGACGTCAGCTTGATGAAAAGAAGTCGGGCTAGTTGAATTCAAAGAACATGAATAAGAGAAGAGCATCACTGCTTAAATAGTGACTTACTCTGGAACGAGTATCTGATGATCTGATGGATAATCCGATAAAGAGGAACGAGGGAACTGGATCTGGTGCCGGTAGTTAGTATAAATGAACGGCAAGTGTTGTGAGATATAGATAAGTAGTGCGAACCTATATACCTTGTCGAAGACGATATGAACTTGATCTGCTGGTCGGGAGACGAAGTTCAGGGAAAGGGAGAGATTTGGCAGGAGAGTGCCTTTTTTATATCTTTCTCAACCAAAATCTTAAATTTCTTTTCTCTCTGTGGCTTAAGAAAAAAGCGCCCTCTGGACCAATCTCCGAGCTGCTGGAGGCATATGACACGCGGGAAGACACGCGGGAAGACTCGCTGGAAGATGTGCTGGCTCCGCTGTCCATCCCCTAGACAGAGTTTTTGGGCTATGATGAAGGTTTAGGATCCCTTGGACAGAGTTATTGGGCTATGATGAAGGTTTAGGTCTTTGAGAGACGATACTGAACCATGGTAGGAGTTCGCGAACCCCACTGGCTTCTTGGCTCAACAGGCAAGCTGCATATGTCTCTACTGTTAACCCTCTACATATGGACAAATACGGAGTTTTTGGGCTTTGATGAAGGCTTAGGTCTTTAAGAGACGATACCGAGCCATAGGAGGAGGCATTTGCGAACCCCTGCTGACTTCGTGTACCAATAACTGAGCTGGAACGGGCGCGGATATGGAACAGACTGGAAGAAAGGCGTCTTAAGAAGGTGAAGTGGCTGATTCCGATGACTACGGCCGACTGGGTGGACCCGTCACGTTGTGAATGGCTTCATTGACCGACCCAAAGTATTAGAACAGTGTGGAGAATAGCGTGCCGACGACCTTGGTCCCCATCATATGGAGACCGTCGGACTCTTTTTCCCCTTCCAACAATCATCAGCTATCACGTCTGGTGTCCAAAGATACTGTAGGCAGAGGATGGTTACCACTCATCATAGCTGTCACGATCAAACTAACGACAACGACAGTGCTCGTGGACATATTATGACCATTCCCCTTTCAACAATTATCGACCATCACGTACGTAGTCAAGAACACTGCAGCTAGAGAAAGGTAACCACTCATTATAGCTGTTACGAACAACAAGCTCACGACGACCTCAGT
Source organism: Rhypophila decipiens (assembly GCA_033297075.1). Lineage (NCBI taxonomy): Eukaryota > Fungi > Ascomycota > Sordariomycetes > Sordariales > Naviculisporaceae > Rhypophila > Rhypophila decipiens. Next base: position 252,986 of record MU858074.1, on the reverse strand, counting down.
ACCCGTGGACTTGTTGGTAGCATTCCCCTTCCAACAATCGTAAATTACCAATCCTAAACCACCATGTTAAGGAAGATCATCTGCTCACCTGCGCAACATTGAATCCCAAAGTATAACACAAATCCGAAGCTTAAACAACTGAATCATACAGTCAGAATACATGAGAACAAGCCCTAACAACCTCGGCCGGACCATTTTGCCCGATGGCACAATTGTAATTTGTGCCCACGGCACATATGAAATACTTTCCTCGCCCAACTTCCCACCATCAGGCATAAACATACAAACCAAGCCAGACGATCCCTTCCATCATGACAGAGAAGGGTAGACAGGCCACAAGGCAGCGTCTCAAACCCCGGAGAGAGCCTTACAAAAAAAAGGGAGGTCGTCGTCGTCAAATCACACGACGTCACGTGACTCTAACCCCTTAACCCCTTTATTGTATAGGACCCACTTGCAAGTCGACAAAACAGTGACTCACAAGAGACTGTATAAATAACCTCTACCATGATCAGCGGGTGTATTTGGGTTTGAAATTGTGGGTATTGCGGCTCTTCAACGGTCATGCAGAATGAATACGTACGTATGAATATGGGTGTATTTGGGTTTGAAATCCCTTTGGGGGGCGAATGGTCGCCTTGGCAAAACTCATGTGTGGAGATAACTTTCACCCATTGTTGCAGAGAGAATTTGTCAGATACCTTGCTTGGCGCCAAGGCGACTGTTCGCTCTCCAAAGGGATGGATGAGTGGATATTGCGGCTCTTCAACGGTCATGCCGGATGCAGCCATGAACCTTTCCAAGACAAACTCTGCTACAAGACGAGGAAATGTGCCCAGGCAGTAGTTTGGCCCGGAAACTCTCCTCCTCGATAAGGGTCCATATCTACTCACACGAAGAAATACCTGATCGTACCCAGCCGTTATGTCCTGAGCAGGTCCCGAACCACTTGGGCTGCTGAGTGCCGCCTCATTCCCCAGTAAAAAGCTTTAAATCGCAACAAATCGCAAGTGGCAGAAGGCAAAGGTCGCTTGAAACCTAGGTAGGTAGATAAACAGGGACATGACGAGCAGGTACAAATAAGTTCAGGATGATGGACATGAGTATTCTCGGTGTGCAAATACAACAGTGAACCGCAACGTCCAGAGCAGTACGACACCAGAACATGAAGAGCAGAAAAGGACCAAGAAGAAAGAACCCATTTATACAAGAATGAGAGACCGAGACAAGAATGGACAGTGCCATTAGAACAACTGCGCAGAAAAAGAAAAAAAAGTACCCAAAGACCCGACAACGCCGGCATATTAGGCAAGGCATTGGTTTGTTTGTGTCAACCCATCATCCAAACAAATATAATACAAGAAACACCGACCTGAACATGCATATGCAGAAAAACGGTCCCCGTAACCAACTCGTTTTGTTTTAAGCTTTCTCTCCCTCGTATCCACTCGACAAAATGAAACTTCAGCCACCGCCGCGGACAACGACGTCATATGCGTAGGCAGCAGAGAAAAAAAACAAAAACAGAGGCGCAAAAATCTACTCCTCCGGAGGCGCAACAGGCCTCCCAGCGTCCACGAGCATCAGCAAGTCAAGCTTTTTGTTGACGTTTTCTCCATACTCGACCCGCTTCCAGGTGGTGACGCGTCCCTCATTCATGTCAAAGTCAAAGACCCGAATCTTGCGATGGAATCCGCCGTATCCAGCGTAGCCACCAAAGCCCGCGCCGCCGGCGTAGCACATCCACAGCGCAGGCTTGTGGTCCTCAGTCCTGGACAGGCCGCAGTATTCGTTTACATGGTCGCTAAAGGTCATGTTAGCTTTTTAGGCAACTAATAACGGGACATGCAGTGGCTGGCGTGCAGCGACATGCTGTCAGTCACATGCAGGGAGACTTACTGTCCGCAGCTAACCATGCTGATGCCCTCCTCCACTAGAGCATCCCGGAATCCAGAGTTGTACACGGGCGCGGTCGGAGGCTCCTTCCAATCGCCAACATACGTGAGGTTGGGATTGCGATACTCGGGAAGCGGAATATGGATGAATGCAACGTCCAAATGGATGTGAGTGTACTCCTTGTGGTTCTTCTTCAGGCTCTGCGCCGTGTTCCTGAACCACTCGATCTGATTCCTCTTGAGCCAGTCGTAGCCCTTGAACTTGCGCTCGTTCGGAGAGTAGGCATGCGTGTCCAGAAGGTATATCGTAAGCGCCGAGTGGCCCGAACTCCCCCTCCCAAGCACTTCAATGTAGTAATTGCCCACGCCGTCGATGTCCTCGGGTCCGGCGCGGGATAGAGAGTAAGGAAGGGTCTCGATGAGGTCCATTTGCGCTGCGCGGGTTAAAGACCCCTCGTCGTCGTGGTTACCGAAGATCGAGACATAAGGAATTTTGTGCTCTATTAATAAATGCGCATATTTGAATATAGCCTTAAACAGAAGAAAGGTCAATGTTAGCAGACGTGTTCAGATGGCATTTGCCTGGGGCGCAACATACCGTCTGCGTGTCCGGAGCGGTCTCGCCATTAACTTGATCACCGCTCAGCACAACTAGATCTGGCTTTTCCTCCTCGAGAATCTTGTGGACGAAATCCAGCGTCCTGATATCAGCCTCGCACTTGCCCCCGTTCCAATCCGCCGGCAAGGAATCCCGACAATGGCCCACCCCAGTGCTGAGATGGAGATCGGCCAGCTGCACGATCTTGAACCGTCCGTTCTCGTTGATCCGCGGCGTCGGCCTGACCGGCGCCGGCGGAATACCCCTCCGAACAGTGACATGAGCCGCCGGAATCTTTGATCCGGAGTCGAGAAGAAGTGACGTGCCTGTTATCGCCCAGTTGTCTCTAGCCTCGACGGCGTCCTCGCCGAATAGTACGTCTATGGCTGTGACGGCGTTCTTGGAATCACTCGCGCTCTTTTTGCTCGACCTCTTGATCCACAAGCCCGCCGGCCGTGACTCCCACCGTTCCTCTGTCGAGTCCTTTGCCTTTTCATTGGTATTGGGGTTGAGCCGCCCAACTGTGACATCCACGACCACCTTGTCCTCCGACGTGAGCTCCTCTTCCTTCTTTCGTCGAACGTGGATATATGCGCTCGATACGATGCCTTTGCCGAGGTAAAGGTCTTTTTCGATGCGGTGCCAGAGGTCTGGGTCTAGCTTGCAGCTCGAGAAGAGATTGAGGGTCGAGCATTTCGTTATGGTGATGTCGGTTATGACGGAACCGGCGTGATGGGAGGGTAGGTATTCGTGTAGCGCATTTGGTAAGACGCGGAAATTCCGATCGAGGAAGAACACGACAATGAATGTGAATATGGCGGCCGCCGTAACCTGGATGGCTGTTCGCACCTGGGAGGGTTAAGACAGTTGGGTTAGCTACCTCGAGCTATGTTTCACCTCTGGTCGCCCGCGGCAAGCTGCAGTCCGGACTTACTATGCGGCGTGTCATTGTGATCAAAACTTTGATGGGTGACTGCCCACCAGGGGATCACCAAGCATCTACCTAGATGGGTGGTAACTCGAGTATATGGAGGCTCTCGAATGCGGCTCTATGCCCATTTTCCTGCACTCTCCACCATGCCGCAAGGGCCCCTTGTGTTGTATGGTTGGTAAGCGAAGCGCGACTTTGAAAGACGGCCTCGTTGTCGAAGCTGAATCGATATTGTTCGTGAGCAAGATGAGTATATCTGGTGTCTAAGGTAAGGTGTTGTGAAGAGAATTTAGACTTTCGAGTTTAGCCAAGGTCCAGAACTCATCAAGACACGCTCCCAGCTGGGAAAACGGCTGTGGGGCACCCCCTAAAGGGGCTTTGCGAAGATCCGGGGAACTGGGCAGGAAGTTGGTGCCAAGACCCTTGCTTGGCCGGGACATTCTGTCGGCTGCCGGGTGCGGGTTACAGTGGGCCGTTAGCAGACGCTAGCCTAACTTGGCGAGCCACTGACATTTCCACATCAACCTTCTCAACCACGATGCTCAAAAAGGCTTCCTGCGCTGCATCAATCAAGAATCCAGACCTCGTTATAATTCACCAGATGCTACTTGCGGCTCTGGGTTCACTCTCATTTCCATTATCCAATTATCCCGCACATCTTTCCAACTGATTAAACTTTCTCTTTCATTCTCACTCTCATCCTCACACTCATGCGAGATACACCAAAGCATATGTCTGTATATAAAACGACTTTTGCTCGTAAAAGCATCCTATTTCTTAGATCATTGGTGCTAGTCTCAGGTTTAACAACCCAGATCTCATGCCTACTCTCATGCCTGCTTTCATGCCTGCTTTCATGCCTGCTTTCATGCCTACCCTTTTGCCTTGCCTTCATCCAAGTCAGTAAGTAGTTCCGCATGACCCCTTCATCTAGAACATTATACTAGGACACTGACATGGACATATCTCAGACTCTTGTATGTAGTTCATATATGGTCTTCAACTACATGTAGATCTGCAAGCCCAAAAGTTAGACATACAGATCAGTAATGCACCTTGTACCGTTGTACGTGGAACTGAGATAAGTTAACCTTACGCCCGGGCGCCCGGGCAGCTCAAGGGGGTGGGTTCGTCCAATCTTCACATGCACATCATCAGCACATGTAATCATTCTAGTGTTTAACTACCAGGTAGTGTGCAGATGTGTATCAAGTATGTAGCGTGTATATACTTAAACTTGACTTCATCCTCTCTCATCCCGTAAGATATTATATACAATACAGTCATGTATTGAGATGAGAAGTTGCTGAAATGACAGGTAGGTAGGTGGGTGGGTATCTTTATTCTTTCATTACCAAACGACCAACTTTGCTCGCTCGCTCTGTTCCAAAGCCAAAACAAAGACCAAAGGCCCAAAAAGAAAAAAGAAAAAAGAAAAAGACAAAAACCAACAGAAAAATAAAGAATCGTTATACCTGATAAGAAAGAAACGAAACGAGACCCGACAGAATTATCCAAATATCCCAGCCAGCTGGCTCAATTTACCTACCACCAAACAAGACGCTCTCTTTCTCTTCCTCTTCCTAATAGATGCTTTCTCACCAAAGCAAACACCTTGATCAAGGTGCATTGTAGATAGAGCGCAAGATAGACCAGCCAGCCGACCCTTCCTTGTGTTGCTCCTTATTAAGATCCTCCCCCATCCAGTAACAATAATAGATAGTAGTAATAATAATGATGATGATGCCGTTCTGTGGTGTACCGGCTTCTTCTTCCTCTTCCGTCTTTTCTTGTATTGAAAATGATGATGACGTTTGGGAAAAAAGCGGCGGAGCGTGAGCTCTCTTGGTCTTTTTCTTGTTCTTTCTCTTTTGTTCTGTTGTTGTTTAGAACTTGAAGTTCTTCTTGGTCTTTGTGAAATAGAATAGAAACGGAAAATGTTTGGAAGAAAAGATGTCATGTAAAGGGATGAAAAGAAATGGGACCTTGTTCCTCCCAGTCAGAGTTTTGTCGGCATCAAATACTAGCAACCCTCGCAACAGAGGGAACCCTAGCATGACAAACCATCAGCTTCAAACTAGTCCCCCACTCCTCACACTCGGCAAGCAGAGCCTTGTCTCGCCAGATGCTACCACGGGGAGCACCACCCTCGGATGAAGCAGCAGCAGCATTCTCATAACACCGTGTATACCACCACCTGCCAACCTTGGCCACCATGTTTGTGATATTCTCATCCGCGACTGGGCCCTCGTCGTTGATCATCTCGGGCAGACTCCTATCATCCTTTCTCTTCTGCTGCTGACCAGCTGCTATACTCCCACTCCGGCTGTGACCCCGACCCCGACTGTGACTCACCGAGGAGCCCCTTCTCACTTGCTGCTGCTGCTCATTCCCCCCCAAGGAAGAAGAAGAAGAACAAGTCTTGGCAATGACACTCGCAACAGGAACCCCAACCCGACAAGTCTTGATCTCGGTAAATCCCTTGCGCCCCATCAATCGCAGCACAAGATCCGAAGTAGATCCAAGACTAGTATCCGTCGCCTTGGCATGAATCCTCTCTTTCAATCTCCGTATAGCCCTCCGCCCCCGGTTCCCCATGTTATTCAGGTCCACGTCCAAAATCGACAATTCGATAAACCCGCCTGGCTTGAGGACCCTTCTCGCTTCAGACATGACGTTCCGGTAATGCGTCTCTGGCGCGGCGGCGGGGAACCTGAACACCACCGAGGTAAAACTCTGCGGGCCGAATGGGAACTTGTCTAGGTGGGAGGTGTATTGTACTTGGTGATGATTCGGGGGAGTTGTCGGGAATGCCGACGAGGCTTGATGGTCTGCAGGGGGTGGCGCACGAGGAGAGAGATTAAAGAATGTTGCTGCTGGATAGGTCTCTGCTGCGTAGAAAGACCAGTCGTCGTTGCCTAGTCCGTCTATGACGAGGATCGAGTGGCGCTTTAGGGAGCCCACCATGGGAATGAGTTCCTCCCGCACTGGGCTGAAGAGGACATGCCCAAAGGTGAGCCACTTGCTGACTGTCATTGAGCCGACTCGCAGGTTGACTTGGGAGATGGGCGAGTTGTCTTGTGATTCTAGACTGCTCCCGCTTGCGTCGGATTGTCGGACTAGTTGCTTGCGGGCACTGGCAGTGTTGATTTCTCTTGTTGGTGGCTGTGGTACTTCGGTCTTCTTAGGAGGTGCTGTTTGTGCTGGGCTCGCTACTGTGACTTCTTGCTCGTCTTCGTCGAGACATTCGGCACTGCAGGGGGACTCTGAGTCGTAGAATGATGTTACTGGGTCATCGGCCAGCTCTAGAGCTTGTTTGATCCTGGCGCCAAAGTCGAGGCTGTAGATGCTTGAAGTCACTGGCTCCTTTTCTTTTGGCGGCTCCAGGGCTTGGTTGATGCTCTGCATGGGAAACGTATTGACGGTGGGCGACTCGAGCGAAGGCAAGGCATGCATGCGGCCGTCCGGCTTGACAGCTTGGTGCCGAGGCCCCTTGGCGAGCGATTGTCTTGCAGAAGGCAATACTCTCATGGTGTCCTCGCCGAGGAGGTCGTTGTACTCATCCCATATCTCGTCTTCAGCAAGAGGAGTGTGGCGGTCTGGTACTACAGCTGTGGCATTTGCGTAGGCGAACAAGCCTCCTGAGCTGCTGGTCGTTGTGGTCGTCGTGCTCTGTGAGTCCTTTCGTGGCGGGAAGGAAAGAAACTCGTCGTTAGGCTTCTCGAGCGAGTCCACAGGCGTCGCCTCGGTCTCGGGATTAAACACAAAAGTCGAGGCATTGGTGCCGGTTGTTGTCGTGGATCCATCTAGAGTAAGCTCGGGAGTAGATGGTTTGGGCGGGCTGGGTCCTTTGGCCACGAATTGGGCATCTTGGTCATCAGCTGTCAAGATTGGAGCCTGGTAACTTAGCCTGTGGAATGGCCTCGAGAAGCTCTTGGGCGAGATTTGCTCGGCGCGCGCGCTCACAACCTTCGGAATGCGGCCAACCTGGGGTAGTCTGCTCGGACGTCCAGTCGGTTTGGGAGGTGCTGGCGCTGTTGCTGGTGCTGGCGCCGTCCTCTTGGATGGACCCGGGACCGAGACAGACTGGGGCGGTGAGAGTAACGGCTTTGGGAAGCTGACAGGCGGTGCATTATGGTGCCTCCGAGGAGCTATTTGCTGAGGTGCAGGATCCTCCAGGATTGCTGGCGCGTTGGGCGCTGGAGCTCGCGTAATGGCTGACATGCGCTTTTGGACCTCTGTTGTCTGGGGATTCAAAAGAGGTGCTTTCCCCCTTGCGCCGCGCAACATCTGCTCGACATCAGGCGCGTCGCTATCTTCTTGCTCCGACGAGTCCATTATGGCGTAGAAGGGTACAGGTTTCGACGGCGGTACGACCTTCACGGCCGCGGCGACTGCAACAGCGTTGGATGGCGTCTCATCGATTATCTTCTCCACGGCAGGCTGGCTATGCGACCGACTAAAAAGGTTCCATTTTCGGGGTGATCGAGCTCGCTTCAAGAGCTTCTTGGGCGCCGGTGCGCCATCAGCCTCCTTACTGCGCGCACCAAGTTCTGCCGAAGGAACAAAGACCGAATCGTCCGACATTATACTCGCGTCCGCGCTGGTTATCGAAGGAGATATGACCTGAGCACGGGTGACTATCGGTTTCGGTATCCTCCGAGTCTCCCGCTCCCCAGACTTGAGTCGCTGCATTGACCTTCGTACGGCGAGAGAGGACTTGAAGGCAGGCGCTTCCGAATCACTGCTATCGGATGGACGTCGGCTGCCGATCGAAGGCGTCTTGGTGGCAGGTCGTGGGAAAGGCGAGGGCCAGAGAGTATGCCGGGCGCCTTCGCGAGACGATAACGACACCTGTGAGCTGTTCCTAGATTCAACGCTGGGACGGCCGTAGGAGAAGCTCTGGTTGCTCTCGGTCCGGTACAGCTCCGAGCTGGTATTCCTGTTCTCGATAACCTCGCCTCCAGCAATGACGACCGGTGCCATGCGCTCCAGCAAGAAGGGGTCGGTCGATTGGTTGCTGTCCAGAGTTTCCTGTGAGGACATAGTCCCGGGGATTGCACGTCCAGGAGTTGCGACGCTGTTACTTCTTCTGCGCACCGCCCCTAATTTCCCATAGCCCTCGTGGCCGGTTCCTGCTGCTGGCCCCTTCCTGGCTGCTTTCTCTGGTCTCGAAGCCGCGGCGGGTTCTGCTGCAGCTTTTGATTTGCGTCCAAAAAGTGGGAACCGCGACTTGAAGCCGGATACACTTGGACTCGGGGTACGGGTGCTTCTCCCGGATGGCGGTTTTGTGGCATTCATTCCGTCAGCAGAAGAACCTGACCTGGGGACTGGTGTCGGTTCCCTTCCAACAGGCGCACGTGAGAGATAGCTTGGCCGATCAGGAGCCGAACTTGACAGGCTGGCGAGGCTGGCAGGGGCCTGACCAGGGGGAAACTGGCTGCTCTGCCGTCTCTCGGACAAGGATGTCGTTGATAGGTTGCTGTGAATGATGGGAAGCGGCAGTCCCACCTGAGAGTGAAGATCGGGAGTCCCATCTCGACTCGGCCGTACTGGTGGCGCCGGCTTGGGAGACACAGCAGTCTGGATAGCCTGGACGGTCGGAACGCTCGGGGCACTCTGTGACTGCGTGGGACGAGGACGAGGACGAGAATATGAGCTGGCTATGGACTTCGGGGGTGCTATCGTCAATGGTTGGGCGGGCTCGCGGGATGATTTCGCACGAGATTCGTCTTCATCTCGGTTCTTCCTGAACTTCTGCGACGACTTCCGGGGTGGTGGACTGGGGGGCGGGGGAGACAGCCTCTTTTTTTTCTTCTGGTCCTTCTTGTCGGCCTCGCGCACCGTCGAGTTGGACGACGACGATGAGGTCAGTGATTCCCTGACAGCTGCCAGGCCCTGGGTGTGGGCGCTAATGACATCCGTGTCATTTGATATGCTCCCGGTTCTTCTTCGGCTGACCGGTGGTCTGGTATGGGCGGCATCAATCTGTCTCATTCTGGCCACTGACGTTGGAATACGCATGGGTGCCACCAGCCCGGGAGATTGCGACGAGATGGAGGTGGGCGTGGTGTCTCGGCTATATGGTCCAGGACCGGGGGACCCAGAAAACCTCGTGGAAGGGCTGCCACTCCAGCCACTAAATTGGCTGCTTGCCCCCGAAAATAATGGTGTCGGTGGTGGGAGGTCATGAGTTGCGATGCGATGAGGCAATTCGAGGCCGGGGCTTTCAGCTCGTGCCGGGCTGTCTGTGTCTATGCCACGATATCTGTCTAGCTCCGGATATATAGTCACCGTCTGCGCCGTCGTCCTGGGGAGGTCCACCTGTTGTGCCACTCGAATTTCCATCGGACTCGCAGTCAGGTTTCGATCAAAGCGTGATCCCGCGTAAGCATCGGCCGTGGTCTGGGAGAGGGGGTTTGACGCCGACGAGCTAGTTCTCCTCGACTCGTCACGAGAGCCTTCACGGCTGTTAGGCATTTCTTGTTGCAGTCCCGAGTGTTTCCGTCTGAGGACATTTCGACGTCTCGGGGCTATCGAGCTGCTCGGGTTCGGAATACCGCTGCTTACGGTGATCGAGTTGCCACCCACCATCGAATTCCGCGTCTGCGGCTTTCGGTCGTAATATATTTGTTCTGCCTGGTCGTAGGAAGGTCGTCGAAGAGGTAGGGACTGCGGTAATCTGCTCGGCGCCTTTGGTTGTGGAATGGTTCGGGACCTCTCGTGACTCGCTCCAGGCTCTTTCCTATTGCCCCTTAACCTTGAGCTCGACGGTATGCCCGTCTCATATGGTTCAAAAATTGGTCCTGATTCACCGGCCCCGGTACCTACCGGCCCGGTCCTAAAGGATGCCATGCTGCTCCGATCATATAACCCGTGCACTGAACCCTGATATCCCCAGCATAATCTACACTACTTTCGACTGATATAGGATTAACAACCGTGTCCGATAGATGCTGTACCCAAGGCAGAGCTATCAAAATGTCGTGATAGCCCGCAGCCTGGTAGAATCGTTGTGTATACTAGGTGCCGGCTCGATATGGCAGTCTCCGGGGTGGTTGCTAGTCCAGCTTCGCAGTGAGAAGATAATAAATATTAAAAAGTTAAGAAGAGTATCCAGTAACTCGACGCAATATGGTGAAAGTGAAAAAGAAACAAGCAAAGAACTGTCTCCTGGAAAACTAAACAGTCACTGGCGCCAGGCCTAACCCCACGACGAATAACGGTAAAGACCAGAATGGAGGGGTCGCTAGTCACCCACGGGATGGCGCGTGTAAGCTCGCGGTTGCAAAGAGGCGGTTCCGATATGTCCCAGGCGGGTATAAGGTAGAGGGGGGCGAATGGTAAGCCAAGTAATGGAAGTATATGGAGAAGACGTTCGGTTTTTGCCCAACTGGTCGAATCGAGCCACTTGCACCACAGGAACAAGTAGCATATACGAGAGGGGCGGCGGATATGGCAGCAAGTTGCAAGAGGGCAGACGAATGTAGAAGAGTACAAGGACAGAGGTGGGAAAGGGTATATCAAGTACGGAGATGGTAGACCATGTCTACTTTCTCCTAGCCAGGGGTACTTGTGGATATATGGAGTGAGACCTGTCCGGGAGGTAGCTATGTTGACTCTAGTCCTGGCCTGCCGGTTTCCCGGGACCTGTTGATAGTCTAGCCATAGAATAAAATGTCGAAAGCGGCGTGTGTCTATCATCGGTACGTACAGACCGGGGGATTTCACTAGTGCACCGAGACTAAAAAAGATGAGAGACAAGAACTTTCGTAGTCTTAGTGCCATTTCTGGCACGGGTGGCGTGAGCAGCAGCCGTTGCCCAAGGCCCATTGCGATATATCCGTGCATCACGGCTTCAAGTCAGGTGCTCTGGAAGGGTGAAGGATGGCTGGTATGAGGGTTGGATTGGGCAGAGAGGGAAGAGGTCGATGCAGGAGAGAGCGAATCCCGCCTATTGACACACTGTCCCAACGGGCATGACAGGCGAGTGGGACTGGAGCGAGGAACAACGACAGCCACCGGTATGCCAGGTGCATATGCAGCTTGGCTTTGGGGAGACTGGAAGAGCTGGATATGCAACTGCAAGCCCTGCAAATCCATCCGAGCTCAAAACCTCACTGGGTCGGCGGTCGCGGAGGGACTTCTCGATTTGAGGGGACGCAGGACCGCAGCCAGGTCGTTGGCAGATCGCCCGACCTGTCCTCGGCTGCGCGGTGCTAGCGAAACTGCGCCGCCTTGCCGCTATGCGCGGAGAAGGACAGCCCTGGAAGATGCATGCCCAAACGCCCTATGAGCTTTCAGAGGGCTCTTGATGGCGCGCGATTGGGCGCCAGACCCTAGGAGCCCAGAAGCAACACTCTGCCCACCGTCGTTCGGTTAGTTTTGCTTCGAGCCTTCAGGGCCTTTCAATGTCTGTGGGAGCAAAAGTCGCCATCTTCCCAGTACGACCATTGATGCTTGGTTGTGGATCTAACGCTGAGAATTAATGAGCAATTATGAGTTGGTGATTGTCTTATAACCATGGATTCCCAGGGGCAATAATAAGAGAGGCGGTTGAGAACTGGTCGACGGTCGATGGATTATCGCTTCCACGTTTTCTGAGGCGACGAGACGGTTCGCTGTTCTCAGTGGACGTTGGAGGGAGTCCTTGATCCAGGCGGTGGGGCTTGCTTGGCCAGACGGCCCAGGCCTTGGTGGCACCTGGTCCGCCGACCGCCTCGGATAACGGCGGGCTAGTTTAGCGCAGCTTCCCTGTAAGGTTTTGCACACGATAGGTCACTCAGTACGGATACGATTTTGTTAGTGAGCTCTGTACGGATAGTAGTTACCAGATTTATGTGCAGAGGCCCTTCTTCGCTAACAGCTAGCTGTGAATGTACGTTTGAGCGGGTAAAAAGCCCTGCTCATTGTTGGTCATTTTGCCTCAACCGTGGCTCATCAACGGTTCCAACGTCAATATCAACATCTCTATTTTATCAAGTCGTAGGCGCTTGCGACTGCGGGCCGCATCATCAACCAAGACACGTATATTCGATCAACTCAATCCGCCAGTTCAATCCGCAAGTTTGGATGGTATCTGCTGTCGTTGGTAATTCGTAAGCATCAAAGCCGCTTACGAAATCTCCTTCTTCGCAAGGCGTACCGGTGAATTCCTCTTACGGTCTTCGTACAATGATTGCTCAGCTATCTTCTCTCAAACTGAGGAATCACAAGACAGTCTGAGCTTATGCTATATCCAGGACATGGAAACAAAGCATAACCAAAGCGATCTGCGTCTCCAGATCAGGAAGCTCAAGACAACATCGGTGGTACCAACGACCGATCTATCTCGCTCGGAATACTGAAAGGAATGATCTTCGGGTTAGTGTTGCCCGTAGAGGTGTCCAGGGGTGTCCAGGGGTGTCGTTTAACTCGTCTTACCCATCAAGTGGGTGACAAAAAAACAGGTACTGCAAATGGTACAAACTGGCAACGATCGCCGAAAACCCGCTATCTTTTTTCTCATCCTCTTCAACCAAAACTGTTTCTTAGTATATGATACTTGTTGAAATTATAGAAGAGAAGATTAGCTGTTAAATAGTGCTAGTTTTAAATGAAGAATGTATAAAATACTTAAGTTATTTATTGATAATTGTAGTTGATTGTTCTGCAGTCCCTCTTTTTTTGTCACCCACTTGCCCATCTCCCCGCTCTCTGAAAAGCACGCCTCTGTCTCGACAACCGCCTTGTTCTCTCTTGATGATTTGTTGAAGGTCGCCGCACTAGTTATCAGATTCCGGGTGGGATGGTATTCAGAAATGTCGAAATTTTCTGATTGGTCTGTTGTGATGGATTTCTGTCCAATGAAGATTGATAATTAATGAATTCCCTCATCCTTGGCAAACGTGGGCTCCTTTTTCTTCTTTCTCATTTCGACTCAAGCCTCCCTTGAAGTTCGAACATAGCTATTAAATCGGGAATCCATGGGATGTTCCATGTCCACGGAACTCCCCGTATTGCTGTGTGACCCGATATTCAAATTTTCTTGGATTTGTTCGAGAACACAAACTCGGACGCTGTGCACCTCATGGAAAATCTATCGTTGCACAGTTCGAACCTTCTGAGAGTCTTCTATCTGATAACATAGAACGGACTCCCCCGACGTTTAAATGAAGCAAAAGCTTCCCGGATTGGTCAAAATACCGAGAAAGGTCTGGAAGGGTTACTCCAACGAGAAAGCAACCCACCACCACCACCACGCTCTTTTTTCTCTCTCTCTTCCCATATGCATGTTTCGTTCGGATCTACGAACCGTATGCATACCTTGGCTGGTTCTTGCACAGTGGGTGTATTGAGACGGGGACATACGGACCACTCACTGTGCTTCAAACGGCATTTTATGGCTCGTCTGCGACTCTGACCTCCCACCACAGGGTGTCTGTGGGCGCGTCGCCGGCCGGTGGGATTGGAAAGCAAAGTGCATATCTCGTCGTTATGCAGCAGAGAGAAGTGACTGATGGAATAAAGCACGGTCGTCATCGAGGACTTCAGTTGTGTGGGGGGACTTCCTTTCACTGCTTCCATACCGCTTTCCTGGTGCATGGTTTCTCTCATTGTCTCAAGACAGTTCATTCTGGTTAAACCTGGCTCTCCGACTCCGGACCGGAGCAGATATGATGCCATACTATCATACCATCGTCCCCCCTTGGCGGCTATCCAGCTCTCCTCAAGCAGATCCAACTCTCAGAAGAGTCATAAACCCAAGCATAGCTGAAGACAAGTATGCGTTGGCACCTCTCCTTGCCTGTTATCAAGAACAAGGAGACTCAACTCGGGTCCTGAAAAACGGTCGCCGCAATCCACTTTTTCGGCGGCGTCTATCGCCTGTCGCTTGTCGTCTATTCCTGTCAGCAAGGAATCGCAGATTTTGATCAAGTGACCGGGGTTTTCGAGAGTCTGACCGCGCGGAGAGTTGGTCCCTTTGGTTACATGCACCGAGCGATATGCACGAGAAGCATGATTTGGGTCTGTTAGCTTGTGGCGAGTGCAGCACTTTGCCCAGTAACATGCACTCCGCCACAAGAACAATTTTCCCTTTCTTTCAATATGTTCGCCGACACCGATCAATATGAGGCTGGTGACGTGGCATACATACTGGTAGACGAACCTGAAGAAGATTTTCTCCCCTGCTGCAAGCCTGCAACTGCAAGGCATCGATCCCCAAGATCTTGTTAGTGGCTCTTTAACGGGCTGCCTCCGCCGTTAATTGCCCCGCATACACTAACACAAGGTCCCGGGTTGCGATGATCGTCTAGGATCTTGGTATCGGTGAACTGAAGCACAAAGTTGTGAACAGAAATTGCGAGATCGGCCGGGTATTCATGCGTTTCCTAATTGTTCACATGTGAGTCTTGAATGTCTGTTCGCAGTCAGCACCTTGTCGTTGAGCGAATCCCTGACCGCGAGCCGAGCCAGACGGGCGGACGGCCGGGAGGGATGACGGTCGCGGTTGTTAGTGAGAGCTGGAGGCGCCGAGGCGGGGCTCTGTTCAAGAACCCCTGCTCTCGGTTCCAGCGGAGGTTGCGCTAGTAGGGGGTCACTCCAGGTGGACATGGGTTTCCGGCATTTGACTGGCTGGCGGGGGTCACCCAGGCGGCAGGAACTCGCACTCCTTTTGGAGTCCTCGTCAGTAACGTGATTTCGAGATGGTGTGAAGGTATCACGACCACCAGCCGCCACCCCCGTTTCGACATTGAATTCTGTCCCTTTTTGAATATAAGCAGAATTCTGTGCGGTTTTTCTTTCTGTATCTTCATTGAGCCCGTCAAAAGCTGGTCTAGCGCACGTATGGCAACTGCATGCATGACTGCGCACCTACCGTAGTCTTTCTCCTGCATCATCGTCATGTCAACGACAACTCAGATCGATCTTGTCCTCTGACGGATTCTCTTGGTCTATGCTTATTTTTAACTTGAGCCTTCCTTTGGATCTTCGTATCCGCCTTTCGTCGCCTTTCCTATCTTGATAGGTCATGTCCAAGTCATGTGCTCCGCTCTTCAAGTGGAAGAAAGCAGGAACGATGCGGGCAAACATACCAGACAACATCCTTCCATTGATTCCAACCCGGCCAACAAGTTCTCCTCTGCCAACTTCTTGCCCGTCAGACGTGCATATTCTCAGCTCAACATGCTCACCAATGTTGGACATGATATGTTGTCAGGAATTACTTGTGTCGTTCACGTGGGCTCCTCTTGCTTCACTCCTGGCTCCTCTTTCTCTCTTGCTCAAACGGGTGGCTAGCTTATCCGCTCTTTTCCTCCGTTTTGGTCTAGTTTCGAAATGTCTCGGCCGTAGGGCTCTACTGGCTTGTGTACGCCAACGGGACAGCGCTAGATCGTGCCAGAGGCTGGCTGGGGTCATACAAGGCTTGTGAGAGAGAAGAGGAGAGCAAGTGCTCTTCTCTAGTAAGATTTGTCAATGGCTATCATGGGCTGACGAGTGGCTTCCCGATTTTGGAAAGGTTCGGCTCTCACCTTGACCCCAAGAACTTCCTTCTCTCAACGCAAAATGTCTCTCCTTGCTATCCCCATAGGGCCAATAACCTCCTGTCATCGTCAAGTTTCGGTTCTTGTGGGGTGAGAATCACAGCTGATTATCTCCAGCAGCCTCATTGTCCTGCTTTTCAGCCTACTGATACATCACCTTACAATAGGCCCACGCCCATGATGTCTTCTGATACACCGTTGAACAGCAATGATAGGACCGATCGATAGAATGTGAACATGACGCTCTTCGCCAACATCAGTTCATGCCAGAATCGGCCCCATATCGCGACTTCTCAGCCAACGAGCCCGTCTCTGGGGGAGCATAATTATCCCCGAACCCACAGCCGTTTCCAACAGGCGCGGCAGAACTAACATGGCAATGTCTCACTGGAGCCCGGAACCTTTCCTGTGATGGCTAAGTGTAACAGATGTCTTGTCAAATGGGAACGGGGAGTTGGACCCGTGCTGGTTTCCTTCAAGATTACCCCGTATAGCAATTTCCCTCACGTGTACAAATATGTCTGGTACTAGTAGCAAACTGCTACATGATCCCCTCTTTCGTGTCCGAGGAAGGGCTGGGATGAGTGTCTTCTTATCTCCTACCCTCACCCCCTGGACCGTTTCCCTCTGATGGACTGGTTGCTGGCACTCGACTGGTGGTGCGTTGATGCGTCCAAGGTACTTGTGGTGGTCATAATCTGACAGAACGACGAGCACGGGTCCCGCAGACCCTCGACCAGAGCCTCTATCCTCTGACGTATGTGTACACGGTCCCAAATTCGAGAAGCTGGTCTCGACAAAGCGATCAATTCCCCAGAATCTCACCATCTATCCTGGCGCATTCTCAAGTGCGTACATGATTTCTTGAGAAGCCTTGAGATTTTGACACCCAATGAGGTTCGTTCCCAAGCCCCAACTGTCATCCTGATACTATCATGGACTGCCACCCTGCGTCGTTTTCTAGCGCGCTACTAGACGGTTCAGCTAGCCTTGTGCAACGTCCATATTTGTATCTGGCAAATTGGAGATAAAGAGACACATTGATGTCAAGATGGGATTGATCGTGGTCAAGCAAAACGAGCTGCTTCTTGTTCACCCTGAGCTGAACTTTTGCCATTATGCTTCATCAGATGCCGCTTATCTGTCGAGAAAGATCGTATAAAATATTCGAAACTGGGCTGTCGAGCATCAGGAGCCTCGTATGTCACAAATTCGAGATCCTGCCATCTCAAGAGGTTGATATCCCCACCTTATGACCCAGGACACTCGAGTGACATACGGTAGCGTTCAGGACCAAAAATAGGGGGAAGTGTTTTCCCCAACTTGTCCCCGCAAACAAACTTTTCTTTTTCGCCCACTGCATTTCCCCGCTTTGGTTTTACGCCCTATTTTCCGCTACAGTGGACAAAGACGCCTTTGAATCTCCGTACAAGTAAAAAAATGTTTTCCTTGTTACGACCCACTGCAGGAGGCGGGATATAAGGCAAAACTCCGGATCACTTTTCCAACAAGCACAGAGTATCCGCCTGGCTAGCCAGCCCGGCTAGCTCAATCGGTAGAGCGTGAGACTCTTATTCAAGAGATCACCAATCTCAAGGTTGTGGGTTCGACCCCCACGTCGGGCTCAATTCCCGGCGCGATTCTACTTTGTTTTTTTTTGGACTTTTTCTCTTTTCAACTATCTATTATTCTTTTCTATCATGATCATCTCTATATCTATCTGTCTTGTTTATTTACTACCTAGCTAGCTGTCACTGTTTTCACCCGTTGCAGACAGACTATATACTATGCATTGATCAACAGTGGTTTGTTGCCTTGCAGCTAGCCTTACTTCTTTATATGATGAATGAGAATGAACGACTACCATTTCGATCTCGTCGGTTAGTTAGACAAGTCCTACTAACTAACGCAATCATTATTGTCCCTTGCTTGTTTGTCTTTCTGGCTTTCATGGCGACTTGTGGTATTATGCTATGTTCCTGCTTACTTGCTTCACTGAATCGAGTGTGTTCGAGTTACGACTTGGTAATTAAGTTGTATTTCTTCGTTGATACCAGACATCGAGTTCAGTCATGGCTTGTAAGTACCAGTATGTAGCTCATATTGAAGGAGGTCCGTCCAGGCATGCATCGACATCGTTCCTCCCAGTAGTTGATATCATCTAAACTCAATGTCTCCTGCATGTGTCCAACCTGATAGATAGGTACTGACTGGCCAAGGATCAGATACAAAACATCAACATGAGGTAGTCTGTGAGCTATATAATTTTGTTTCGTGGTACGTACGTTACATGTGAGTATTAGTTAAGAGGAGCATTTGAGCATATGCTGCTGCATGGGACTGGAACTATCTACATAAACATGAACATCGTCTCAACCCGTGAGCCCCGATTCATTTACACGTACCTAACCAACGTGGGTGCTGGATGATCATCAGTTATCTTTGTGTATTTGTCCATCCAGTCCCGTCCGTCCGTTCAACAACTCCGGTCCCAGCCTTGACCTTAACTTCACGTTGGGCAACATAGGTTCATCCTATTCTCCATGATGAGATCCAGACCTTTCGTACTCATTGTGTCTCTAACATACATACATACATCCTAGTCTTCACCATCTCTCTTCACCACTAACTTAACATGCTGGATACTGATATCTGGCTCGAGTTAATGGTTGCTGTAACATCCTCGCACCCGATTAGGTACGCTTACAACTCTTGACTTGTAACTGTGAAGCACTACCTACCAACTTTTGTTCTTTTCATTTTAGAAACTAAAGTACAAAATATGCTCGAAACATCCACTCACCACAGCAGCCTGTCTAGCAATATCACGGCACACACGCGCGCTGGCCACCATGCAGTCCACTGAGTATCATATCAATCGTCCATGCATATATGGTAAGGTTGGAGAATAGAATGGACAGGCAGACTTGGCAGCGACGTGTATAAGGCATGATGTATGCGGAAGGAAAAGAGCAATTAGGAACTTGAGTTCCCAGTAGACAGACAGCTCAAGTATATACGGCCGACTAATCATGGAGGTGGCTGGGGGGGGGGTCGTCTTGGTGGGTAGCTCAAGTTGACTGAGAGAAATCTTTATAATCTGGATGGTCCTACAATGCTAGTACCTAGGTATATAAAAGAAAGGGGGTAAAGGAAAAGGAAGAGATAACATTTAGCCGTCTCAAGATCTTGTGGGTACATCTGCAACAGCCTCATCGACATGAAGCTATCAGTCTTACTACTTCCGAATCAAACTCTAAAGTTCAACTTGATCCCTAACCTTGGTCTCAAGCCCCAACACAAACTCAACTTTACCATGATGAAAAGCACCCGAACCACACGCTGAACCAGTCCACACAAAATCATGACAAGACCTTGCGACAACTAAGACCATTCCATTCATTCGTACTTGATAACTATTAAACTGTCCAGACCCAGTGCTAACATAAACGCCATGAATAATACCCATAAATTAATACACACAACTACCGTACTCACTTCTTCGCCGCAAATCTCTCAGCTCTAGCCGCCAACTTTGCCTTCTCCGCCGGGTCCACGGACACAGGCTGACTCTTCTTAGGGGGTGCACCTCCTCCTCCTCCCGCCTTGCCCTGGTCACGGTTGCCACCGCCTCCTCCACCTTGACGATGACCACGGGATCGGCCGCCTCCACGTCTATCGTCACGTCTTCCACCACCTCCTCCAGCAGCACCAGTCGACTGTCTCTTGTTGCCGCGGGTGTTGGCGTCGTCCTCCTTGTCCTCACCACCACGACCTCGCTTGCGGGGACGGTCGGGCAGGGCGCTGTCGATAGCGGCGACCTGATCATTAGGCAGGCCAAACCGCTCGGCACGCTTCTTCTTGATGGCCTCCTCGGACTCTTCCTCGACAGCCACACCGAATCGCTGGGCGCGTAGGGCGCGCTTCTCTGCCTCTGTCTTGGCATTGGTTGGCGGGAGGTGCTGAGAGAAAAGGGGTTCCTCGGTTGCGGTGGCCTTCTCGGCCGGCTCGTCCTCGGTCTTCTCCTCGGTGGGAGCAGAACCTGCTGCTTCCGTGCTTGTCTCGGCGGTGGCCGCTGGCTCTGCCGCTGCTTCTGACGCCTTGGGCGCCGGGGCTTCTGATGTCTTGACCTCGGGGGCCTTTGTGGTGGTGGTGGTGGTGGCGGCGGCCTTGGGCTCTGTGGTGGGTGCCGCCGCGGGCGCCGCTGCCTTTGATGTTACGGCAGGGAAGTCATCGTCGTCATAGTCGATTTCGTCTTCTGCTTCGCCATCTTTCTTTGCTGGAAGCCGGTAATTTAGGACGTCAGCCATCCACTTCGGATCCTTGACCTTCTCGAAGAAGTCCTCCTTTGAGAGACCGAGCATGGTGGTGGTGGCCATAGTGGTATGGCTTTAATTTTTGGGTTGATAAAGGAAGAGTGTAGTTCAGATGGGGAGTGAAGTCCGAGTCGATGGATGATGGTGAAGAAGTGAGATGTGATGGGAAAGAAAAAAACAGGAATAGAAACGAGTTCAGAGGCGAGAGATGGAAAATATTTATAGACTTACCGGCTGGTGCTTCGTCGCCCTTGGATTTCTCCTTGTCATTGTCCTGGAGTCGCGCAATAAGGTCGGCCTTATTCCCATTCTGCGTCAGACCCCGCTCGCTCAATAGCTTCTTGAGCTCCGGAACCTTCATACTATTGTAGTCGGCCATTGTGAAAAGTTGAGACGACAGAAAGTCGGCGGTGAAGTGGGTCGCTGTCGAGGTTCGCGCGCAAGAATTGCGCAGAGGGAGGGAGCAACAATAGTTTGCGCTGCAGATTGCGCCGAGTTTCGGGGGTGCGGACGATCGTTGCAATTGTGGTGTTATGCAAGAGAGGAAGTTTCAGGTCGAGGGGAAAAAACGCAAGAGATGCGAAATGATTCTTATTGTGGTGGTCTTGCGCGGGGGAAAAAGCTGTGTATGTTGAGATCGAAGATGGTGAAGTTGGCGATTTTCTTTGAGCAGGTCGCGACGGCGGCGGGTTCTGCCGTCTGCAGGACGCGTTCAGGGACTGGGGCTGTGCGAATAAGGGTGGGTCTGAATCTTGCCACAAAATCCCAGTCAATCACTCTCCGGCGGTTATTCGCACTCACTGCAGTGCAACGGTGCTTGGCAGTGGGTTCTGAGGTGGATACCATACGTCAGGTACAATGGTACCGTACATTCAAGTCCCGATCCAAGGGGAAGATGAGAGCTGTTCATGAATGACAGTATTACGGAGATCAGAACCTTACAATCACCAGGCAGCCAGAGCCCATGAGTATAAGTCGTGAAATAGCGAAAGTACTCTCATCCACGGTTCAATTGTAAAAATGGCAATCACAGGCAAATGGTCAATACGGATCTGTTACCCACACTCATTCCACCGTGCTTCTTGCCCATCCCAACACCCCCTGGCCACAGCGGTTTGGTCGGTCCTCTTCCAGCCATTCATCTCATCTCCACGTCTCAAGAAGAGAATCGAGAAACTCCAACTTCATATTCATCAACCGCCCGAAACAAAGTCACACGGCACAACAATAGGAGCGATAAGACCAGACAGACAATAGACGACAATGCTTGACCGGATCAGACGAAAGAAAAAGGGGAGTGTAACATTCACCAATACCCGTTCCTGTGATTAATGAGAGTGTTGATAGCCCGGATAACCAAATACTTCTCAGTGTAACAAGAGATGACATCACATAGCTTGACATCGATTCGAAAGTCAAGGACAACTTGGGAGAATCTCGTTCTAGCCATCGTGTGCTTCTTTTTCCAACATGTGACCTGATATAGGTCAGTACTGTATAGTATCTCGAAAGGAGATGTTTAGAAAGTCAACAAGTTCAATGTAATAGTAATTTCTGCTTTTTATTTTTGTATTCCATCGATCATTCGTTCGATGAATTCTAACAACACTACGGGGGTATCCTTCGACCAAGAGTTGATGTCTCTTGTATGCACCTGCGTCCAGCCCATTCCACCCCATTGTTGATGATGTTGCCTCCCATCCCATGCCACAACCCATGCATCCATCCCCGGTCCCCAATTCTTAAAAACGAGTATACGGAGACAAACAAACCAAAAACGAAAGTGGTAACCCAAGACTGGACACAGAAGTGCGAACCCCTTCGAACCCGACAGAGTAAACAGAGAAAAAGGAAAAAAAGCCATCGCTAATGCCGCCATTCATTATCTCCCGTGATATGTGTAGCCAAGAAACGACGAGGTAAAAAGACAAGGAAAGGTTCCTGATAAGGAAGGGTATACATTGGTGAGGTGTGAGTCGGAGACTGCCGTAAAGGAAAGGGAAAGTTCGCGTCGGAGTGTATGAAGTGCGTCTGTCGTCTGTTAATTCAAAAAAAGATAAAATCCGGAAAAAAGGTCTAATACGCAATTTTGAGAGTGTGGTGCATCAAAAGAACCCCCAGCTAGTTGGTGGTATCCCGAAGCGCTCCAAGTAACGCCACAAAGTTGAGATTCGACATCAGAACCAACCAAGGAACAAAAAGCCAACGTCATGATGCGAAAGGGCTTTATCTGTTTGATCTGGAGCTTCTGGCACTATCGCTTCTATCACGCCCGGCACCTTGCTGTACTGCATCCTGGTAACTCGGAATTGGTGGGCTCGGAGGACCCTGTGGAGAGCTCCTGCTCGTGCCAGCCGGGGTTGCCCTGACCGTCGCCGAAGACCCACCCCGACTCCGACTAAGGTTGATGAGTGGCGCATTCTCGCTGTCGGAGCTGTTCCTCCTGCTCTCGTTGTCGCCAGCATCGGACGGCTCGGGGCTTGTATATTCGGGCGGAGGAGGATGGTGTGCGTCATGGAGTCCCAGCCCTGGAGTAGGATGGGTCTGGACGTTCTGGGTCGCAGCTGCAGCACTAGTGCTAGCTTCCCCAGCCTCGTCTGTGGGTACCAGATGGGCAAGGGAGATATCGGTAGGGCTGCGAACAGGTCCTGGGCTGGTGGGCGGCAGAACTCGAAAGTTCCCGGACCGTGTGCGTGAGTGCCCCTGATCGTGGCTTGGAGGTTGCCTTAGGTATGTCGATGTCGACTGGCTATACCCATGCCCACGACCAAGCGAACCAGTATACCCGTCCTTCCGCCCAGCCTCGAGGAGAATGCTGCCCTGCTCAGAGCCATATGGCGGCGGTGGAGCCAAGGAGCCCGTCATGGGAGCAAGCCCCCACTTCTTGACGTTCGCCTCGATGAACACAAAGCCAGCCTGGCCGAAGTTGACATGGACGATGCTAGGGCCATTGGCGCCAACCGCAGGGAAGAAGTTTTGAGCCTTCATGCCATGGACGACGTCTTCAAGCTTTTTGCCGTTCCGCGTGAAGAAGATGGTGCCCGTCCTCGGGCGATATCCAACGCCAATAACATCGCCTTGTACGATATGCGGGCCGTAAGCGGTGCCGTTGAAAGGCTGGTTGATCCGTCGAGTGCCGTTGGACAGATATGCTATCGAAGACTTGTGGAAACCTGGGGAAGGTCGGTCAATGACTAGTTGCTGATGAGGTCACGGCGGAAAGAGAAAACATACCTGGTAGCCTGAACAGTGGGTACGGCTTGGTTGCCATTCCTATACTGATCGTGGTGCTTTCTGGCTTTTCGTAGATCTTGGCCTCCCAGTAGTAGACTTCGTTTTGCTTCGGTACTGGGAGGTTGCTCATAACAGTGCATTCCGAGTCGAAGAACTCAATCTCTGTCCGGCCCTCCACAAAGCAGTTGGCAATCTCCAACTCGGGCTCGAACTCCCACGCCGAGACACCCTTTTCCTGGATCGCGAGATACTGGGACAGGGAGATATCTGTCTGTGCCGACTCGGGGGGGTTCGCCTGGATGAATGCTACAAAAAAGTCGGGCGTTAGCATCTCTGGTTGACATGCCTTTTGGACAACTCGACGACCGCTCCCGCAGCTACTGATTGTTGAATGGAACTGCATGCATACCTTTTGCCCTCAAGTATTCGGTTCTCTGCATATCATCCATCGTCTCGAGGGCCTCCTCCTCCTCTCTGAGGAACGCCTGCTCGTCATCGTACTCGCCGGGCCGACCGATCCGATCGAGGAATATACGACCCGACGATGTATATCGGAAGAAGTAGCAGGCGAGGATGAAGAAGGCAATTAATATGGCCGACCCGAACGACGAGGCGAGGGCGACGACGACGGGATTGATGCCCTGATCCATAGACACTTGGGGCTGCGGCCGGGGCTGGTAGGCCATGGACCGATTCATTGAGTACTGGTCGAGATGCATCGTGTCGACGACCGTCGCTGGCGTCACCGCCAGGCTTCCAGCATCCGCGGTTCCCTTGTCTCGTTGCGACGCTTCTGACAAAGTGGGTTCGCACTCGGCTCGGCGGGCAATTACGTAGTCAGAAGGACGAGAATTGCTGCCCCCCAAAAAGCGGCGGATGGGACGGAAACGGTAATATAGTTGGATCGAAAAGCACCAGCTCTCTCCCTCTCGGTTTTCGAAAAAGGGGATAACGGGATTCGTTGTTGTTGGGAAAGGAACGGAGGCGGGTTTGAGCTGGATGGAGGCGGAGTTGTTGGAGTCTCTTGACAGGTCGGGCGGTGGTTATCAGGCGGACGCTTCGAACCTCAGGGCAGAAAGGCGGGCACTTGGCACTGGATGCGTCACGCTGGCGTGGAGGCGTGGGTCGCCGATAACAACCTAAAACGCAGGCTTGTATAGGAGGTAATTAAAGGTTATCAATGTTTGAAGGGAAAATTAAAGCCAAAAGGGAGAAATGAGAATTGAATATCGTCAATAATCGACACTGGAGAAATTCCACGTTCAAGAGAAAGGGAGAGTGGAATGATTGAAAGAATCTGGTAGGTTCGGTCGGTCAGGTACTGTACATACGGAAAGATGATGATGCCCTGTTTGACCTGGAACACTCAAGCCCAGGTCGCCAATGCGGGTGGGATGCACTGATCGCTGACTGTGGTCCTGGGAAGGAGGTAGTCGAGTTACTACTCTAACTGCGTCTCGCCTAGAATATATATGATATTGATAGTAGACTAGCTCGCTCTTTATCTGGTGGCGGGGAAGGGGATGGCCAGGGTCGGTTTGGGACTTTGGGTGCAGATGGTGGCGGCGGATGACGGATGACGCTCTCGGTCGGTACCGTTGGAGATCTCTTCATTCTCCGACAGACTGGGGCTCTGAGTCTGGGCAAGTAATGTTGGTAATATCATCACTGTTAGGTGAGGTTGAAAGATTCTCCGGTCGTTATCATATCAATGTGCCGATGTCACCACAATGCTGCTTCATCAATCGAGCTTTACGTTACGGCAATACGGACCACCCTGAAGCCAATCTTATCAACCCCAGCGAGGCTCCCTTTCGCATAACAGACTTGCATAAAGCCAATTTTCTGAGAATTACTACCGGTACATGCAGCGCAAAGAAAATGCCCTGCCTTGCGGTAGGGAGGCGGCAGGATCAAAGGGCAGGTTTCAAGACAGATGCACCGAGTCTCAGGGCCACATGGCATCCATTGGATTACCGACGCTCGCCCAAAAGGGGCCGTCGCCCGCTGGGCCCTTTGTTTCTGTTGCACCTTTTTAGCCTGGCTCATTCCATTCCTGGCGGACGCTCGTGTTGTCCAGTTGTCCTGGCGACCCCTTTTCGGAATATCACCACAGCCATTGTGCAACACCATGTGCTTGGAATTAATTGGACGAAGCAAGTATTTACATCCAACGCTCACGGTAATATGAGAAATGGTCATGAGATATTCATAAACTACTTGGTACTCGCTGAACTCATTTCTTTTGCCTCGGAATATGACCATGTACGATACCATGTGGCCTGGAATTGGACGAAGCCAGGACTTTGCGTACAAAGGCTAACAACAAAGTACACAGTAATGTGAGAAACGATCATGATAATAACACTAACTGCTGAATTCATTCCCCTTGCTAGCTAGGGAGGCTACATGACGCCCAAGTACATACAGTATCGCTATCGTGATCTCACGCTCTAAACCCATACACAACGTGACAAGAAATCTCAACAAACAAAAGAATGCCACCATCATTGACCCTTAACCTGTAAACAATCACCAACGTCCCTGTTCACCCTAAGCACGACCCTCACGATCACGATCCCGACGATATCCCGCACCGCCCCGTTTCTTCCTCTTCTCCTCCGCATACGACACCTCACTCGCAGTCCCAACAGTCGACGGCGCCGCAGCCGCAGCAGGAGCCGGAGACGACGGCCCCCCAGCCGACGAAGAAATAGGGATATGCACAGGATGCCGATAAACCTTGGTACCAAGATCACTAGTCCCGATATCACTCTCCTCCCCCCAGCCCCCCGGAACCCTCGACTCGGTGCCCACATACGACTCGCTACCAGTAACCACACTCTCGCTCACCTCGGTCTGCTCGTCAATCTTTCTCAACGCCATAGTCTCGTCCGTCTTGGACCAGCTAAAATCCCTTCTGCCGCCGCCACCGGAAGACGGTCCAGCGCCAGAGCGGGCATTCATCTTCTCTTGCTCGCGCAACCTCTTGGCCTCGGCCCGAAGCCTCTCATTCTCGCGCCGATCATTCTTATCAGCCGTGGAATAAACCTTGCGAATCCCCCGCTTCTCTTCAACCTTCTTGGTAGGCGTCCTCTCCCGGTTGGCAATCAGTTCACTCGTGACCGTACTGCCCGTCTCAGTAGCCGTATACCCACTACTACTGCCCGTAACAGTCGAATGAGACGGGTTAGTCGACCCATCCCACGAACTCCCCTCGCTCTCTTTATTAATCCCCCCCACACGGGCAGCCTTCTCATGACGATACTCGCGCAAATGAGCCTTGGCCTCGGCTTCCGCATCTTCGTCAATCAATGCCCCATCAACGCCCACCTTTCTCCTAGACTTTGACTTGCCCCGCTCCTTTTCCTCCCTGCGTCGCTCCTTCTCCCGCTCCTTCTGCTCCCTCTTCTTCCTCCTCTTTTCCCGTCCATAAATATCCGAAACCCCCCCCGTAATGCCCGTGATCCCGGTAGTAGCCGACACAACCGTCGTCAAATCAGCCCCGTCCCCGTTCCCAGCACCAGTGTACTCGGTGCTCCCATCATCGTAGACATCCTTGTAGATACTCCCACCACCCAGCTGCGTACTGGGCGTCGCACCGGAAAGTAAAGTCCCGTTGGGACCCCGGCGCCGCATAACGGTAGATTTGTATTCGTCCCAGTCATTCTCTTTAAAGACGAATCCGCCGTTTTTGGCCCAGAAAAAGAACCAGATTCCTGTTATTACAAAGGCGACGCCGAGTAGGCCGAAGAGGGCGAATATGGCGTTGTTATTTATGTCGTGGGGGTTTATTGCGCCGCGGGTTGGGTCTACTTCTGGTGGTGGGGAGTCGTCGCGCGCTGTGAGGATGGCGCGGGCTGCGAGGGGGCCGAGGGAGGATAGACGGTCGTTGGCGGCTTCATTGCGGGAGATGATGGTGCTTCGGCGGAGGAAGGAGGTTAGGGTTGAGAAGGTAGGTGCCATCCTTTTTCAAGACGAGGCGAAGACGCCGGAATTGTTTTTGTGCTAACTCAAGCCTGACGGCTGAGGTTTTTGTTGGAATGTAGAGACTTTCAAAATGTGATGTTCGTCGTCGTCGTCGACGGTTTGGCCGTTGGAATGAAGAATGTATTGAATTGGCTGCAAATGTTGCTCCACCAAAAGAGGTAAAGCCAATTTGCTGTAGATTGGTTTGACAAAGAAGAGAAAGAAGATGCAGGTGGGGAGGAAAGGTGTGACTGTGACTTGCGGTGTTGTTTTCTTGACCGTTCACCCAGAAACAAAAAGGAGGGGGGTGGGAGTGGCAGGGGTGGTAGGTTGGTCGCTTCAGCTTGCGCGGCGGCTGGCCAGCAAGGGCTCCTGAACGATTGACGAGCGACAATTCCCCTTTTTTAGTTGGCAGGTCGGTTGCTAGGTTGCACTTGGTTCATCTTTGCAACAAAGGGTTTGTCTGTCTATTTTTGGTGCAGCACGCTTTCAGATCGTGGTACTGCGAGATTGAGGCTTTCGTGAATAAGATGACGTCGGTAAACAAAGCATGAAACCACGGCAACCGCCTAGCAACCCCATCCACTGAACTGCACTGCGGTAGCCCCACTGAAGAACCAGCCCACCCACCACCCGCAACCCGCTGTCACCAACCAACCAGGGTCATCCTAGGAACAGTTTGACAATCTTCTTCAGAGCCGTTTGAAGGAACGATTTCGACATTGTCCACGAAGTGTAATCCCCTCAATGGTGTTATTAACAAGGCGTCATTATCAAGTCCGTGTGATTTCGGATTACATGATTTTGGTTCTATAGCTGAGGCTTGAAGTTCACCCGGTTGAACGTTCAGTCGACTTTTCATGCAATTACGACTCTACTGTCGGGCTGATTTTTGAAGCTATAACCATCGTATTCATAGCATAGCATGAACCGGGCGTACTGTCATCGTTTCAACGACTCCGTTATCCATTCGAGTTCATAAGTAAAATCGGACTCTTGTTATACTCCATAGAGTGAGTACACATAGAATTACGGATACCCACAACAGCCAGGCACCCCATAATCTCCTCACACGTGTCTCTCCCCGCCCAGGGAACAACGTTGAAGTAAGCGGTCAAGCAAGCGAGAGAAAGAAAGTGCTGAATAACAGTCACCATTCATGTACCTTATATGTGTGGTCCAATGTAATTCATCACTTTAGAACGGAGGCAGTGTAATAGGTACCTTAGTGAATGCCATGAATGTACTTATCTAACGAGAACTCAAGGATGACTGCCGAAATATGTCCGTCTCACTATCGACGAGTTCCGTAAAGTAACGTGATCGATATCATCTCGGAGCGTCAAAGTGCATGTGACAGCTCAACTTGGAACCCATCCCCAGACCCTGACCGAAAAATGCATCCAAGTAACACAAGACACAAGAAGCGGAAATACCGATGGCGCACCATCATGTGTAATGTACCTCAGGTAGTGGTGTAATGTAGAATAATACCCAATGGAGCGATATGTAAACGTTCTGCACGGTACACCGGTCCCTCCATAGTACGTAAGGTAGGTAGGGACCTTCCTTCAAGTACACGCCAGAGACTCGAATGATGCCCGAATAGTAAAGCAGGTCCAGTCTTCCGACGCAAGAGACGCCAACTCAAAAGGTCATTTGGGCGGGAAGCCAAGGGCTCTCTTGGAATTATCATGGAATAAAATAAAACAAACAGCTAAAAAACACTAAATATCCAAAGCAGCCTGCTCAGCAGTCCAAATGGGTATCTTTTGCTCTTGCTTCTCAATCTCATTCTCTTTTCCCCCTTTCCCCATCGGGCATTAATAACTAGAGTTACCATAAAACACTTGCTTCCTTGCCCTCCAAAGTAAAAGATTCAGCCAACCGACCGACCGTTACAATGTGGTATAGTTGCAGTAGTAGTGACACAGGGTAATACAGAAGAGGAGTAAGAGGTGATGGAAGAAATGCCGTGGTAAAAATACCAATCAACAATGCTATGCTGGCTGCATGGCCGCCCGGGTATTGCCGAACTAAAATCATAAAAGTAAAAGCTGCGAGGAAATTTGACACATTCTGTTTTCACATACACACTGGATAAAGGAACAATGGTGATGGGAGTGGAAAGTGGTTGTAACTTTGATGGAAGAAAAAAAGCCAGACGCTCCGCTTCAAGAGATATCCTAGAAATAAAGAACATGGACCAAAGATTATGGACATGGTAAATGGAACATAAATGGACCTCATATCCAAGAAATATTGCCGCAGTCGGTGCTGTTCGGCGTTCATCAACTTCGTAAAAAACTCGTGCCTCTCTGGTCGTGACACACGCCGGATGACTCGATATCGCCCTCGGATTTGAACCAAGAATGTGACACAGTCTGTCACACCTTAAAAGTAATTATCACGAGGTGTCGGATCACGCGGTCGTGGAAAGACGGAGGGATATGCTGGGTACTCCGGGTAGGGGGGCGGTACTTCATAAGGCGACGACTGTGGAAAATACCCCTGGCTGGCGTCATACTTTGACATGGAGCGCGAGAATGACGCAGCCTGTGAGCTCGCACGATGTCGTGTTGCGGGACGATCCATCCGTGTCCGACGGTCTTCCTGGCCCAGATAGCTCGACTGATCGCTGCTGGTCCGGTAACCGCCGCCAGCTGGCGGCCCCCTCGAGATGTTGATCTC
Organism: Rhypophila decipiens; assembly: GCA_033297075.1. Taxonomy (NCBI): domain Eukaryota; kingdom Fungi; phylum Ascomycota; class Sordariomycetes; order Sordariales; family Naviculisporaceae; genus Rhypophila; species Rhypophila decipiens. Next base: position 222,825 of record MU858074.1, on the reverse strand, counting down.
GGCCCCGTCGTGGTTGTCACGACACCTAATCTTTGCCCCCCCAACCTCGAGGACGGCATTTCCCTTCACTCGGATTGTCATGTCCTCTTCACCGGCGGCACTGGATCGCGTCGTCCTGGTTGTAGCTGATTGCCTGAAATCGCTCTCGTCGCGGCTTTCTGAGCTTCTCGTTGACGATCTGCTCCCGCCGTGTCTTGACGACGCTTTGCGTAATCTCTCGGCAGTCAGCTGCATCCCGGCTCCGGGATTTCCACCGGTTACTTCATCTTGATATCGTGAGGCTAGGTTGAGTTTATCCTCGTAACTCCCAGGGATTGAATCCTGGTCGCCATAATAAGATTGCCTTCTTCCTCCTCTCCCGGGGGCCACGGCAACCTCAGTCCGGTAATTCGGACCAACATCGTAGACGGTTGAACTCGGTCTCCTTGTTCGTGATTTACCCCTTATCGGCATGGGTGGAAGTTGCTCATATGGCGCTTGTCGTGGTGATATATCGCGAAACAAATCCGATTCTCCAAGCAAGTCATCCTCATCAAACACTGCTGGTGCTCGTCTTGCTGGCGTTCCGGGGGGAGGTCGAATCGCCAGAGAGACGGGGCGGGCCGAGGCTGGCCTTGGTGGAGGTGCCATTGAACCCCGAAGCTCCTCCTGTCTCGAAAACCGCCTCGATGACCGTCGACCTGCCATATCATCGGGCTCTGGATAGTCGTCGAATCCGATGGGACGAGCTGGTGGGCGGAACCCAATTGATGATTGAGGCCGGGCCCCAGCAGAAGTCCCAAACCGGGACTCGAGTGGTCGTGATTGTGAGAAGTAGTCCACAGGTGACTGCGAGACCATCGGACCTGGGGATGGCGGCGGCATATATGGCGACGGGACAGGATATGGCGACGGGGCTCCCCATGATTGCGTAGGATACGACCCTGGTTGTTGGGGCGGCGGTGGGCCCTGATTTTGATACCATCTCGTGTTCGCTGCTGGCGGCCGTGAGTTTGTGTACACGCTTGGAGGTCGAGCGGTATGGGAGCGAGGCCGGTGCCCAGGGGGGGGACCGTGTTGGACTTGAGGGGGCGTGACGCCGTAATATGCCGCCTCTTTTGGCACAACCGGTGACGTCTTTGCATGTTTGACCGGCGGCCGGAAATTAGAGGGCACCATGGCTTTCTTGTCTCTGGAGAATCGCCTCTCGTCCCGTGACCTCAGTGATTCTCCGTGAGGGTGTAGCGTCGAGTCCGAGTCGGTGAGGCCGCTCGTAGGTGATATCGAGTTTCGCCTGTGGTTCCTGGTGCGGCCGGTATTGGGAATTTCCCGTTCCTTGGACGGGCTAGCTACCGAGGGAGCGAAAACCGACTCGGCGTAGCTAGTTGTCCCTTCGATAACGTTTCCGTCGTCGTCGGCCTCTTCAACATGGGCGACTCTGCTTCGTGATCGTCTATCGGACATTGCCAATCAAGGGATTGGAGACCTAGAAGGGAGAACAGAAAGTATCCAAGCTAGGTCGAAACCAAGCGAGTACCTCGTTGCAAATGAGGCAACGATGCCTCGGGGGCGAGGCGGCCACGATTGGGGAGGTCAGTCGTCGTTGGCTGATGTGGAGAGAATCGACCACAGTTGTTGCTGCACTGCGCACTACGCTAGACGGCGTTAGACGCTCGCTTAACCGTTCTCGATAGAACTCGGTCGTAGTCTGAAAGTGGGGATGGTCCGGTGGAATGCTTGTTGAAGACTGAAGTTGTTGGCAAGCAATCGCGAGTGGAGTGCAAGACAAAACGTCGATGTCGAAAGTCCAGATCTTGTAGCTCTGCAGACAAGCGGTGGAGGCGATGGACCGAGACGGTTTTGCTAAATGAAGTGAGAATCGTGGAGGAATGGGCAGCAACGAGTTTTATTTGGCTGGCTGCGGGGAGCGGTGTGGTTGCTCTGAATGGACGGAGCGAGGGAGGGATGTGGATGGCCCAGGACGGATGAGTGGCAGGGAAGAGAGCTGTTTCGCTCGCCTGAGCCCGCCGTGACAGTGACAGTGGACAAACTGGAACCAGGCCAGTGGTTGAAGAGCCGAACAGGGCAGGGGCCAGGGATGTGGCCCGTTGTCGGGGGTGCCAGGTGCCGCTCGCTGGATCTCACTCTTTTTACGGGGTATTAAGATTGAGATAGCGAATAGACGACATCAACAACACCTGCCCACTGGGCCACACACACTCCGGAGGGGCGGCAACTGACCGGGTGACAGGATTGCACAACCTTCCCGTTGCCGTGAAAAGTCGTCAACTCCTTGTATCGCCGGACTTTTGATGTGCTGTGAGTACGGAGACTGCGCAAGTGTGCGCCGTGACCCGAATCGACAAGGGAAGCTTGGAACGTGCGGGATGGCCAGCAAACAGCTCCAGTCTCCAGAACTGCGTTCTTAATGTGGGGTCCGTCGATTCTCCGTTTCTCGATCGTGTGGGGGAGAACTGGAAGGAGCAAATGCCAAAACCGAGCCTTTCTTTGTGGATCAAGGTGCCTGGCAGCTTGTGGCAAGCATGGGACTCGAGTGGAAACCCTTGCTCCGATCCAGGGATCTGTTGTTGAAGATCTGACCAGCTGTTGGCTGCGTCAATAGTGCAATGTGTGCTGTGAATTGAGGAGGCAGCGCCTTGCTGCTGATCAGTAAGGCGGGCGCAAAGATACCGTAGCAGGGCCCAGCAGTGGAATTGGATGCCGAGATGGATGGTGGTCGCCTCACAGCAAGGCCTGGCGGACGGGGCGCGGACAGCTCGAGTCTTGGTCCCGGAATGGACCGGCCGAAGAGTCTGCGAGTAAATATTCCGCCAAATTGTCGTTGAATCGAGGAAAAGCTCGGTGGATTGCCTCTGCGGACGACGGTTGTGCACTGTGGCAACTTGGGGTAAGCCTGTGTGCTGCAACAAGTCTGGGCGAGGCGACTGGTGGACTTGGGTGGTGATGTGTGGACGTGGTATCCGTAAGGCCTCAACAAGAGGTGTTTTTGGTTTGCTTGGCGGGTCCTGCTTGTACACTTGTACAGTGCCTGTGTGTACAGTGCATGTACTTTTCCAGAAAAGAGAGGGAAAGCGCAGCTCGCCAGCGACTTCAATGCCAATCTGTCACTGTCACTGGCAAACACACTCCGCACTCCACTCTCACCACGAACCGAGACCAGGGTTGACGGACCCGTGCAGAGGGAGATCTATTCCGTACTGACCAGTTATTGCCCCGGTGCTCACTGAGTTTTAATGCCCGATTCTCGTCTTTGGGTAGCAATGACGCCGATGTATGAGACCTTTTTGAGTGACGACTGACGACGACGAGTAAGAGTTTAAAAGGGGGAAACAAGAAGTCCGTGTTGCCGTGGTGAAATGGACGTTCGATGGGGAAATCGAGAACTCGATATCCTTCCGGACCTCTTGGTTTGAGGACTACTCCCGGGTATAAGATAAAATCTACACTAGTCTGTACGGAATCTGGAATCACGATGAATCCTCGAGAATTCAACGGAGTGGTTGTCCAATATCGGGTGTATGAGTGAAGGTATTCTGTATTCTCAGTACCAGTACAGAACCACAGCAGCAGGCACTGAGCAAATCGTCAGAGTCATCCCCGTCCGTCCACTCAAATCCTCAACTCCCAGGCAACGAAACGGCAGGCAGGACAACACGCCAACTCACCTGTTCCGTCCTCTCGAGCCTAAATGGAAATCCCATTGGATCTCTTTTGGTGAGGGGAGGAGACATTTAATGCAGAGCTCTGCAAGTCAACCACATAACCTGCCGTTCTCATAGGACAGATCGGCGGGAGGAACCTCCCAAGCGAGGTCTTCCATAGGCACGTTTATTATGGGCATGAAGGAAGAGTCATCGGTCTTGTCTCCAGATCGTCGCCAATTGCCCCAGGGTGTCTGTTGTACAGCTTAATTCGTTTTCGGGATTTGCTTCATGTTTGCTGCTTGTCAAGCCAAGTCGCTGTTTATGTGAGGCGAATGGGTCTTAATGGGAGCTAGCGCAGTGAAAAGAGCACAGCGATGATCCATATGCCCAGTTGTTCGCATAAAGTTGAGATGCCGTGACTCCTGTTCCTCAAGTATTTTCCTATTCCTGCATCAAGTCGAGTCACCACGGGCGATACGCCAGGTTAGAGAAATGTCGTGATCCAAAAGGACAGGTTTCCATTTCGACATGGAAGCACGGCACGCCCTGGCGGCGACCGACCCATTCTTGTGGCCGTCTCCCAAGGAAAGACGAACTCAAAATACTTGGGACGACTCCGAAACGACTCTACGTGAACCAAAAAGGTCCCTTTGACTGTTTCGAACTGCGAGTGCTGTGTTCTTGGCACACAGAGTGGCCATATCGCCATCGCAGGAACCATATCACCACCAGGCTCCGGTGGTACAGATATACCCTCCCTCAGCGGTGCTATAACAACAACGCCAAAAAGAGTCCAAGAAGAAAAAAGCCGTCGTATGGGAAGGATTCCCCACAAGAAGCCGTAAATTAATTGCCCATTCTCAAACAATTATCACCAGGCGTTAAGCCGTAAAGGGTTTCGTTCGTGAGTACCTCAAGTACCAAGAGTCCATGTACCATGTGGGCTGATTGGTGGTGAGCAACTGAAGCTGCTACAAAACCTCTGCTGCCACACACTCGATGATGATGGATTGCATTGCTCCACACTAATTGCGTGCAAGAATACGGCATATCTCTTCCTTCCTCCTCGGCTGGTGTTGTGCATTGCTTATTAAACACATCTCCAGATACAGTATAGGATTAGTTACGGTACATGACTGCTCGATCCAGTAGTTGATGACTTCGGCCTCCGGCAGACGTCAGGATGCTGCTTCTTCGTCAGTCTTTCTGTTGCACTTGGATATGATGGTACGGCATCTTGCTGCTGCTGCTGCTGCTGCAATACTTGTACTGCAGTCATCCATAGATAGTTCGGCGTATGTTGACACGAAGAACTGCGTATGCGTGCTGGTACCCCGAAAGAGGCAAATCCCCAGATGCAGTGCAGAGGGAGTGTGGCACGGGAGGGAAAGGAATCAGTTCCATTTGCTTGTCTTGTCTTGGATGATTCGAGGTTCGGGCTGTTACTGGAGGAGAGGCGAGCAAAAAGAGAAGACAGAAAAGGGTTTAGTGCGGGTTGATGATGTTTCCCGTACAACATCCAGCCATCACCCCTCCTTCATGTTTGCTTCGTTCTTTCCGTCTGCATCCAAGGCATTGACGCATGAGCAGGGATGGGATGCCGCATTCGCATCAGCGGTATCACTATCAGCGTTAGAATTTCTTTCCATTTTGTTTCCTTTGGGTCCCTTTTGTTCTAGATCGTGTTTTAATGGACGGAAATACACCATGATACGTGATTGCTGGTCTGGAACTGATGTCTCGCTCGGGAGGGGGTGTTCAAAGTCCCGTGACATTCTCGTCGATGTGGTAGGGGCATTTCGTTCCCGAATCTGGCTGTTGGCGTATATGTACTGTAGGCTCGTGCTAGTTCAGGTATTTTTTGCATATATTGGACCCGCCGAAAGGCTTCATTGTCAAGAGTCGGGATTTGGACTCGGAGGTAGTTCTAAACAAAGGTTTGTCTCCAGCTATCACATATTACCCCCGAAGTACTGCCAGACTTCCGTCCGGGCTTCTAAGCCTTATCTTTCCGGGAGTCGCGATGGAGGTCTTGCGTCGAACAACAACCTACTACGTACCTGTCTCTAGTTCATCGGTCGGCTTTCATGCATGAGAAGACAATATCCCCAAGTTCAGCTTGAAGAATCGATACCTTGTCCAGTTCATCGATATAGATCTGACATAGGAAAATGGAAATACCAGTGAGGCTGGCATAAACAGATCAGTTGGTCACTCGCTGATAAGGATGTGCGATATAAGCGGGAACATTGAAGCGGACATACGGACGGCATGTACCTCCATCCGGCAAAAGCAGAGAGGGCGCCATGGAGTTCATGTATAATTGTCGTCATTCTGCTACTTTAAATGGCTGTCAACACCACCACCAACTCGATCTACACCGCTCTTTGATATCCATCATCGTGTGATGAAGCAGGCTGTATGGAGTACCAGATGAACTCCAGATGGCCTCATTTGTTATTTGGTTGACCATTAACAACGTCGTCAATCATGAAAACTCCTGTCAAATCAACCGGGACCGGTGACCTGCCGATAAGGACGTAGAAGAGGCATACGTAGCTGTCTTGTAGATACACAGCCCAAGGTCCAGCAGACTCGGTGGATTGCATAGACCACTCCTCTCCCATCACCAGAATACAGTACCACCACACGAGAAACATCTTGACTCGACATGAACCGGAAGGAATGCACGACATACTTTTCCTGACCAATCGAACATGTCCCGATGTAACTCCAAACAGCATGAGAGTTGACTTGTCTCTCGAAGCAAAAACGCCACTCACTATATCGCGATATGCAAAACGATGGATATGACCAACAAAGATGGTGGAGGAGTTCGTGTATCCTCCGTGGCCGGTTTTCCCGCATTGGGTTCCGGATCGAGTATTTCCCTTTCCCCGTCGACATGCGTGTGTATATTCCTTAACTCGTATGGCGCTCTGGCACGCCTCGGACGCGACTGGGCTACAGATCCATAGAGACTCTTCACCGATAAGCGCGAGGCTTTTCACCTCGCAGACTGTGGTTTGACATCTGCAATGTCGCCCATGACAGATAAAATCCAGCATATTATTTCAAATTGCAAAGCTTCTTTCATTCTTTCGGCGGGATCTCCAAGTCGAGCACAACAGGCCGGTGGTCCGAAAGAAAGACCCCATCGTCGTGTTTGTTGTCCAAGATGGCAAAGCCCAAGAGTTTGACGTTGGACGACTCATGGACAAAGAGGAAGTCGATCCTCTTTGGCCTCTCATTGGGCTCCCCAAACGAAGTGTACGTTATCTCGTGGTTTCCGTATTTTAGATCATTCGGGAGCAGTCCCGACACGTCCTTCATGCCCGAGCCCGGCTCGACAAGCGCTTTATAAGCCTCCTCGTCCGGGGTGCTGTTAAAGTCACCACCAAGGAACAGGGGAGCTTCGGCCTCCTCCTTGCTGCCAGACTTCCAATCGGCAGCGAGCTTGACGATAAGTCGGGCGCTTTCTTCCCTCGCGACCTTGCCGGCGTGGTCGAAATGGGTGGCCATGACGATGACAAGGGCGCCCTTCTTATGCCGGAATGACCCCGCCGTGACGATTCGTTCCAGAGCAGCGTCCCAGCCCTTGGATGGCATCTCTGGTGTCGGGGAGAGCCAGTAGGTCCTGTTCCGCTCACAAGCCCAGTTCTCGGCCATATAAAAGATGGGAGAGAACTCCCCCTTCTTGTCCCCGTCCTCACGGCCCACTCCGATGTGGCGCCATGCGGGGCCCAGACGGTCCTGGATGTCGACGAGCTGCTCGTACAAGACCTCCTGAAGGCAGAAGAAGACGTTGGACTGTCCGGCTGCGATGAATCTCATTTGGGCGCAGAGTTTCGAGCGTCGGACGGACCATGGCTCCTCGCCTTCAACGGGTCGTTGGGTTGCGTACCGGACGTTGTAGGTGACGACCCGGATGGGGAGGGGGCCATGGCTGGCTGATAGCTTGGCCATTATTCGCGATTATTGAGATGATTGGTAAAGAGGAGTGTGGGTTCAGAGGCAGATGACAAGTAGGTGCAGACCAAACTCTGCTCACTTGGATAACGGGAATAGTTTTGTATGGGTGAAAAGGGCGATAATCCAATTAGGACTAAAATTTTAAAAGAGCCGGAGTGTAGGTGTGATGGTAGACGAGAACTAATGATGTGCAAACTGTGTCACGTAGAATGAGTTCGGGCCAGGCAGTAAATCCCAACTAAGACCTAAACTGAAAAGTTACTTTACTACCTGTTTGGGTATTGAGGAAGGAGCAATGTCTATTCCCTGAAGATCAATCGATTCTTCCTGATTGATCAAAGTGTCGTAAAATGGAATCAGAGTGGGAAAGTTCAAATAAACTCACCAGCGGGGAATTCGAGACATTATGTCAGCCAAGCCCAATCGCTTCACCATAGCGGAGCGCGCTAGGCACGTGGCTACCCGCCATGAGACCGCTAAATCCATGCCGCCATTGCCGCGTTCAAGTTTCTGTTTGGGCATCAAAAATCACACGCCTCAGAACCGTTTCACCAGAACTCGTTTTCAAGGCCAAACCTCTAGAGATGCCGGCATACGAGGTATGGCCCGGTGCTAGACTCGGGAGACACGGTGATAAGTCAGGCTGTTCAATCTCTGGACCGACGACTGACCTCTGCAATCCCATTATCCCCCTGCAGCCTGTACGATCTTGTTTGTTCCTGCTTTTGCCTGTTTTGAGGCTCAGATAGGCAGATGGAGAGCCGCATGACAAGCCAAAGGCTCTGAATGCCCTCCCGATCAACTCGATCTCCCTTTCTTTCCCGATGCCGATTGTGAATCGCCAATTACGAAGAGTTGTTCACAAGATTCACTCGCATACGACGGCGTGCCACAGCGAAGGCAACATGCAGGTACGAACATAGATACGTTACTTCCCTTGTGTTGATCTCAGATCTTGGTTTCCTCCTTTCTTCATCCAGTCAAGGCAAAGACGGCACTTGTGATGAGCAATGCGACCTCGTCTTGGGTGTGGCTTTTACCTTGGATTTCTAGATATGTGACGCGTCGACTTTCTTTCTGCACATCTCGAAAGGATGAATTCCGGCTTCTTCGGTATCATCCAAGCACGCCGGCACGTATTAGTTCCTTCGGTGGTGGTGTCGTGCACAGTCAGATGTCCTGATTTGGGGCTGCCTAGGAGAAGGAAATGTCTCATGCTCCCCAATATCATCAGGTCTTGACGACCCCCATTTACTCTTATTAATCCTACCCACGCTGTGAGATTTAGCCCGGAATTTATCTTGATTCTTCTCACCTTCTTCCAGGATTCGGGATAGTGTTTGCTCTCTTTGTCCCACACCTCGTGATGGCAAGTGTGGCCCGCTCACGTTTGCACTGCATCTTGGGACTTTTGAAGGTGAGAAGATGGCGACATCTCACAATGTGATTGGTCATTTTTCTCCTTGAGGAGGGTGGGCGCCTTGTAAGTGCCCCGCAAAATGTGATAGCGAGCTGAGTCGCAAGGTGTGTGTCGATGACCACCACCTTCACCCTCACAAGGCAACCTCCCAACGCCCACCAGCATGTGAAGACTCACCGATGACTACGCGTATGGAAATGGAGAAGATGCCAGCCATTTCCATGGATAACATGGTGGGTGGCTTTTTCCTTTTTGTTCGGTCTGGGTTATATCTAGTTATATCTAGCCCTCTCCCCGACCTTCATTTCTGAACGGGCTGTAAACAACTGTTCACCTTGGAGGTTCTCGGGATTCTTTGGTTCATCCCCTCTACGCTCGTTTTTGAGGCACACTCATCGCCTTGGACTGGCAAGAAGACTTGGCGATTTCCCGGTAGCCTCGAGCTCCCTGAAAGCACATTAAGCACGAAACATTTATTATTCGACAAGGGTATCCTACCCAGGAGGTAGACACATACCTCGATGCCTTCCACACGACCATACCCGTCCACTGCAGACAACGTGCACTGGACATCTTCGCCCACCAGTCATCTCCGACTAGGCCCACAAACCAAGGAGAACAACGACGCAGACATCGAGCCGATGGACCTCTCCAGAATGGACGACGACCCGATCAGCTATTTCCTAACGCCAGCCCCAGGCTCGCTGCTGGATCCATACAGCAACGGTGAAGACCCGATGGACTTTGAGATGGAGTTCGACGCCGGCATCGAGGACTTTAAACATCCCGCCCCCATCATACGGAGCGTGAGCCCTTCTAGTCTCGAGGGCCTAAGTCTGCCGCCGCATCGGCCACCTACACCGCCCGGGTCACCGGGTACTCCTGACTCTTCGACCGATATGCCTCTCACGCCGGACGATGGCGAGGATTACATGCGCTTTGCGCTCAAGGGACGATCGTTGACGCTGCCTATTCGACTGTCGGACTTGACGGGCGGCGGTAGGAAATCGAGGAGAGAGCATCATCGTCTCTCGCCTTCGTCCTCGTCCGAGGTGGTACATGGTTCTGCGGTGGGCAGTCCCGTCCGGGTGCCGAGTCCTCTGTCCGGATATACTACTTCGAGCAGCTCAAACTCTTCAACATCAACGAGCTCGTATGGTGGCTATGGAAACAACACTCCAGTCGGATCAGGCGGTCTCGGTCACGCAGTTGCCGTTGTTGGATCCAGAGGCCGAAGCAGAACCATGCCCATGCCTCCACGCCGACGATCCCCACACGCCTGGCGACAGCCTAGTCCGGATGTATATTCCATCATGGAGGAGACGCAGGATGCCATCGAGAGCGAGATTGGTACTGAAGATAATATCTCGGGTTATAATAAAAATAATAATCATGATGATAGGTGGACGAAGCCGCCTCGGAATAGTATCATTGTTGCGCCGGGCGAGGAGGACGGTGCTACTGCCACGAGTAGATATATGACGAGGGCCAAGGCTAGAGCTATAGAGATTCCGGCTGCAAAGCCAGGCAAGAGGGTGCGGTTTGTTCTTCCCGTTTTAGATTGATTTCTTTTTTATTTCCTTCTGGTCTTTTGGGAGGATAGGGATGGCAGAAAACGAGGCCAGATTGTTTTGCTTGGGGGTCACTTGGGGTTGTCAATCATCATCATCATTAGTGCATCAGATTGGGACGATACCTATGGGAATGGGGAACTTGGTTTGCATATTATATCCAGGCGTTGTTGGCTGGCTGAGGTGGCTTTTTCCTTCTGCTTTCTCTTGCATATTTCCTTTCTTCTTCTGCTCCAACGCATTTTTCCATTCCTTTCTTCAAGTAATAATTCTTTTAATAATTCATCTCATTTACCTTGCCTGGGCGCGTTTGATGCCCCCGGGATAACATTACTAGGTAGTTAGTTCTTGCTTATCCGTAAAGAGATTGTTATATCTCACTGTCGGTATCTCATATGTGTTCTTGTCGTCAAATAAAGCGCCCACAGCAGTCAAGAGCTGTATAGGGGAAGACCGTTGTCTCAGTATCTCGATAAGTCTTGTGGACATATCATGGCGTCCACAGCAACCAACATGTTATGGGAGCTGATAAGCTCCAATGAGCGGCTCCCCAAGGATGAAAAAGACCAAGTAAAACCTGCTTATACGCCGAATGTGAATTACAATGGAGGGACATACTTGGTTTTCTGAATTGCGAGCTGGAGAGCTCCGCAAGCGCTGTAACCTCGTTCTTACAAAACCTGAGTATAACTTGGTACGGATAAGATGTATGTTAATGTGTTTGTTATATGTTGTACTCGGCTCCAGTATTGGCTTGCTGTTATCCGTATCTTGACTTGCGGCACCATTTCGAGTCTCGACAAGATACGGATAGCAGGGAGTGAATCGGCCCCAAAACTATCAATACGGATCGGTATCGGTAGCCCTATCGAGTCTTTTGTCTCCGGCACTTGACGTCAGTCCAAGATGGTCCATGAGCATTAACAGACTCGGGAGCTACTGCATGCGTGCTGTTGTATCCGTCGTCTGGTTCTCGGCGAATGGAGACACGTAACCCGTACTAAAAGGCGGTGATGGATCGGTTTAGATCAGATCATGCAATCGTCTTCATGGGCTTGAACAACTCCGGGCTGGTTCTGTGATGTTCGGAGGTGGGTTTCATGTGCCATCTTCTTCAACTGGCGCAGGGTGGTGTGTATCGCTCAATGGAAGCTGTCTCGGAGAATGGAATCGATGAATGATGTTGGTTGGTCAGATTCTCACGGCAGCGCTGCACAGTTGGGAAAGCATGGAAGGAACAAGATGATATCGCGCCACCTGATGCCTTCCCCGCTTATAACTGGCCAACTGATCCTTCCAGCTGACGGCTGATGATATTGATAGGGAAGCGCCCCGCTGCCCCAGCCACCCCAAAACAGCACCTGCAACCATCAGGTCGTCCCGCTCCCAGGTCCCCACTTCCCAAGCTCGAGCTCTTTGGCCTGGGCCTGGCTGTCTGGGTACTTGGCTCTTCCCGTCCCGGCTGACGGAGCCCCGGGGCATCCCTGCTGGGCTTCTCAATCCACTAAATTTGGATTGTTTACACTTGGTCCGAGCACCATTGTTTACGGGCATCGTCATTGGCGAAAAGCACCAGCGCCGCTTTGTGCTGACTGGAGTAACAAGGCTGCTTTGTCGAGTTTCCACCAACATTGCGGATATGGCAAGACAGCAAGATCCATAACCGGTGCAGCTTCTTGAAAAAATTAAAAAATTCCCGCAGTTGCTGGGTTCGGTAGACAAGATCCCTTGTGCTCCCAGACGGGTGCTTGCATTTTCAAGTTCTCTTGTCGACCTGCAAATGCCCCACCATCCCTCTCGGACGCCTGCTACCGCCCGGTAACCAACTCCTGGCACTTGCTTTTGTACTCGGTATTACAAACGAAATCCTCCGTACCAACGTCATCTTGAACGTCGACTCTTCCCGGGAAGCTGTGTCTGTGTCTAATGAACTGCCTCGGCCGACTTTTCTCGAAATCGCAGTCCGTTGTCTGCCGGTAACGCAGATCGCATCGGAGCTGATCCGGACTTTGTAGATCACCGCTACAGCATGCTGCCGGTCACCGAGGTGAGACAGGTCCTTATTGTTTATTGACTTTCCACCTGAACTCTCAGCCCACGCTTTCGCTCCCGTGATTGCAGCAACATCCCGATTGTACACTTGTGTGGACTACCTGCTGTCGTGGAAGCTCGCGTCTCTGCGCGCATCTCCGGGCTCGTGTCAAAAAGCACTCTTGCGCACTCACGTCATACCACATGCGTTGATCTAGCCTGGGGGAAATGCAGCTAACTCAAGCTTTACTTGTCGGCAGAACAATGTCACCACCGACATCTCAAGAGAATTTGACCGATCAGCAAGAGACACCGGCGGGTAAAAATGGCGAGCCACCAGCAACCCCGGGCGACAGGCGGCATTCGATGCATGCCGGGGCCACTCCGAAGAGCGCCCCGGCAACGGCCGGCCACAGCAAAAAGAAGCCGGAGCCTACCCTTCTGGCCGACTTCTTGCTAGGACGACCCTCGCCCGCGCGCAAAGCAGCTCAACGATCGGGATCGAAACAGAGGCGCAAGAGCGTTGCGCTGGACGCAGCCGGCGTCAGGGAGGAGTTGCGCCAGGAAATGAGGGCTGCCGCCGTGCGGAGGCTTCAGCAGCCAGGTGGTGTTCATGCCCGTGTCAAACAGTGGCAAAAGGCGAACGTATCGGCCATGAAGGAGCAAGGAGGGGGCATACCGGCAGCCGAGGATGTCGCCAGCGAGCCGACCGAAGTCGCCGCTCAGATTGAAGCCGAGAGCGTGACGGAGGAGGACCGAGTAAGAATCAAGTTGCGCCAGAAAGCCAAAAAACAAAAGGTGAAGGTGGACAAAGAAGAAGCGCCGGAAGCTGCCAAGGAAGAAGAGAAAGAGAAGGAAGTTCCGGAGGAGGAGACCAAGGAGCCGGTAAAGCGCCCAACGGAGCGATCCAAAAGCCCACCCAAGAAACGGATCGTCAGTGATGACAACTGGATGAAGCGCAACAGGAGCCGGCGAAGTCCTCCCAGGGCTGGTATCTCGAAAGGCAGCCCGAGCCAGAGTCCACGGCCCATTCCTAAAGACTTCTTATTACGGACTGCCCGGAACCCATCGCCCCAGGACAAGGTCAAAAGCTGGGCGAAAAATGTCCAGATCCCTGATCCCCGACCGCCGCGCGTGAAGCAGTATCACCATCACGAGTCTGGCGAGACGCTAACTGTTGAGGAAGCTGCCTCCAGTGTTGCACAACCGAAAGAGAGAGAAAAAGAAGAAGACGAAGAAACAGCAGAGAGCGAGGTAAAGCCGGAACTAGCACCGCGGCCACCCCAAGACGATGGTATTAGAGTCAAGCCTATAAAACCCAGACGGCCGAAAGTCGAGGCAGACGATGGGATAAGAGTGCGTCCCATACGAACCAAGGAGCCAGCTGGGGATGGCATTCGGGTTCGACCGATCAGTAGTAAACTGCCAGACGATGGCATTAGGATACGTCCTGGCCCGGTAGTGCCAGCGGACGAGATAAAAACGCGTCCCACGTCTTCTCGGAGACCATCAGTTGAAAGGACCACAAGGATGGCAAGCACGAGACGTGATCGTTCACCAGCCGAGCGTATTGAGGTGATTGAGGAGTCGGAAACCGAGATTTCCACACCAACCAGACGACAACGGTCCTCGCATCGCAGGCCCAGGAGAAGCCCCAGCCCAACGGTGATTACACAGACTGAGACGGCTACAGACATTACGCAAACAGAAACAGTCACTGATAGTCGAATCACGGAATCTGATGTGCTTGACTCTTTGTCAGATCAGGATAGATCCGACGATGGCACATCTATCCCTCCCACCGTCCTCGGCAACAAATCTTTGGCAGAGATCCCAGTTGGCTTTTCAGCCTTCAGCGAGCTGGACCTGCCACTTGGCGCCGATGCGAGAAATGTCGTCAAGAAGCCAAAGGCCCAGAGGAACCCAAGTTTCAAGGCCGTACCGAACGTGTTCAAAAAGGTAGTCAGCGGGGCCAAGGAAATCATCCACGACAAGGTTGATCCCCCGAAGATGGCCACTCAGAACCACCCTCCCAGCATCGAGTCATGGCTGAATGGCACAGTTGATCCCTTTGTAGACGGCCCCAGCAAGCCGCAACCGGCCGAGAAGGAGCACAGCCAAGCAACACGGAAATCATCGTCGCCGGGGCCACGGCAAAAAGAACGCTCCCATGAAGCTCGAAAGTCTTCCTCTCCGGGACTTGGGCAAAAGGACGTCAAAGAGCCATTGACCCCCAAGGGGGCAGAAAACCAGGAGAATGCCGATCCCCGGGTAGAGGATAGTGATGCCACGGCTAGGAAAGAGAAGCTAGTTATCACCCCCACCACGGGCTTGAAGAGGAGCAAAGCGACTAGGAGTCCCTCATCTCCACTCAAGTCCTCGGGGAAGAAACCATTCAGAGAAGTGCTGAAAGAGGCCTTCCGGGGGCAATCCGGGGGACACAAGCTGCCCCCAACCATATATCCCAGCTGTGAAGCGGACAAGAGCGACGAAGAATACTATTCGGAAGACGATGCATGGGAGTCATCAACGCCACGAAAGCATGGACACGACGACGCGCACAGGAGACCACCGTCGCCCGATCCGTCTTCGGATTTCACATCTACAGTTGACTCGACTCTGTCCTCGCTCTCTACCGATTCGGGTGCGCAGCGCAGAAGGCCGCCTCCAACAAGAGGCGGAAATGCTCTTTCTACGATAATATCGGAGAACTCGAGCAGCATGACAGAGTCTGATACCATGTCTACTATTTCTCAAACAACCGTGACCCAGGCAACAGCCTTCACCAAGTCTAGTGGACTCTCAAGGGGCAAGAGCAACAAGGGCGGTCTAAAACGCCGGCTTACCAAGCACTCAGATCTTGTGTCGGTTCTCTCGCTGCCAGACGATGGGCAGCTTCTCTCGCCGAGCCGGTCAAAGAGCATCAAGTCATCTCGCAGTCTGCACCGGCGACCCAGCAGGCATGATAAAGGCAAGGTGGATGACTTGCTGGATGAATTTGCGGATGACGAGCACTTTTACCTCCGCGAGCTCAAAACTCTGGTAGACGGTGTTGTTCCAGTTCTGTTGAAGCAGGTTGTGACTGGAGACGCAAGCACCAAGGCCAGTCTATTTGGCCACTCCACATATGGAGACAAAAAAGCAGATCCACTGGCAAAATCTGTCGTCAACATGGGTGTGTATCTCGAAAAGCTCCTCGACTATCATCGGCGGGCTCCGCTCTCGGAACTGCGCCATCTTCTTTCTTGGATGGAGGCCGTCTCGCCCGTCTATGACAAATATCTTGATGTCTGGCGACTGGGCTTCCAGGATCTCATCATCAACTTGGCGCCCATGGGTCCTGATGACCAGGACTCTCTCATCAACGCACTGCCTCGAAACGAGGAGGGTGATGTCCTCGGCGAAAACGGAGAGCGGGTAGATGTCGCATACCTGCTGAAGCGGCCCCTGATCAGAATCAAGTGGATGACCAAATTTTTGAAGGCCGCCACAGTGGTGGCCGGAACCCAAGAAATCCAAGACATTTTAGTCATCTACGAGGCTCTCCAGGAGAAGGCCCGTAAAAGACACCGCGAAGAGACGGCACGGATGACTGACGAAGATGCCATCAATACCGACACCACACGCGCACGAGATCTTCGTAACCTCGCTGCTCTTGACAAGGTCGTGATTGACCCGTCACGCCAGGTAGCCGCCAAGGATTTGTTCTCCATGGACTTGGACCATTCAAGTGGCCAACGCCTGGAATGTCAAGTGGAACTTGTTCACAGAGACAACATAGGTATTCCATCCGACAGAGGGGACGTTCTTATTCGAGAGGTAGGCAGCACCTCGCGATCATGGCTGCTTTTCCCGCCTGTACCAATGGACAAGATTTCGGCGCGAAGAGAAGCCGAATACCAGCTGGTGGTCATGATCCGAGGCACACACAACGGGAGAGAATGGTTCGAACTCATCAAGTTGACGGCGGACAACGATGAGCAAATAGTCGACTGGTTGGAGATCCTTGGCACTAGCCCATTCCCGCCTATCGCTCGGCCAAGGACTGCAACGGCTCGGAGAGATGCGACACCTCCAAGACCTGGTGATATCGAGATCCCGGTGGGCGAGAGTAAGCTTGATCTATCACTCCCGGCTTTGGAGAAGTCAAGCACTCCCAGCCGATATCATCATCGACAAGCAAGTGTTCCTTCTACGCCAACCCCTGCCACAAGACACTCGGCCGGCTACCTTGTCGAGAGAGCCACATCGTGGGATAGCGACAGGGCACAAGATGAACACTTGGCCGTCCAAGAGCCAACAAAGGCGGAACGGGCAGCGCCCAACTCGACGCCATACCGGGAAGATGGAGCGCCTCCTCCACCCGTCCATAGGACGCTTACCCAAAAGTCTACCAAGAAGCAGAGTCCTCCTCCGGACCTTGCCCCAGCTGCTGCCCGGGTCAAGAGACGAACGTCGTCCCCTCTCAAGCACGAATATCATCCTTCTGATGAATCGTCGACTAGCTCAGGCAGCTCAGATGGTGATTATGATTCCGAGAGCTCACGGTCCTCGAGCGACGAGCTTGACGACGAGGACATGCCCGAGACGATTCCGGGCTACAGCATCAAGACACCAGCGCCAGTATTGGGCACAGAATCGGCCATATCAGACAACAGCATAACACCATCCCACTCTGCTTCGCAGATAGGTGGGGGAGACTCGAGCGACGAGGACCCCGAGCGTGACGGCCAGAAATTCGTTGCGTCTGTCTCTTACTGGTCCAACAAGAAAGGAACATGGAAGGACATCAGCCTCGACCCGACCTCTGTAGCTGTCTATCCAGGGTGCATGGAGATCCGACAGCTCAAAGAGCCAGTCAAACAAGCCTCCCCATTACAGTCATCGGGCACTTCAGAAGTAGACAACAGATACAAAGATGCCGGGGCCATAACACCTCTGGTATGCCTTGTGCTCACTCCCGTGGTGATGATCCGACGCAGCACCGCCCTCGACCTCGAAGTCCGCAGTCGAGCATCACACGAGTCGCGCCTCAAAATAGACAGCGGCATGTTCCGCTTCCGCGCAGCCACCCAGCTGGAAGCCCAGCAGCTCTACGAAGCCGTCCATCGCAGCAGGCTCAACAATGCGCGATATATTCAACTAAGCGAGGAAGCACGTGTCCGGTCGTTCGGCCAGCAGATGAACAACGATGCCAACAACGAAAACGGCGACGACAACAGCTCCCACCGCCGCAGCTGGTTCGGACGAAAGAACAGCTACCGAGCATCTACCCGCGCACCAAGCGTCTCCCAAGGCAGCGGCTCAACAAGCATCTCGGCGAACAGTTTCCTCAAGCGCCTAACAGGCGGAGGAAACGGCACATTCAACATTGACAAGTCCACCGTAGACAAGTCCCGTCCTGGCTCAGTCGGCGGCGGCGGCGGCGGTGGAACAGGGAGTCTCTACACCAGCAGCGCATCATCTTCCTCTGGCGGAGGCGGCTTTTCCACCCCTCCACGAAGTATATCTATTTCCCTGTCTGGCTCGGGACAGTCCAACAGCCGATGGAGCAACGGGCTCGCCAAGCCCTGGTCGCCCGAGCCAGGCCAACCACTAGAAATCCGCTGCCATTTCTTCGTAAACAACCGGTGGGACGACAAGGGCAACTGCACGCTACATATCAAACGCCCCACCCCTGGCACCCACCAGGAACTGACGCTCAACCACGGCATGGAAAAGCGCGTGATAGTAACCACCATACCGAAAAAGAGCATGATGGGCGAAGAAAAGGAGAAGCCGCTCATCTTGCTGGATGCAGTCCTGGGGAGCAAGTCGTTTGCCATGATTGGGTCGAGGGGCGTCATGTGTTCTGTGTTTGAGAATCTGAGGGACGAGGATGGGAGGGTCGGGGTCGCGCCTAGGAGTGGTGCGCTTGCGGGGAGGGTGGCGAGGTGGTGTTTTCAGTGCAAGAATAACTTGCAGGCTGCGTGGATTATTCAGGTTGTTACTAGTGAGATTCCTGGGTTGATTTTCTGAGGGGATGGATGGATTGGGTTGGGTTGGGTTGGGTGTTTTGCGGTTTTTTTCAGCTTTCTTTTTGTTTATTCATAAGTAAATGGATGGATGGGGCAGGCAGGGCAAGTTTGGTGAGGCTAGGGATAGGAGTGTTGGTGATGATATCTTGGGTGTTTTGACCTGGAGATATGGCCGTCTTCCTTTTGTTCTTTTCGGTTTTCTTTTTGCATCCATTATTGTGTATATCCCATGTGGTTTTGCACACTCACACACACACTTATACCCCCTTTGTTATTCAAGTTATTGTCCGCGTATCGGCCTTTTATCTCTTTTTCCTTCCCTTCTGTTGTCCGACTCTCTTTGCTATACTTATCTTTCTGCTCTTGCGTCGGAGTTTACCAGGCGAACATATTATAGATGGCGAGGTTACTTTTGTCTCGATGATGGTATACCAGGTTCTGCTGCTGTGGTCATGAATGATTACTAGTAGCATGTTTAATAGCTGTGAATATTTTTATATTGTTAAATATCGTGCGTCCAACGAGCAATTTTTGATGCTCAAGAACCTGCCTTGCCTTGTAGAGGGATATCACCTGTAGCAGGTGGCTGGCAACGCAAGAAGGGACATTTTGCTGGATATGGAAATCTGGTCCGTCAAGCCCGTCAGTACGGTAGTAACATGAAACCAGGGAACAAGATGTGAATGAATCTCTCAGAGACTCTGGCCAGCAAGCCAAGACAGCAAAGACAATACTATAACACTGAGCTGGTACATACAATCCCTCAAGTTATGAACCATGGGGTAGCTGAACAGGGGGTCCGGTCCAACATCCCAAGAACGAGATAAGCCATCCAAGACAGGAGAGAACAATGTGTCGGGGCTAGACTCCAGAGATACAAACAAACAAGATACCGAGGAGTGACAGAGAGAACATTATCATCGGTGAATTACTGTTATTCAGCTATATTATTATCCCCATCTCCTTCCTACCATGCAATTAATTTCCCGACTCACACAAGAGCCACAAATGTTCCTTTTTCCTTGAACCAAATCCAATCGGTACTATTCCTGCGCTGCAACACAACCATGGCAAATAAAAAACCAAAATATTAATCCAGCTGTGCCTCCAATAACATATAATAACCTTGCCATTGTCCAGACCCCAATGTGTTGGGCGTCCTATTAAGTAAATATAGTATAATCCTCTTGTGAGAGACGAGGATGAGGAAACAGGAATAAGAAACAGTTTGCGCAAGACAACCAAAAACGCCAGATTATGCAAGAGAGAAAAACAAAACCCAAACTCCATTTTGGAAATCAGAATACCTCGTTTTCCCCAAGAACAAGCCATGACTTTAAAGTCAATAGCCTTCCCATCCTTTTTGCCATGCCGCTGGATTAAAGACAAGAAAGAAATAGAAAAAACCCAGAACCGAAACAATGCAAATCCAAACAACAGTCGCTATGCAATTTGGGGTATCGTGCTCATCCGAAAAACCGGTGGATGAAATGTCCGTAAGGAGAGTGTCTATGCCGAGATATGCTTCGTCATAAAAGTGTCGTCAAAGGAGTGTCTATGTAGTTGGAAGATGCAAATGAATGTCGACGAGGTTACCGATAACCTCAAAACCATGCTGCCGAAAGGAGTGTCTATAGTGGGTATCATATGGTTTGTTGCACAAAGGAGCGTGGTTGATATAAATTATTAAGTCGTCGCAGTCGTAAAGGAATGTACTCAGGCATCATAATGCCTGGGGTCGCTGCATTGGTTCGTGTGTGACCACTGGCTGTCAAAGGAGTGGCGTATACAGTAGCGATTGTGTTGAAATGCGAAAAGGAAAAAGGGCAAGCAGCTCAGATGCTTGCCCAACAAAAAAATCGTCAAAAGTCGTCAAGGGCCGGATGAGGGTGTGGAAGATGATGGACCGCCAACGTTAGCGTCCCGAGGACCGGGTGCCAGTTCAGTGAAGGGGGTCGGCGATTCTGGAAGCGGGAGCATCGGAAGCTGCTGGGAACGCAGGAATGGTGAAGGCACCGAGTGCAGGATCGAAGGCGACAGATACGTTGGGGAACCTCCGGGTGTCGTAGTCCAAGGAGTTGTGCTCAACAAAGTAGTAACAGTCCTGGTGGCCAGTCAATCACGTTTGCCCCTTCAGCAGGACTGCAGCCCATGTGGTCACCAGCTAACTAGATCCACACGGGCTGGGGATGCACAAACCCGACGCCATAGGGATGACCACCACCCATCATGGGTGAGGTGGCCGGGAATCCCATGTCAAATGAGTCGTACTCTTCAGGATCACTGTAGGCAATAGACGTGGAATCGCCAAAGTCCCCAAAAGTGCTCGAAGCAGGACTGTATCCTCCGTACGAGGGGCTCGGCACGCTGAGATACTGATGATCCGTGTATGGCGACAGCTGAAGAGGGCTGACGGCGCTGTTGGGCGCGTGGTCCGAAGTCACAACTGACAAGTTCTCGGTGCTGTAGCTGAAGGCCGGATTATCGCCGTATGGAAGATACTCGGGAGATGCCGTGTGGGGCAGCGAGACCGGCGAGCCCCCTTCATTCATGTAGAAGTTGGGGGGGTCGTACTGAGGGAACGAAGGAGTGCGGACGGGCTGGAGCCATCCCATCCGCGAGCGGAACTCCTCGACAGTATCCAAGGGGAACTGCATCAGTGTGACAGGGGTCTGCAAATCACCCTCAAAGTCGCCCGAAACGTTGATTGAGTACAGGCGGCGCGCAATCTCCTCGACCGGGTTGATGCACAGGCTTCCAAAGTAGGCAGCGCCGATCTCAGGGAAGAGGCGTTCCATCAAGAGCGCAACGGTATAGTAGTGGGCGATGATGACCAAGGCGTTCGGGGATCCGCGCGTCTGCTGCAGAGCCGCAACGGGCAGCCAGAAGAGCCATGTGCGCAGGGGCCTCAGGCGCTCAAACTGTTGGCTGACCGACAAGGTCGGGCTGACCTTACGAGCGCCCTTGAGGAAGCTGATCAACTGGGTGATCCACTTGGTGTCCTCCCGGTTTTGCTTGAGGTGGGTCTCGACCTTCTGGAGCTGCTGCAGCGTCTTCTGGAAAGCATCGATGTCTTCCTTGCGGGGCTGGCATGGCTTGTGGTCCGGCGTCGGCGACGGAGGAGCAGTCGGGAAGGTGCTGCTCTCGGCGATGAAATCCCCGAACTGGGATTCATGCTTCCAGGGGTCCATGGCGTCAATGACCTGCTGGGGTTAGCCTTGGATTCCAGACCATGCGAACGACTTGGACTTACCGACGAGGTTCCTTGCATCAGCTGCGTCCAGCTTCGCCTAAATCGGTATGCAGGTCAGCTCATGTTCGTGTAGCCCGGGCCTGGCCGGCTGGGTGCATTTTATTGCTTACCAATCTGTGGCTTGCCACGACAGGACAAGGGATGCGGCAAGGATGGCGTCAGATGTTTCGCGCGAGAAGGTACCGATGGCTTCTTGGAGACCCTTGAGGGCGATACCACGATGTTCAAAGGCAATGTTTCCGACCAACGGGCAGCTGGTCAGGAAGGCGATGTGCATGGCCGAGAACGCAAGCAGAGAGTGCATGACATAGTCATTGGTAGCGCCGATTTGGATGATTCTGGTCTTGTTAGCGGATGCCTGCGTGTACTATTGGGGTTGAGACTCTTACGTCGGGATCTGTCGAGTCCACATTGTGAAGCCATTCGCACCAATCTCGATCATCTGGTGGCTGATGGAAGCGACATGGTGAATCAAGCGCAATTCCTCGTTGGTGAGAAGCTCTGGAGATGGCGCGGGATAGATGTTCAGGCTGGGAAAGGGGAAGACTCCAGTTTGCCGCCACTCCTCAATAGCCGCCTCGTTCTCGGGCGTCCACATCAGATCCGGCTTCTCAGGGGTACCGGCTCTATCGTCGGCAGCAGAAATATCGTTGTACGGGCAACGAATCTTGTGCTTGGTGCAGTTGCGGCTGATGTCGAGTTAGCTTGCCTGACTCTAGGCCCCTGACGACAAGCGGGGAGGATACATACCACTGTGGGAAGCTCTCATCGCACCGGATATGACGGCGTTTGCTATTGATGGTCAGTATACAGATAGATCCAAGTGAGAATATTCTGTCGAGCAGATTAGAGCAGATACTTACCAAGTTTCACATCCCTTTCGAGACTTGGTATGGCTCCGTCGGGGAGGACCACCACCGGGACCAGCCATTTTGACGAGATTTGAGAATGTGATTAACGATAGAACTAGAAGGTGTCAGCCTCGAGGTGTCCATCAGAAAGAGTCGAGGTGATGATGCTAACATGAAGTAAAGACACAGAAGAAAACACCTCCGTGTCTCCAAAGATTATCGACGATTAAGTAGCGAGCGTGGGATACTGTGACGGGTCAAGCTTGATGTGATATGCCAAGGGCAGGTTGTCTTTATATCAAACAAGGGACTCCGAGGTTGCTCAAGTACGGAGATGCTGGATCCAAGATCGGGAGGCGAGATCCGAGCAAGTCGAAGTTGATGATGTGCGATGTGTAAGCACTCGACCCAAGATACCAATGCCAAGGAATACTAGAAGCCGAGCTGCGAGATGTCCTTTCTTTCTTTCTTTCCTCCTCGTCCCAACGGTAGCGATCGTGGATTGTTGCAGTGGCTCCGAGAGACCACGGTGAACAAAATAGAGGCAAGCAAAAAACTCAGCGAGTGTGTGGAGAGAACCAGATTAGAACTAGGCGTAATATGAGAACATGTGGGTTTCGCGAGACGAGAGATCCACGATATCCTGAAGCTTGGCGAAGTTGAGCCTGG
Source organism: Rhypophila decipiens (assembly GCA_033297075.1). NCBI lineage: Eukaryota > Fungi > Ascomycota > Sordariomycetes > Sordariales > Naviculisporaceae > Rhypophila > Rhypophila decipiens. The sequence continues at coordinate 199,397 of MU858074.1, read as the reverse complement.
CTTTGATGGTTGATGGTTGGTTATTTGATGGCAGTTCCTTCCTTTTCGGTCAACAACAGTTATGAGTTCCACTTTCAATCGATACTGGAAATTGGCTGCGTCGAGTGAATTTCCGGGCGATTATCTCCAAACAATGACAAAAAGAAACAAGCGAATGACAGGAGTCAACGAGGACTTCCTAAGGGGTTGGTTTTGCAAAAAAGCGAGTGTGAGCGGCGGGGCGTCAGCGGTGATGCTGTTTTCAAGAGTTGATGATGTACCCAGAAATCAAAGGAAAGCGGCCGTCCGGGGGGGACGCAACTGTTAAATAGCACCACCCATTGCGCCTCTGTTCAAAGACCCTGGTTGGATGGAGTGGGTGTGTGGAGGAGCCGAGGAGGGTAGGAGTGACGGTGACAGCCCATCCGAATCCCGTCCCATCTCGGGCAATCCATCCTTGTCCACCATGGACACACAGGGCCCATCAGTCCCCAGCGCCCCCAAAAATGCCCTGGAAAGGGGGGCCCTCTGCGACCGACTTCTCTGGTTACCATCAGGCAGCTAGAGAAGTAAAATGGGGGACTCACTTGCCCAATCGGGAAGTGAGGTTGTGACTAAAACTGGCAGCGACCGTCGAAAGGGATGGCACCTGCTGGTCTAACACTGGGCAGTATACAATGACGGCACTGGTAACCTCAGCCCTTATTTGTCACCAGTAAAGGCGGTATACTAACTTGTATATCGAAAACGGTCTTCCATGCCACAGTTCCCGATCCTCTATTCCATCATCTCTCGTCTGGTTCGAGGAAAAGGAGATGGTTTGTCATGATGGAAATTGCACTGTCATGATAGTGGGCAGCACGGAGGGGATCTGAAAGTAGTGGTCATTTACTGATTTTACAGCACCACACTGTCCAGTATCCACTGTCCACCTGCTTGCATATGCAAAGTGGAAGCAGCGGTCCAGTGTGCAGCAGGTGCGAAAATTTGATGCCACCACCACCGCGGCACCGCCAAAAACATGATTCTCCAGTGGTGCAGAGGGAAAACACCACCACTTTTCATCTCCTCCGCCTCAGGTCACTCCAACTGAAAGGTCATTCTTTGCCCTGTGCGGTTTTTTATTATTACAAAACATGCAGGATCTGCCCCATCGAAGCGTGGTGGAAGATGACCTATTCGGCTGCCCGCAAGCTTCATGTTGGCTGTGCATTTGATGTCTGTCCTTCCATTCTGTAAGTAGCCCTTCCGTCACAGCTCCGGCCACCTCCGAGTAAATATTCGCCTTCGATGACTGCTTCGGACCGCAACCGTGGTGTTGTTTTTTACCTGACCGGAGCTGGTCTCGAAAAGGATACCATTCAGGGCCGTGTCCCCGAGCCATGGCTTGTTTGTTGAACGACCATTGCTACAGCACTGTACAGTACATACACCGCTGCAAGCCTCTGGAAAGTACCACCTGTGACAGACTAGATACCCCATCCATGGCATTGTCTCGAGTCCAGCTTTGAGGTGATGAAGCTCGTCATTGAAGCGCAAGGAGATGTTTTCGACTCTCGATTGGCTGGGCGGTCAAAAAGACTAGCCAATGGAACATGGCGGGCTCAGGCCCAAGTGGTTTACCGGCGGCTGGTGAGTGCTTTCAGACCAAACCTCACATGGGACCCCATGCTGCCTTTCCCAGACGGCCACAACACACAGATTGAGGCGGAGCAACTGGCTGCAACGAACCGGGTCTCCCTTCACCTTCACGACCTGTTTCGTAAGGTCTCTCTCTTGTGTCGAGCCACGAACAGACAAGAGACTCAAGACCAAGATGGTGTCAGTACCTAGCGCTCCGTGAAGAGCCCCTCCCCAGAGACTCGATTATTTCGCGATTCTGTAATGAACAATTGCGGAGAGGAGGTTGGGTTCTCACCGGTATAATACTGTACAGCACCTGCCCAAAAAGTTGGGCGGTCAGCGGGGACACCATCCAGGTTGTGCCTGATCCGTTGTTCCCGTCTCAGGCTTCTTTTCCACCAAGCACCGAGCAAGCGCCGAGCCACGCCGTGTCAGGTAGGGACGCTTTTCGACGCTTTTCCGATGGGTCCTTGGAGGGGAAAAAGAAACAAACGGCACCCATCCCGCCAACCGCTCACCTTGACCACCCTCCCAGCCGGGGCACACGGCGACGTAATGCAATGTGAAGTGGCTGGAAAAGAAAAGTTAAAACAACAGTGGCACTAGACACCAACACCAGGACAAAGTATAATACAAAACTAATAGTTATATCACCGCCGAATTTAACTTCAAATGACTACACCAGCGAGAGTCATAGACCGACGAGTTACTGGCCGTTTTGACTTTAATTATCCTAAACTTTATCGAGGGAAGTAGATATATAAGCTCTTTCCAAGATCGATCGTGTTCTCGTTCATCAACAACCACACACACAAACACAGGACTCGATTGACAAGAACAAAAAGCCAAGGTACACGGCGACGTAATGCGAGTGACCTGACCAGATTGCAGATGGGCGCAGCTCTTTTTCTCCGAGTCTGACGCACAAACTGAAATTCACACAAAGCATAACAAAACCCGCACAGCGGCAAACTGGAATGGTTTGTTACTTTGGCCACTTTCTCTCGCCGCTACATGCTCATAGGGACTGGAAGTCAGTGCTGTGTGCATTGCCCCGAGAATACAGCGACTGGTGAGAGTGATTTATATTGCAAGGAGGGGGCGGAGGAGGGCGCTGCACCCAGTCTGCCCATTGTCTCTATGCATACTTCCAGTGGGCGTAGTTGTTGGCAGCTACCAGTACTGTACTATCTGCAAGTACAGAACCAACAAGCCGCCCCTTCCTCGGTCTACACTCATGAGTCCATCGCAATTCCAGAGATGGGATTACACACGCTTCATTTCCTCTTGATGATGAGAAGATGGCGATCACAAACACTTCACTTCTTCTTCTTCCGGGTGAAACAAATTGCCTTGCCTGCGTTTCCTCGTGGCACGGATGTCGTCCTCAAGGTAAGGTAGCATTTGATCCCCCTTGGATCTGTGCTGACTTTCTCGTCACCTGGCCAGTCAGGGTAATTTCACCGACAATGTGTTCGACTGTGATCGTTCATCAAGAAAGTTTGAATTTTCCGGTTCCTCGAACAACGGAAAGGGGGATGAAGCTCCCATCAGTGCCCACGTTCAACGAGACGGGTACGGAGGAGCGTCGCTAATAACTGCCTGTAGTTTCTTCATCGGAGAATTGTAGCCCACGCTATACTCCGCACTATACAGTGCCCTGCTCGAGATTCAGGTCGTTCCAGAGATCCAGAAGGCACGTCATATTTGTATCTCTCTTGGCTCGCGAGCATGGATGGTTTAACGGTGGTGGTTTGTGTTTCAGGTCACGATGGTCTGAGCCCTTCCCGGAAACTACCTACGCTAGAACTCCACGACACGACACTACGCGTACGGGATCTTCCCGCATTATCTTCACCGTGTATATCTGAACTGGCGGGGCATGTTATACGCTGCTCAATCTTTCGTAACTGCGGTATCAACTTCACAACAACCTGACCGTCGGGGTGTTAGCAGGAATATGTAGCTTCCTAAATACACTAACCCGTACTTCGGGACGAAACATAACAGTAATAAGCATCAGTTGCGAGCTCCTTCCCTTAAAAAGAGGACTGAACTCAACGTGGGTTTCCACAAGACACTCCTCTCCACGGAACCCGGAAATGGTGCCGCTCCCGAGCCGCGATGCCGGTGGGCCGGGTACCTTCCTCGAAAACTACCCGAAAGACTCCGCACTCCCAAGCGGCATGTTTTCTCTCGCTTTCTCTACTTTTCTCTTCGAAGCAATCAATTTCTTGCATCGCGGTCGATCATGGACAATGCTTGGCACGCAGCAGTGGACGAGACCAGACTTTACCTGGGCCATGCTACGGGCTCCAATCCTTTTAACATTCCCCCTCACCATCATGATCACCATGCGACATGGAGTGAGGACATCCACAGTATGCCCTACGGGTATCAACCATTGTTGCCCACGTTGCCGACCTGCCGACTTACCCAATGCCAACCCCAAGGATTCCTTGTCGAAATCCCTCTCTCCCCTCACCGCTTGACACGTGAAACCTCAAAGTCTCTAGCAGGACGAGCCGCTGCTGTGTGCTGTGCTGAGCGGAAACGTGGGATGCTTGGACAGGAGCCTCACGCATCGTCCAAACATCACTTGCTCACTTGGTCTTACAGTACTACGGAGTACTCTCAACAAGGGACCTCTTTTCACCGTCTCTTTGCCCAAGAACGCAAGCAAGCTCGAGCCTCTTCTCCAAGACTCCGAAGCTTCCTTTCCCCCACGAGCCAGGGAAAAATGATGAAAGCCGAGAAACCGGACCTTCAGGGGACCCCAATCGAGCATCGGTGGTGGAGACAAGCTCAGAGTCGGTGTCGTGCAGGACCCTTGTCCAATCAATGGTCCCTGGGAAAATCGCGGATTTTCTACACTTAACAGAGCGACCCCCCGGACAGCGCTCCCCACTTCTTTCCTGAAGCATATTTGACCCCGCTGTGGGTTTGGAACTCTGGCAGGGGTTCTGGTTGGCTGAAACAAACGTTTTTTCTTCGATTTCTCGTGTCCATTTTTGGAATCCCTGCTCCCGTCTCAAACCCTTGACAGACCTCTTCCTCCCACCGTGGCCGTTTCAATGGTTTTCACAGTCTCATCACTGGAGATGCACTCGCTGCTTTGTCCCCCAGGCCGTCGAGAAGCCCGGAACGTTATTGGTTTCCCAAAAGTCTGGAGATGTGGTCTCCTGCTCACATGTATGCATACTGCAGCACATGGTCCGACTGTACAGATAGGGACACACTCCGCAGGCGTAGTTGAACATGCAGTGAGAGAGCGGGTTAATTCTCTCCAATTTGACCCGGGGAGAACGGCGATGGGTCTTGCTTGCATTCGCAAGGCGTCACCTTCTCTGAGGCAACGGGCAAGCACAGGTCTGACCACGACACGCGAGCCACGACAGAACAAAAGCTGCAGCCCATTATCCATACTCTTGGGACTCTTGGATCTCCTTATCCCTTGCCTTGTCCTTTCTCACATATCCACCACTGTTGTTACTTTGTACCGTTGCGGCTCGGTAGGCACAGAAAGTTGCCCAAAGCACCGACCAACCAACGACGCCCATCCAAGTGCAACTTGAGTCGGAGTCAAGTCCTGTCCGTCTAGCCAAAATCGCTCCTTTCTCGCATCGACACTGATGGCACAGAGTACTCCACGCCGGTAAGCCCTCGGGATCATTGGGAGTCTGCCATCCGCGTAAAATATATACCCAGAGGTACGGATAATCAAGCACAAATCCGTCATTACAACTGACGGGTCTGCCATTCCTGCCTGCCCATAATGGTGTCGATGTCCGGACTTGACAATGCGAAATACCCTTGATACAGTGGCCCGAATCCACTGGACCAATGCCATCAGGCCAGTGGCCAGACCGAAGCAATTCTTTCGAAGCATTGTATACCCTAGATGGAAGCATCATGATCCTTTCTAGGCCCCGAAAGGAGGAAATAGCAGTTGCGTAACCTGTCCGTTTTGGGCATGGCGTGCTTGTCGTCAATCATTTCTCCCGACCTGGCTATTCTGACGGTGGGCTTGTCTAAATAGACGGCTACTAGCCACATCCGGTATGTTTCGCTCCAGGAGCTCAAAGTCCTCTCTCATTTTCGCTCCTGGCAATTTTACAGCCGACCTTTGCGCTACACACTGCAGCGCCTGTCGCCTCAGGTGTTCTACTGATTTGCAACGCTCTATAAGGTCTCGCAGTGTGAAGCGACATTACGCCTCTGGTGTTTTGCTCTTCTAACTTTCAATCACTAAGTCAATTGTGGCTCAATGGCTACGTCACGTGGCTTGCTCAATTGTCAATTGCAGTCACGTGGCTGACGTAAGCCCTGCTCCCGTCGGTGCGGCCACTACCACAGCGATCAACGCAGTTGAGCGACTACAACTAACGCTATAGTGGCCGTACGCGCGTGCAACTAAGTGCGTTGGAATCGCCTTATTCTGGTCGAGTAAACGGAGTTTGGATCGGCCTTTTTGGCCTATTGATGGGAGCACAATTGCGTTGGGGTTGCCACGGGAAGTGCACTGCAAATTTTGGTGGTGGTGGCCCGAAGCCACCTGCCGGATGTGGCTAGTAGCCGTCTATTTAGACAAGCCCACCGTCAGAATAGCCAGGTCGATTTCTCCCCTGGGTTAGGCAGTGGGACGTTGTTTCTATTTAAAACATTAACCTTATTCCCCACTCGGAGGATTCGATTCGCTCGCCGTGCCGCTTTTTTCTTTTGAATGCCCTCAGGCCCTCGCGGACACTGAAGGGACCTGGGGCTTGGGTCTAAGCCAAACCCGGTTGCCACATCCGGCCGAGAAAACCACCGGGGACTTGTCGGCCAACCAACCACAAAGAGCAAACCACCTCACTCATCATTGACCTCAGTTCATCAGTCACCAGTCGAGTGCATTGCCGTGCGATGGTATCAGGAACTGTTGGGATGGTCACCGACGCGGTACCGTTACTAATCGACGAGTAGAGCGCCATAGAGGTAAGCACTACCCATTCCTACCTGCCTATCTGTCCTTAAGTTAAACCGGTAAGGAACAGATCTATATTGAATTTTCCCCAGATTTACTTTTGGCGGTTCATATCCGTACAAGAGTGCCCGTTTATGAAAACAACCCGACCAGCGGCTTGGCTCTGTGACTTCAGATCCATTCTGTTCAGTACTTTACAGCACGGCGTGCCATGGCGCGGTTCTTGTGCCCACCGGACCAGTCATCAGTCATCACCAACCACCCCCAAGCGGCGGGAGCGCAAGCGAATGGATATATACAACTGCGGTACGGATACATATGAATTGATCGACCCTACGGATACCTCTTCAGCCGAATTGATCGACCCTACGGATACCTCTTCAGCCAAATGGAACGTTTCACCACACTATAAAATATATGGGGACTGGACTGGACCCTACTGTTAGCGATGGGCTGGGCTGAGTGGTCAGCGGCCAGTCTTCTAACGCTTCCATCAGATCATCGCTCGGTATCCGTACACACCATCGTCTCTCCGCCATGACTACCGATGACATCGACACTCGGCATCCACTGCCGGGCGGTTCTGTTTTTCTTTCACTTTTTTACATCATCATCGAGGTCGGGGCGTTTATTCCCGGCCTCGGCACGGCACTGGCGGCGGACTCCCTGAATAGGTGAGACACACGGAGAGTCCCAGCCCCAGTAACGCACAAACGCACACAAGACATGCTGTGCAAAGTTACAGACCGAAGTTTTGGTATGGGTTGCGGTTGTAGTTGTTCCCCCCACTGACCTTTACCAGCGGGTAAGGCGAGACAGTGAGGAAACGGGGTGGGATCCCTACGGGCGGATGCAGTTCTCTGAGGACTCTTAACATTCAGAAGCCCCAACCATCATGCGATATGCCTTCAAGAACTCCTTTGGACGTGGGTCACTTGGTAGTCCCAACTCGAATCCACTCGTCAGTCTGTTTTGCTCGAGTAACATGCTCATGTTGCTCTTGAGCAAAATTCCCTTGGACGGATCCATCTCCTTGGGGTTCACGGGCAGCCAGCCGAAAGCCCAATGTTTACAGATATTATGATTCCATCGTCTCTTGGAGCCCAAGGCAGGCAGTCACGCAACGAGAAGATCTCCCCCACTTCAACAGGGTCCATCTTGCCTACACTAAAGCAATCCTACTACGTACGGAGTCATGAAGCTCCATAGGAGAAGGATTCAAGCTCCAGTAGTATTGCTTTGTTTGCGGGGTCTCCATTCGGATCCGGGCGATCCTTCTGATACAGTATGTTGTTGCATTCTTCAAGACACAACAATGACAAGCCATAGTAGGCTGAATAGAAATGGAACAAAAGGGTATTGATACTTCCTTCTCCCTGAAGAGATGAATCCTTTTCATATATTCCGACTTGGGTACCACATCACAACTCAACAACTCGCATTGGATCACTACACTCTTTCCACTTCTGCCGCTGCTGCCGGAAGCATTCACCCGATCACGCGTGCATTCGTTGGTATATATGCATGTGTAGAGACTCGAGTTTAGACTAGTTCGCTCTGATAAGGAAAAGTGGTATGTTGGACGACGACGACGAAGGACGACTACTGATGCTGTGTAGCGTGGGACAGACAAGCATTCTGAGCATGAGTCCCATTCCCACTTCCCTCTCTTCTCTCTTTGGGAAACCTTGAGCTTGAGGCGGTGAGTCGCCCGCAACACTGACCGGACTAGACTTTGAGAACAGTACCAGTACAAGCCGATGTTTATGACATTGGATGGCATGATACGAAATGGTAATCTACCATGGACGGTGCCCATTCCCCTCCTATCTCCTATTGATGAGATGTGAAAGAAAAGTGAATAAAGGCAAATGACAGGAAGGCGGAGACAGGTACAAACTACCGCGTAAAACGAAGACTTGATAACAAATATTTGCTAGCCCACCTCCAACCTGCTGGATGAGGTCACTCAACCGGGTTTGAAGATGGAGAAATCTCCAGCTCTCTCTCGTGACTGGACGAGCAAATATCAGACTAGCACTGGTCCGCAGGTCTGGTGGGTATACACACCACCTTCACCTGATTGCTATCACAATCAGACACATGTAGAAGCTATTCCCCGCCTCCTTTGGTAATCATCACTTGTTTGTGAGGGTGGTTGACGGCTGGCATGGAAGCTTTCTCTGGCCTTCTTCCTTTCTGTCGCCTGTAGCCTGTCAGCGGCCGAGTGAGCTTTTGACGCCTCCCAATATCAGCATCCAAGATGGATGACGGCACAAAAGGCACATGGCTTACAGATCTGAGTGGGTAAATATTAAATCCGGTCCATCACTTACAAAACCCAAACGGGCAATTTTACCTACGAGATGTCGTTGAACTCAAGCTTACGCCTTAGTTACAGTAAGCTCTACCTAAAGACCCAAGGTATGGAGATTAGATAATAGCTGGTGTATGGAACACCTCCATCCACCGCGTGCCACTGGCTGGATCATTCGGAAATACTAATCATGAGGCGAAGCCACACTTTGTTAACTGGTATTGTCATCGTACACTTCCTGGGAACCAATACTGTACACGTGTAAAAGTGAAAAAAAAGAATCCAAGACATCATTCGCCAGATCGTTCAATCCCACAACAAAGAGGCAGTATGCCGAAGTTGTTGCTAATTATAGATACAGAAAAAGCACACCACCACAACGACAACAACACCAGACTCACTCATCCAAATCAGGCAATCTGCTAGAATGTACGAGGACGACAGGCGAATCTGCCATTACCCTACGAACCCCATTCTGGCATATGTCATTACCCGTCAATACTTTTCCTTCTACTACTCATTCTTTGTTGTTCTGGTCCCCGTTATTTTATTCTTTTGGTTCTTCTCTCACCTGCAGCATCCGATCCGTATTGTACATCTCCATGGCTGCATGGGTGTCACACATGAAAAGAGGCCATGTGATTTGTTATCAACTCCGAGATGCAGCCGTACGGAGACCAACCACCAAAGTTATCCTTCTGTAATAACCACATGGGAATTTGAGGCATATCCGTATGTGGGATATGCTATGTCACTGGGCTGGCTGAAGCCAAGAAATCGGTGGCATGAGAATGAGAATGAGAATGATGTGAAAAAGATTTACTTCCCTGAGGTTAGACGAAGAAAGAAAGAAAGATGACACAGCCACCGCCACAAAGTTGATATCGATTCAACATGTTCTTTCTCCAGCCGGTCCATGGTACGACCGACCGTGGGGGCTGGTATTCACACATTTCAGTAATGCGTAACATATCACCAAAGGTTTATAGACAGGTACCGAGTCATTCAGCAATTTTTACTGTCTTGGGAATCTGATCTCAAAGAAACGTCCGAACTTGTCATTTTCCCATCACAACCAAGGAACAAAAAGCTACATCTCCGATCAGTATGGTATGGGTCAAGTCAGGTCAGATCAGATCGATCCGTACTATTCCCGAACCAAATCACACCTGAACTGAGAGACACGTTCAGTTTCTATATTACTCAGGACAAAGCAAAGTGAGCAGAACAGCCCATGGGCAGAGAGGGGATGGCAAAATATTTCGCAGAGGATTCCAAGAATAACCAACAAGAAAAAACCAAAAGCTCAGGGGCGGTGGAATAAAACAAACCTTCGAAAGAGGTCGAGCCACCTACCTACCTGCCTTGCTCGAAAGTACGTCTTCTTCGGACTGGCCGGCCGCGCACACAACCAGCCAGCCAGCTCTCCAGCGACATAACCTCTTCACGAAAAAAAGGAGGAATATATCAGCATGGCAACTGAAGCAGATCTTGACTGCTCCTACCACGGAGCTTATTCACGAGAACAATCTGGAGAGGGGGGGGGGGGGGGCCTATCGGAGACCCATTGCGGCTCCGCGTTCAGCATCGAACGGGGGATGATTACGATTGTCTGATATACGCTTTGGTATTGAAGAGCTCTTTATTGAAGCGGAGCTGGAATAAATCCTCATGAGGGGACTAGAGGCCAACACTGTTATTGTCAAGCAAGATGCTTACTTGGTGACAAGAGGATGGCTGGTCGAGTTTCCTGAGGACCAGACGACATTACATTCACAATGAGCCCGCCCACATTTCCTCTAAAGCTTAAAGCTTGCCCCCCTATTCCTATTCTCTTTCTTTGTTATGGTATGAGCGGCCTGTCGTGAGATGGTATACGGGGTAGCTTCGGTAGTTGTTGCTTGCTCAGCCACGATAAGCATACGTAGACACGCGCTTCGTCTTATTTATTTTTTTGAGATACCCCTGAAAGACGAACGCGACTCGGCCCGTTATCCGTATTCCTTTACGCTTCCTACTTTGTTGACAGCTTGATATATTCATGCTGCTGATGCTGCTTTTGCTTGGTTATTGGTTGGGACAGCGCTCAGCTCAGGGGCAAAGAAGAAAGAAGGATGAGGCAACCCAAAGGAACCTGAGATGGGATCTGCGACTGACATGGGGTCGAGGAGCCAGCCAGGTGTACGGGCAGATCTGAGGACGAGGTCTTCTCATCGGTTGGCGATATTATCACGTCAACCATCACCGCCGCTCCTCACTACTCCAATGAAAATCTGCCGAAGCTTCCGGCGCATAATTACTCTCGCTTTTCCACAGTGACGATGAGGACCGCAAGGGAACTACACTCGTACTTTAGAGAGGCGAGTTAGTAGTATGTAACTGCCGTGCTAGCCAGACACGTATGAGAGAGCTGTCATTCTGGCACTGGAGGAGGGAACGGCTTACTCATAGAGTATCATTGACCTCGTCACAGTAATTGGAAGTAGGAGGCCATTAGTTAGCCCACAGTAGCTAAATCCCATTCAGGAAGACATGTATAATGAAGAACAGTGATGCGATGTCCTGTATCTCCGGTACATCGTGTAATCATAGCTGCGGACGTACCTTGGCCACTGCCACCAAACACTTACCCACTACGATGATGCTTAGCGGTGATATATTATCCCCGCTAACATAAAGAATATGGTATGAAGAGTATAAGCACTAGAAAGCTTTTATTCCCCATGATTCTAATAATAAAACCCGGTTCCTTCCGATCGGTATTACTTTAGTTGCTCGTTCGGTTTGCCCCTATTCTGACCTCCCTCCCGCCCGTAGCTAGCTCTTTGCCATCCCGGCCAATAACTTCCGAATGTGAACAAAAATACACATACAAGCAACACTTTCCATTTCGAGTCATCTGAATGCGGCATTCATTCTTTTGCCCACTTTTCTTTTTGTGTGAAAAGGACCGATCTCTCCTGGTATGACGTTGTCAACACAACAAAGGATTGTAAGACTGCCAAAACTCGCTGATCGATTGGTCCTCGGTTGACAAATGCTTGAGAAAGGAAGGGGTGATGATTGGTAGTTAAACGCTTTTTTAGCTACACCGAACGACTTACCAGGTAAATACTCCCCGTAATAATGAGAGTAATATCTGACTTTTTAAGTCTCGCTCAGTTTATTAACTCATGCTACTATGTACAACATTTGCAATGCCTGGTGCTGCTGCAGCTGCATATGGCGATGATCACATTCGCAACCCCTGAAAGGGGAAACAGGGGGGGCGGTGACTGAAAGAAACCCTAACCCTCAGCTCATTCTCGTGCCCCTTCTGATATACGTAGCCCTGGGAAACCGCAAGATAACTCCCCGACCAGGAAAAGGGGTAACTGAATCATTCTGAGCCAAGAACTTTCAGGCAACCTTTTAAACACTCCATCTTTGCATATGGCTAATTTATGCAGCTTTGTGTAACAGCAACAAGCGCTCCTTCCACGCATGCGCTCCCAGGTAGATAGATCCCTTCGAGGCTCTCTGAAACACCCGATGCTGGCCAGCTCCTTTGTTTGGGTGTTCTGTAGGATAGGTATATCACAGGGGAGAAATCACAGGGGAGAATTGTGGGAATGAATGCAAGGAACTCACCCATTACAACTGTGATAGCAACATCCTTCAGTCAGTCACTTTTTTTTTTTCCCTTTATTCTTGCCAGTGACTGGTAGGAGTGCCTTCCCATAGCTGAGTACAGCCCTTGCATGATGCCATCCCATCTACTCGGTAACCTTGCACAGTTGTACTATTCCTTCGTCCACTGCAGTCGTCATGCCGTTTGGCTCAGCCACGATGTTAAAAAAAACTTTGAATGGGACTCGCTTTCCAGATTGGGGGTGCTCCGATTTCGGGCGGAGAAACGAAAGGCAAAGAGGAAACACCGACGTGAACTCCGGGACCGTAAGGCACGAGAAATTTTCTTTTTACCAACTGGGAGGTATGGCAACGGGTGGCTGCGCGGTACCTGCCGGAGTCCGTTCCATGACACCATCGACTATATCGACCCGCGGATAACATCCCTTCGTTCTATGATCTATACTACACCGCACTCCGGTTGAAGATAGGAGGACCTCGGCTAGCCGACGAAACCCCTTGACTGCCCTAAATCTGTTCTTCGCAACGCTGGATATTGATACGGCCTCTGTTGATATGCCTGTACAAGGTAGGTAGGTAGGTAGGTAGGTAAATAGTTCACTGCAAAGGTAGTTGAAGTTCATGCCGCCTGCCTCCAATCCCGTCGAGAGAAATTGTATTGCATAGAGAAATCCTGCAGAGGGCACACAGTAAGGTACAGATGCCCACCTTGCCTACTTTACCTACATGTAGATAATTTGCTCGCTAGTCAAGAGGTACTGCTTGGGGGAGGGTGATGATCTACTCCCCCGGGTGGTGTTTACTGATCCCACTACATATCACAACATCGAGGCAAGAAAAAGAAAAAGAAAAAGAAAAAGAAAAAGAAAAATCAGGAACACCCCGTCAAGAACCTGGTTCTTCCTTGCAACAAATTCCGGCGCCAGGTGATTTCGTGCATATGGGTAGGTTTATTCTTCCTCAAACCCTGATGGCCCTAATGTCGCCTCCCGAAACATTGTGTTTGGGGTGTCTCTCCTCCACAGAGCATCTATATCCAATTACCTACCTAGGTAGGCTCTCGAGGACTGCTCTCAGGAAACGGAAGTGGAAAACTGAGCTAGAAGCAATAGAGAACTATGTACGTCTTTAGCGTTGAGCAATAGGATCGGACGAAACCAGACGAGATCGTCGATCCATCCGTGAGCTTGTCCAGTTACATATGCTTCTCTGTTCTGTTCGCAGCCAGTAAAATAACTTCAGAGCTATGTAGCCAGCTAATTAACCCTCGTGATACCCCTTAGCTCAAGTCGGAAGCTGAACAAAGTACCTATCCCCTGACTATACTCCACATACTCTAGTCCGTAGTGTAGGTAGGTATGTACATTGAAATGCCGTGCAACATAATAGCATGCCATGCCCTGCGTGCCTCGGCGACGGGAAGCAGGATGAAAAAGAGATCTGCTGTTGATATGAGAGCAATGCCGTTGGTCAGCGAAACCTCGGCGCAATCCTTGCGGAAGGGAAAAGGATTCATTTATCGATGTTACACAAACACAGTTCTCCATCTCTATCCTCGATGCCTCATAGGTACGCTGATGGAGGCGCGCTGGCTATCTACACCGCTCATCACACAAAGTTGGGATTGAGGGTATGAGGATGTGGGTCATGTGATGATGGGATCTGGACTTTTCTAATCACCATTTTTCGGGGAGCTATTTTCGTGTATTGGGTCTTGAAGTCCTTCGGCTGGGCCACATGCTTGCTCAGTGGCACTGCCAGTCAGTCAGTCACGCACGCCGCTTTCGCTCATGCGACTCTGGATACTGCTTGTACCTGAAAGTGTAATCGGTGACTGGCAACAAGCCTTTGGGGGCCATGGTAGATGCGTTGCTACGTAGCACAGAGCAAAGCCACTGTTGTATGCCTCGTTTGTTCTCCTATTGATATCATTCAGCAGAGGTGCTGATGAGATACCGGTTAATCTACGATGAGGCTTGTGGACTGGCTAATCTAGGACAAGTCTCATAAGATGACAATTTCATGACACTGGGGACATCAGAAATCGGAGTATCTCGCTGCTGATTTCGCGGTTGTCAATAAGAGGCGGCATATGCCACCGCCGCCCCATGCGTGCTCACTGTTGGTGCAGTTAGGTGGCAAGAGTCGAAATCACAATCTGAGGACTGCCTAGAAAATGGCACAAATGGCATAAGATGAAATCAGAGATTCTGGGCCGAGCAGACTCAACATTTGGAATCAAGAGAAATGGTTAATCTCCCGTGATTGTTGATCTCGACGTTTGTAATCTTGTTGGCTGTATTAACATCGGATTCTTGATGTAAAAGTTTGTAAACAAAATCGACGATAGACGCATGTTTGATTATATGTAGACTTCCTGGATAATTCTTCACGCTCATATACCTCAAATAGGTACTCAAGTTGTAATCTGATGAAAGTCACGGAAGACTGCGTGGCTCGTGGGTCTTCACACTCATCACTGCTGGGCATGTCGACAAACCTACACTTATATGAGACCGAAACCAAGGAGGACATATAGGCCATGATGTTGTGTCTGAACAGTGAGTTCACCATGGTGAATGGTTAATAAGCCAGAGAAATAATCATTACGGTCAAGCAAGATCAAAGGGATCCGCCTCTTGTGCCAGAGAACTTTGTGCTGTTAGGTCTCAATCTCAGTGTCTACATCTGCTCGTGATGATCTCACACAAAGCTCAACGCCAACGAGATGACCTGCAAGTTGAGAACATTGCCAGTGATATAAACTACTCGAGTAATAAATAACCAAGGGTACCAAGTACCATGGGGAGACAAGCAAGTCCCTACCAAGGACGAGAGGAACCATCCTACCTACGTATATGTCTATCTACCTATCTAATGCCTTAAGACCAATGAAACATGTGCTGTTCCCTTTTCGTTTCCTTGTTCCCCCGTCCTCTTCATAGTGTGAACATATACCTGGAGCTAGACAGTCCTGTCCTCGACCAGAGCTACTTCAGGCTCCTTTTATTGTTCCTTCTCTTTCTCGTGGTATCCAGTCCATACTAGTATGTCCATATTCCATTCATTCCACCTATTCCGTATTTCTTCTCACGTAAAGCCATCGACAATTGGCTCATCCCTACTAGCGATCAAGGTTCGCCCTCTTCCCCGTTTGTGACACTTCCAGATGTTCCCCAACTCTGCCCTTCAAATATCCATGTCCACGTCAACTCCAAACCATCTCCCGCCAAGTCCCCCAACCACACTACAACCATGAGCACAGATCAACTCAACTACCGTATTTAACTACTTGACTACTTATGTATTAACAATAAGGATAAAGTTAGAGAAAGAGATAGGAATCGAGATAGGAATAAACAGTTAACAAGCTTAAAAAAGAAACAAGAAAAGCTAAGGTACCTATCTACTATGCAAGACCAGCCGTGCCGATATCAATGGACAAGAGAAAGTGTAACCGTAAATAAAAGAGACCTAACAATTTTTTCCATAGCCCTTCCCTCATTTCTCAAACCTCACTCAGTTGTAACCTCTCGTTGTGTTCCCCGTCTCTGATCTTTCTCATCTCAAGAGCCACCCATCATGTCCACATACTGATAACCCCCTTCCCGGTCACCAACCAAACTACTCTTGCTTTGATCGTCCCTTCTCTTACTACCCACCATGCAAATACATCCATGCCATCTCGTAGCTTAAAGATGTCTCTTCCCAAGTCCAGTCTCATCTGTTCCATACCATGCCCATTGCCACAAAAGCCATCGTCACAAATAAGCAGAGCCAAGGAAGAGCTAACAATTCTGATCGGGTTTCGCCGACTTTTTGTGCGTGTGTGTGCTAGGACAAATTGGAGATGCCAAAAAGTGTGCGAAAGCGTATAGCTAGCGAATCTCAACATAGCCCAGCAATCCGTTCTATCTCAACCTGGCTAACTGGGTATATCGTGTTGGGGGTCATGGGTTCAGAATGAACAGCTATCTACGGGGAGCTCAGTGAAGATAATGGGAAAATGGAAAGCCTTGCATTTTTATATTTCATTCCGTGTGTCTTATTGTCTCAGCTCGCTGAGAGCTTTCATTAAAAGAAAGAAAGCAGCTTTTGGGCTTGTCTCTCATAAAAGGCATCGAAGAGCAATCGTTTATATCGTGTAGTTTGTCTTTAGAGCTTCCTGGTCCTGCGGCTCCATCTGGGAGATGAAGTCGTGGAACTGAGGGATAATCTGCCGGTAGATATTCAGCACCTATTGAAAAAGTTAGCATACTCGTAATTGGACACAATGGAAGATGGAGGAGACACTCACATTCTGGAAGACATCGTGAAGATCCGCCTTGGACACGGTTCGGAGCTTCAACTCGGGATATCTCGCAATCGCAACAAAGAAATGCATGAGAACCGACTCAATTGACTGGGGGTTCTGAGCCACAACCATGCTGAAGCCCTTGAAAGCCGTGGCCTTTTCCTCGGATGGGTCAACTTCATCCATGGAATCAAGGAAGTCTTCGGCAAATCTGGGAAGAAGAGGGGCGAGCAGTTCGTAGTTATCGAGACCAAGTCTACCAAGAGCGATGGCAGCATTCTCATTGACACCCTTTGGCACGTTGGGGTCCGAGATGATTGCCACACAGCGCTCAAGGAGCTCCGGGACATATGGTGCCATCTCCTTCCTGTACTGCATGGCGATCTCTCCTGCGCTCCAGCACGCATTGTTAACGACACTAAAGCTGCCCTCGATTTCCTCATCCAGAATGCCCCCCAGATCAAGACGCTTGAGCAAGATGGGCAAAACCGAGGGGAGGAACGGCTTCAGCTGGCCAAAGACATATTTTGCGCAGTCGCCAAGGAGGGCGTATGCAGACTGCTGGACCTGGTCTGAGGGATCTTCCATGCAGAAACTCAGCAGTTCAAAGAAGGTCGGTTGGCTGTTTTGTACCAAGTTGGCCGCGTTCTCGTCACTGAGAGCTTGAATGATGGCGCTGAGCAGATCCAGGCTGGTCACCAAGAAGTCCTTGTCGGGTTGGTCGAAATTGGCGTTGTTTGTTGCCGCCAGTGCCTGCTCCAGGTTCTGGTGGATGATCTGGACACACCGAGCAAAGATGGGCTCAGCAAAGGGAGCAAAGGCGTCGCCGAGTGCCATAGCCACGTACGACAGGCACTCTAGCAGAGGGAAGAGCTCTCTGGACTGGTCGCCCACCTTCTGCCACCGGTCAATCAAAGCCGGCATCAACTGACTGGTCAGCTCGGGTCTTGCCAGCACAGGTCCAATATGTTCAGCCAGAGTCTGGACGCAATCATAGAGGATCCACATGTTGCGATCCTTGTATTTTCCAAAACAGCGAACGTATTGTTGTATGATGGGCCCGCAGAACGGTTCGAGTTGCTTCCCGGCCTTCTCTTCGAGGTTGGCCATGGCCGAAGCGCCTGCCTCCTGAACCTTCTTGTTTTTGTCAAGCATCTTTCTGAGAATTCCGTCCATAAGAGGCATGAAGTAGGTGTTTTTCTGCGCAGGGTCCTGTAGCTCCGCAGCCCATGACGAGTACCGGCCAAGTGTCCAGCAGGTTATTTGCCTGACAACCGGCTCCGGATCCTCGAGGAGACTGATCAGGTAGGGCACAAGCTCTGGTAAATGGGGGACCACCACGTCCATGCAACCTTCGGCCACAGCTCCGAGGGCCAGCACAGCAGCCTCCCTATAAGGCCAATCTTGGTGCTTAAGGTTGGTCTGAAGATAGGGCAATATTGAGGTGAAAACAGAGCCACCGAAATCACGAGCGAAAACGTCGAGCGCCGCGGCCGAGCATTTTCGCAAGGTCCATTTCTCGTCTGGATTCTCGTCCCCATCCTCCTCATCTTCGTCGTCAATCTCGCCCTCTTCCAGATCCTCGTCCATGCTTGCAAGCTTTTCGTAGGCATTTCCATTTTTGTTTTGATCAGCAGATGGGTCATCTTTACCGATATTGCGTGTCAGTGTCTTTTTCGCAAATTGCGGCTTGATGTCTTCCTCCCTATCCTCCTCCTCCTCGTCGTCCGAAGCACCACCAAGGGCGGCAATGTCCTCTGGGCTGTACACCATGCATTCAAGCAAAACTGGGATGATCTTGTTCACATAGGGCTCCAAAGCCTGCCACAAGTTCTCGTGCTCGCCGACAGACAGCCAGAATTCAGCGGCTTCGCAGGCAAGCTCTTCATCATCATTCTTCTGCTGGCTGATGATGTAATCTACCAAGCCACTGATATGAGGAAGGAGCTTGTCTGGTCTGGTCTCGACGAGGCGGACGAAGGCTCGGCAGACCTGGCGTCTGACCTCGGGAACAGGATCCTCGGAAAGGTGGAACAGGTGCTGGAGGAGGCTGTCGACAGAGTTGACCATTGCTTGAGATTTTCTGTCGGTGAAGACGTTGATGGCCGTCAAGGCTTGCGCCCTAACCTTGGGCAAGGGGCTCTGAGTTGCCTCGATAAACTTGGGCAAAAGGAAGTTGAGGGGTCTTTGGCCGTTGACTGGCGCCTCGAGCATCTTTGTGTTGTCCTCGCAAATCTTGGCCATAGCGGCCATGGCACCCTCTTGGGCCTCGTTCGGTATTTGGCCACCTTCATTGCTGAGCAATCTCAACAGCTCGGGGAGGAACTCAGGCCAGTTCAAAAGGCCACCGCGGCGAATAAGCTCGGTCGCAATATTTCCAGAAACGTTGCGAATTTGAGCGTTCTTGTCTTGGATGCCCATAGGGATCGCGAGCTTGACAAGAGCAAGACTGTTGGCGGGGATGTCCTTGAAGTGAGACTTGACTTGGTTTTTGAGCATGATGCCAGCGGCCGAACGGACTAGATGCCAGCCATCGGGGGTGAAGTCCAATCCCGCAGGGGGAACGGCACTCGAGAAAATGAGAGCGAGGTAGTTGTTGATATCGGGCGACGCCTTTGCTTGCACGAGCATCTGGTTGAAAAACTTGTTAGCTAAATGGGCCACCATCGCGATTCTTGTCTCCACAGAGAGGTTCAGCTTACTTCCTCTGCCTGTTTCTGGACGGTCTTATTGAAACCGCTCAGAGAGTCCCTGAGACAGGTTGAGAGAGTCTTCAGAGACTCTGGGTTCGGTTGCCACTCCATGGCGGCGAGGATATTGATATCGGGCGGGGGAGGGCGATTGGAGGGGTTCGGGCTTTGGGGTGCTCCCGTATCTCGCCTCAGCAGCAAGAAGATAACGTCGGTTGATCAGGTTCGTCCAGAAATTTCGCGTAATGGCAGAATCAAGAAAGAAGCATACGCGACAGCAAAATTGACGTCGGGAGTGGTGGCACCGATCAGGGCAACAAGCGCAAAGAGTTTCTTCAAGAGGCGATGGAAAATGAAGGTTGCATTTGGGAGGTGGGGTGAAGCCGGTCAGCACCTTGCTTGCCCTCGTTTCGACGCTGCGACACAGCGACACAGCGACACAGCGACAGGGAGGCGTCAAATTGTCTAGGGAAATATTGGAGGTCGCACAGAAATGCAGATCATTCGACGTTGAAGGACTGAGCTATCCGTAAAAGTAGCCCGCTGAGTGCTGCTGGAGATATCTGATGGTGTATTTTTGGGTACGGGTTACGGATATGGGTATGGGGTTTGGGGTTTGTATTTGCTGGGCCCCAGCACAACTTCAGGTTGTCAAAGTCTGGAGTGGGGTGTTTCAAAATCGACGGAGTTGGCTTTTTCTTCAAGGCGGCCAGCCCTTCAGGTTGGATTTGCGCCGTACGGAGCAGCGTCGCAGCCAGTTAAGCTTAGTACGGTTAGCGGGTGGTTCTGCATAAAATACGGGTACGGATACAGATTACATACAACGCCCCGCAGAAAGTTGGGTTGGGGGCACAGCACAATCGGACTCTCTGAATCGATTTGACATGCGCTGGTACGGAATATTGCGAATTGCGAAACGAGCTCTGATATTATTTTACACAACTTGAAAAGATAGGATGGAGAGGCATATGATGAAGACGAATTCCCTCGAATCTTGCGAGGTATTGGTTCACGACGAAGCCCATATAGCCCTAACCTACCAGATAGCTAGGTAAATTCACTCCTTTGTCTTGCGCGGGGGCCATGTCAAAATTTCGAACACAGTATCCGGAACAAGAATGATTTCAGTGTTAAGAATACACAAAAAGAGCGCCTCCGACAGGAGCAAGAGAGTCTGAGCGCCAGTGAAAAAGAATTACCTCTTAGGCAGACCTCGGAAACCATAATACATTGGCTCCCATATTCACCCAATGGTTATCAACAAGTACAGCAAGGTATACTCGCTCTCGCATCCGATCAACTCCATCAGGTTCTTGGAAAAGGACACCTGCGCTGGCTGCGGTAGAATGGTGCACAGCACGACCTTGTCCCTCCGACTCCTTTTAGGTCCTGTCAAATCGCCTTGACCAACAGCAGGCAAGCTGGGTAGACTCACACAAGGAATGACGAGGTTACCAGCTAGACACATCTTGTTTCTGCTCACCATGTGGTTGATACTCGGTGTCTTGTAAGGAGTTGGTTTCTGTCTGTACAAATGTTCTCCAAAGACTCCCAGATAGGCACTCGGTCATTATCTGGAAAGGAAAGAACTTCTTCATCATGTTACCGCTTGCTTGCCTCACCAATTATTGTTCCCAGAACCGTGAGCTTTTCCCGGGGCCTCCATGAAAGATCATCTCGATGGGCTGTCCCAAGAACGCCCCCGGGGACGGAATCTCCCTCGCGCCGAAGCACGAGCACTTTGGGTCAAGAGACGGAAGCGTGCGACATTCAAAATCTAAGACCCCCCTCTATATGGAGGTAGCACCAATAAGGGAACTAAGGTGATCCGAGACGTTTGACTGCCCGCGGACCTCGGTGCCATTCGACTGGCCCTTGACGGGGTCAATGACGTGTTGAAGGTTGGACAGAACGAGCTCGGCCACCCGCTTGAAGGCTTCCATTTCCTCTTCGACCGTTCCTCCGAGGCCGGTGCTGGCGAAACTGATCGAATTTCCCACATACGTAGGTAGCCGTGTCTTTTTTGCGATGAGCTTGGCCATTCTCGTTGTGAACTCGACAGTGGGCTCAACAGTGAAAAGAGCAGTTGAGAGGGGCTGAGAAGGAGTGTATTTCTAAAGCCGGAGCAGTTTTAGCCTGGGAATACAAGGCAAGCTTGAGGGGAAAACAAACATCTGGGAGGGCGTAAACAAGTGAGCCCATGGGAGGAGGGGCCCCCGCTTCTTCGGCCGAAGCAGTCGTGAGAAAGAGCGTGATGGCCTTGGACTTGATGGTGAGTTGCATGTAAATGCGTGTGTCAACGGACCGCGGCAACGGAATCGACAGCTCGATCGGCGTCGTCATGTTGGCAGCTGTGTTGGTTGGTGATTGGTATGGGTCAATGATATTCCAACAACGAGGCTATTCTGCTTGTGGGCCAACGAATGTGTGAAATGAGATTCGATAACGAATGATGTAGGCCTCACATGTACAGGGCAGGTGCCGAAGTGTAATCGGGAGCGGTGGAAGCCAGGTTCAGGGGACACAGGACGGCCCGCCGTTGAAATTGGCAGGCCGGCAGACCGCACCCGATGTTGATCACAGCAGGCACGGGGGAGCGAGAGGCAGCGGTCCGGACGCCTCCACGGGGTCTTGCAGGTGTTGACAGGGTCCAGGCCCCAGCCGCCTCCTTCCAGCGCCGTTCTGCCCTGATGCACGTCACTGAGCATGGGTACCTGCAAAACTTTGAGATCCCCAGAAGCGCATCCGATGCTCATGTCTAGAATATTCTGCTCTCTATTTAATTTCAACGCAATTTAGCACTCTTAGAAGTAGCAGAAAAAGCCGGTCTTACAACATCATGTTCTGGGGTGGTACTATTTCCCACCTGTTGGTTAACCCTAGGGTGAACCTAAAGGCGAAAGCGGGCGGGGACCTTCTGTTCCTGGATGCTGGGTCGAGGTCCGATTCCCGGATCCGCCGATTTGCCGGTGCAGATCTAAGCGACCCGGCCGAGTCAACAACGACCATTCCATAAGGTACACCCGCATCCATACCAGCCGTACTAGGAAACTATCTGCAGCCAGAGAGCTAGTTCCCTCAGACGACAAATTGTCCCCTGGGGCTTCTAATATTCTTTTACCTTCCACTGGACACCTAGAGAAAGGGTGGTACGACAAAGGAGAGATGGCGGAGGAGACGCATTGGGAAGGGGTCGAAAATACCATTGAGGATCCCGAGGAAGAGAGGGTCATCTTCAAGGCTCTTGATTCATTCCTGTCAGTTGCATTTTATATTAGACTTTGAGCCACCATTTCACGCCCTCAGCCTGTTTCTACCTTTGTTTCCATTGTCTTGGTCAAAACTGACTTTGACCCAGGCAGTATGCCAAAATCACACATTTCAACTGCACTCATCAGCGGAGACAGGCATTCTATGCCCTACCAGAGGCACACTGGAGACGTCTAGCCGCACCACCCTTCAACTATCTCGAGACACTCGATAAAGTTGACGAGGCCATTGACTCCAATGCCGACCTCGGAAAAGCCATCGTCAAGGCCGGTCTCCCTGCTTTTCTTCGTGTGCAGCAGACGACCCCAGGCCAGGAGCATGTCCTGCCGCCTCAATGGGCCGGCCAGGCCAAATACCAGGACGTCGAAAAGGCTCGGAGCACCATAAGGCAGTTCTACCGGGACTGGTCAGCCGAAGGTGCCAGAGAGCGCGACGCGTGCTATAGTCCGGTGATTAAGACATTGCTAGACGAACGGTCAAGGCGGCAGGCCCCTGACCAACAACAGCAACAACAACTACCTCCCCGTCTCAAGGTCCTCGTCCCCGGTGCCGGGCTTGGCCGTTTAGTATTCGAGCTTTGCCGAAACGGCTTCGAGGCAGAGGGTAACGAGATCTCTTACCACCAACTTCTGGCTTCCTCGTACATTCTCAATTTTTGCCCGGCTGTTGGCCACCACTCTATTTATCCATGGGTCCATACCTTTTCGAACCACCGGTCAAGAGCGAACCATCTGCGGGGCTATCCTGTACCTGACATACACTGTGCCGCGGAACTGACCCGTGCAGAGCAAGATAATGGATTTATAGGGTCCATGGGCATGGTAGCGGCGGATTTTCTGTGCCTCTACAGCGATAAGGACCACGCAGAGACCTACGACGCCGTAGCCTCGGTGTTCTTCCTCGATACCGCCCCAAATCTGATCCGATATCTCGAGACGATTCATCACTGCCTGAAACCGGGCGGCTTGCTGATCAACAACGGCCCTTTGCTTTGGCATTTTGAGAATAACGCCCCGGGAAGCCGGGATGCCGATGGGGACACTGATACCACGGGGATTGCCGACCCGGGTAGCTTTGAGCTCACCGATGACGAGGTCATGGCCCTCGTGGAGCAGGTGGGATTCGTGATCGAGAGGAGGGAAACGGATTGCCATGCTCCGTATATCCATGATACCGAGTCGATGTTGTCGACGACGTACCGGAGCAGTTTCTGGGTTGCCCGCAAGCCGGAGACTTGCCTCAAGGAAACCTGAGGTTACGGGAAAAAAAGCTGGAAATCGGTCTGAAGTCTAAGGGATCTGTCATTCGGATAATAGAGCGGAAGTTGAAAGAAGCTCGCTGGCATTTTCTTGGCAGGGCCAACGAGAATTAGCGAATATCTTAGATCTAGCACAGTAGGTGTTGGGAATTCAGCGTAGAAAGGACGATGTCGAAATATCTTAGAGCTCCCTTCCCATCAGGGCAAATCATCTTGCTGCGTACTTGACTGTCTCTGGCCCTTCAAGGCCTGCGTATGTGTATGTATTAACTGCCATGATTCCCAATTTTCTTTTTCAATTAAAAAAGCAACGGAGGGCACCAGGACCCAGCGGTACGGTATAATTACAGCCCTCTCACGGCACCTTGACAATTCCTGATTGCAAGCCATCTCAACTCATTGAGGCGATGGTAAAACAACTGCCATATCAGAAATCCTCCTTCAAAAAGCGGCCGTCTTTTCATCATCCTTCCCAAGCCCCTTTACTTGTTCGTTAGGTAATCTCGAGCTCAAGCCTAGAGCTTAGCATCATCACGATGCAACTGTCCCCTAGCCCAAAGCGCACCGCCATCAATCTCAATAGTAGCACCATTGACGTGGCTTCCCGCGCGAGAAGTGAGATAGACAATCACGCCGGCGATATCATCCGGTCGTCCCAGGCGTTGCATCGGATTCTCCTTGGCGATATTCTCTGCTCCACCCGAGATCTCGAGAAGACCGTTGGACATTTTTGTTGGGAAAAAGCCAGGGCAGATGCTATTGACTGTTATGTGGCGGGGCCCCAGCTCGACGGCGAGATTGCGGCCTAGGTGGATCACTGCTGCTTTTGAGGCCGAGTAGCCTTTTTGTGTCATCATATCCCGTTAGTTTATGCTTGACTTGGCGAGCTTTACAAGAACACATGATCAAGTAAAGGTAGGATTCAACTGTACACACAAGCAAAAAGGAAATACAGGGGTTAAAAGAGGACTGAACACATACCATAAGTAGCCTGCTTCCCCAGCGTCCCAATCCCCAAACCCGCAACAGAAGCCGTAATCACCACCCTCGAAGGATCCTCAACACTAGCCTTCTTCTCCAACAAAGGCGCAAACTCGCGAATCAGGTTGAACACACCACGGACATTAAGATCCATCACCTTGGCAAACGCACTGTCGGGGTGCGTGTCGAATTTCTCACCCCATGTGGCGCCCGCGTTTGCGAGCAAGATGTCCACGTGGGAGGTGTGCTTGGAGACTTCTGAGACGAGGTGTTTGATTCCTTCCAGCGTGGCGCTGTCCGAGGGGACCGAGATGGCTTTTTGGGTGGCGCTGTTGATTCCGGGCAGGGAGTTTAGCGTGCGGCAGGCGGATTCGCATGCTGCCGACTTGCGGGAGGATATGAATACTTTTGAGGCGCCGGCTTGGAGGAGGCTTTGTTTTACATGTGGTGTTAGTAGTGAGGTTGATATTCCCTCGGGACTCAGAGGTGAGAGTAAGGGATAAACTTACGCAGATGCAGCTGTCAGTCCGAGGCCTCTTGAACCGCCGGTTACGACGACGACCTTGCCCTTGACGGAGAAGAGGGAAGGAAAGTCGGTGATGTGGGCGTCAGACATTTTGAATATGACAGGCCGTGGCCGTGATATCGTTACTATCAGAGATCAAGAGAAGTTGTGGAAGGATGTAAGACAGGGATGCGGAGAATCACAAAGTTGAAAGGTATCACCGGGTGCGAATAATCAAATTGACGGAGCAAAATGTTGCAATTCTCAAGATCTCAAGTTCAGGAACACGTTCTTAAGTCGTCTCATATACTAACCCCGATGACATAGCCCGTGGCGTCCCAGAAACACCGAGCCTTGAGAGGTTCGGCGTCATTGACAAATCGAGGCATACCGAGGCCCAGTGGTCGTGGTTAGCGGGCTTCCCCGCAGATTCAAATGGGGCCCCGGGGTAGCTTTGCCGCAACCGCGGGGCAAGAGCCGAAAGGGACAGTGCATTTTCTTGAGTACGGTACAGTATGGGGTACGGTTCGCCGATACCCACAGGGGACAACATGTCCTTGTATTGCAGGCTGGAGTAATCATAGTTGAAAGACGCTTACCTCTAGTATGGGAATTTCATCCAGAACCCAGCATGTCGATTTCCAGGTATTTGGTCGGACCTTGGGGTCGGAGACTTATATGCTAATTTCGTCTGGTTTCGCTGGACCCAAGTTTAGTCCTAAATACCTATGATATAATACCTACATGTAAGGATTGAAGAGTCCTCTCAACATTAACAAGCTCAAAGCCATTGCGATAAGGGATATATAACCAGTACAAGTGTGGATTCAGTCTTGAAACCCCGGTCTAAAGAAAAGGGACAAGGTTGAAAGAAAGCGATCACCATCATCCTGATACCGGCCGAAAAGAGCATTTACAACACCAGAGTAGCAATGGCGCCAAAGAAAGCCTCTCTTAATTTCTTGCCACCGCGAGGTCCCTCTTAATACAGCCCTGCGCTCACTAGACTCTGTCCCAAGAACCAAGCACACGCTCATACAAACATCATGCCGCTGACTTTACATAACACATACACGTTTCTGTCGTTCAGACCCGCCATTATTCCACATCTTAAAAGGGTAAAAAGAAACGAGGAAAAAGGTTCAACCACTGCTTCAAAACTCGGTGACAATCAGTACCAAAAATGTACACATCTTCAAGCCTAAAGAGACGATGCTTGTAGGTCGAACATGTCAGCTCGTCCCGGTATCTCATTGTTGAAGCATATTCGCTGAGGAGATGGTCATATCTCGATGAGCGGAGGCTGGCGTTGCCCTTGGGCGGGAGCGCCAGTCTGGCCATTGCCATCGCCCGTCTGTCCATTTGCCTCTGTTCCAGACGGCTGTTCCGATTGCTCATTGGTAGCTGCCGCCGCAGCTTCAGCCGCCCTCGCCGCCGCCTCCTCGGCCTCTCTCCTCTGGCGCTCGGCAGCACGCTCCTGCGCTTCGAGATGAGCAATATGTCGTTCTGCGACTCCGGGTGCTATACTGGCGAGAAACAAGAGACTTGCCCTCTCGAGGCGCCGCACTTGTTCCAATAACCAGCCGGTATTGTCACGTCTGCGCTGGGCTACCAACCTAGCGGCTACCCGAGCAGGATCCGGGGCTTGTGCGGGCGCGTCAAGCCTGACGGCAGGAATAGCAGGGGCGTCTCGGTCATTGGGATCTGGAGGAAACCCTGGGGGAGGTTGCCGAGGCTGTGGTGGGTTGACGTCCCCGAGGGGAAGTAAACCCTCGAGATGTCGCCTCACCGGATTCCAGATCTGGTTCACCATGCCGTCGAGGATACCAGTGTTGACGACAAACACAATGATGGCAATGGTAATCATTGCTATCCAACGGGACCAGCTGGCATCACCAGAAGTGAACCACCACACGAAGACGACAAGCCTAATGATCAGCCATACGTGGGGCCAAGCTGCCGCTACCAACGCGCCAGCACCCGGATTGTTCGGGTGTCCATGTCTCATTGGCGCAACAGCGTTTTGCCGGAGATGTGGCTGCAGAACCGGAGCCGGCCCAGGTAACGGCAACTGCGGGACTGGCGCTGCGGGCTGATTTGGTGCTTGTGCTGGAGGGTTTGGTGCTTGGGGATACTGGAATGGTGGTTGTGGGACGAGCGTGTGTTGTAGCGGTCTTTGGGCAAAAGGAAAGAGGGGAGAATGTTGTATGTTCTGGGCACGCACAGCAGGTGTCACATAAATATCCGACGAGTTATTGATCAAGAGACCTCGGGGGCCAGTCGGGGAAGAGAGAATGTAGACCTCGGGCTGGCTCTGCGACTGCTGAGGATTTAGTGGAGGTTGCGGGCCGGAGAAGACGCCGACAAAGGGAGCTGATCTTCCAAAGGGGTCAGGAGTAGCAGCCCGGCTGGCATGCCTCGAGCCACCCGGAAAGAGCGGCGTCGTGACTCCTGGTTGGATTGGCTGAATGGGGGCGTTCGGGTTGGCAAGGCTAGCCATGCTGGCAAGAGAAGCTCCGGAGGCACTGCGATGCATAGCATTGGTTATGGTCTGCGTTGCCTGTGCGGTGTCGGCGCCACGCAGGAGATTCTGCAATTCGGCTGGCGTCAAAGGCCCACGGCTGGGGTACGACGTAGGCCCGGCCCCATGTGCAGACGGAGCGCCAGGGGCACCCGGGTGGGCTTCGGTTGGCGTCATTCTCCGACGAATGCCTTCCCCGCCATTCTGCCGAATATCTAGAGGGTCCATTGGCCCTTGGCCTTGTAAAGGGTTGCGGTTGTCCTGGACACCGTGGAGACCCATGGCCGCCCTTTCCATCTGCTGCTGGTGGAGAAAATTGCGCTGCAGTTGTTGCAGCTGGGCCAGCTGGGGTTGCATTCGTTGCAGCGCGGCCCCTTGTTGCAGCAAGGCCGCTTGCTGGGCCATGAACGCCGCGCGCGACTGCTGTTGCTGTGCTGGGGTGGGTGGCCCGGGAATGGGGGTTCGATCCGGGTATATTGGTATGGTAGGGGTGCCATTTCGGGCGAAGACTCGGGGAGGGGGATGTTGATGATGATGATGGTGGTGGTGGTGGTGAGCATGTGGATGATCAGGCCGTTGGGGGACCGGGCTCTGATCGCGGACAGGGGTTTCCCCAGATGGAGTTTGGGAGCGGCCATCGTGGTCGGTGACGTCTCTAACAACTAGATGGAGCGTCTGTAAGTCCCCGGTACGGATCTGTTTGATGGTAATTAGCTAAAGTTCAATACCTGGTATTAAGCTGAGAAAAGCATGCGCTGGGGAGACCTACTGCCTCCTCACCAAACACTTCTTGCAAACTCTCCGTGTCCCGCGCGAGGAGCCTGCCTCGGTGTATGAGCCGCTGGTGATCGCCAGCTGGTCGCAAAGGCAGGGCATCCCGTATCTTCTCTTTCAGCTGCGCGACCGTGGTGGTTGTAGCAAGGCCGGGAAAGGACAGAGTGTTGACACCAACAGACGGCGACAGGACCTGGAGGTTGACGCCGCTGACAGAAGCTTCAGCCTGTGCTGGCGGCAGGCTTGGCTGGTCGTCTGCCATATCGAAACCTCGCGTAGAGCTTATATAGTTGGAGAGTGTTTATGCGATTGAGGCTCCAGGAGTTCCTAAACGGAGTTGTGGTTCGGGTTCGAAGTTTCGATCAATCGCGGAGGATCTCGTGAGAGCGAACACATGCCCACGCCTGGCCAAGAACTACTCTATGCTGAGCACTAGTTTCGTCGAGGCAAATGTGACGGATTCGCTATGAAGAAGAGTTTACTTTAGTTCCGAGTGCGACCGGGTCAGTCAAAAGTCAGTGTCGATGAATGCTGATAGTTCCGGTCCGGAGGTTCGTTGCCTTGCTGATGATGTTGGATGGGATTCTGGGGAGTGGTCTTTTGTCAGCTCCCAAAATTCCACGTTGTTCATTCGCGAAATGAGGGCGAGGCTTAAGTCTGTGGTACTTGACGTCAGCGGTGATTGAGCCTCAAATGGGACGGTATGCAAGTACCTGATACCTGTCATTTACAAGCAGCTACGGAGTAATGGTAGCTCGCTCGGGCTGTTAGTCCCGAGTGCTCGGGTGGGCAACGTGCAGCAGTGCCAGCAGCCCGACAAGCGCTGTTCCACCAGTGGCTCACACACGTCTTGGCTGTCGAGGTAGCTACCGTCCACGCCGCCAAAAAGAAGGAATCCTGCGTCATATCGATAATCCCAAGGATCCAACTCCATGATACTTGTTGACCTCTAATAACGTCGCCCATATTGAGATTCTGGGGCTTCTTTTTCATCTCAATTTTGGGCACCACCTTGCCGAACCTATCAGGGTCATACGGTCTCAAACGCCAGTGAAAATAGTTTGAATGTCTGCCAAGTTTCGATTCTGCAAAACGTCTTGATCGGCCTCCCAAACGTTAGGGAACATATCGACACATTTTAAGAGAGCAGTCCCTCGATTCGAACAAATGGCGCTCTTTCAACTGGGCTCTGCGTCCGCTAGAGCAGGGCTTGTGCGACCAGCTTCTGGAACATGCTCCAAATGCGTTTCCCGACAGACTTATTTCGCGACTCGACGGGTACACCCCGTGCGGCATGTCCAAGGACAACGACCCTTTTCTCAGCAACAGCAAAAGCGGCCCAAGCCGGGCACCAAGATCGAATGGTATCCGATTCCTGTTGCCCTCGGCGTCGGCTTTCTCGGCCTGATGCAGGGCTACAAGGTCTACACGCGCGAGGAGAAGCCCGAGGATGAGACATTGGAATCGAAGCCGAAGAAGAGGGCTCGGATCAGGCCAGAAGGCCCTTGGTAGGAGACCAGATTACGATAAGCGTTGTCGGTCGAGGCGCTGACAGTCTTGTAGGCAGGTTCAGGTCATGTCGACGCTGCCATTGAAAGCACTGTCGCGATTATGGGGCCGATTCAACGAGCTGGACATTCCTTACTATCTCAGGGTTCCTGGCTTCAGGTTATACTCGTTTATATTCGGCGTCAAGTGAGTACATGAGGTCTTCTCAGCATTATCTAGAAGGAAGCCTGCTAATTCCATCACAAGTCTTGACGAGATTGAGGAGACCGACCTCCACAACTTTCCCAACCTCGCCGCCTTCTTCTACCGCACACTCAAACCGGGCGCACGACCGCTAGATCCAAACCCGAACGCTCTGCTCTCCCCATCCGACGGACGACTCCTCCAATTCGGCCGCATAGAGGGAGGAGACATCGAGCAAGTCAAGGGCATGACCTACACGATCGACGCCCTCCTCGGCCAGACCAGTCCAACTCCAAGCATCTCCAGCCGAAGCTCCCTCGACGAGGACGGAAAGAAGCAGGCCTCCTCGAAGCAGCCCGAACTCGAACACGACGAGGCGCTGATCAAGAAAGACGAGGAATTCGCCCGCGTAAACGGTATCTCGTACACTTTACCCGACCTCCTCTCGGGCAGCAAGAAGAAGTCCAAGCTCGACCACCCCAAGGACGAATCTGTCGCGCCGTCGCAAGTCTCTGTCTCGGAAGTGCGCGCTGACCTCGCCCTGGCCGAGAAACCATGGTACTCGCTCCTCTCGGAGTCTGAAAACCGAAGCTCCCTCTACTACGCCGTCATCTACCTCGCCCCGGGGGACTACCATCGCTTCCATTCCCCGACCAACTGGGTCGTCGAGAGCCGTCGGCACTTCGCCGGCGAACTGTTTAGCGTCTCTCCGTACCTCCAACGCACCCTACCAGGCTTGTTCACCCTCAACGAGCGTGTTGTCTTGCTAGGTCGCTGGAGATGGGGCTTCTTCAGCTATGTCCCCGTCGGCGCGACCAACGTCGGCTCGATCAAGATCAACTTTGATCGCGAGCTGCGAACGAATAGCCTGACCACGGACACTGAGGCGGATCGCGCGGCCGAGGAGGCTGCTGAAAGGGGGGAGCCGTATATGGGATATGCCGAGGCCACGTATGAAAACTCGAGCCCAGTCCTTCAGGGGCATGCGCTCAGGAGGGGCGAGGAGATGGGCGGGTTCCAATTAGGCAGTACGGTTGTGTTGGTCTTTGAGGCGCCTTCTGGGGAGGTTGATGAGTCGGGCAAGGTGTATAAGGGGTGGAAGTGGAGTGTTGAGAAGGGGCAGAGGGTCAAGATGGGGCAGGCGCTTGGGCATGTTGACGTCTAAGGGGCCTATCTTCCCATTCCGGAGAGAGAATCGTTGGCTCAATAGCTGGAGTTGTAACAATCCATTTTCCTCTATCGGACATGTAATCTCGTTATTTATCCTAGTTGCCGAGGAGTCCCAAGTTTGGGTAAGGACGGGCCTACTTCTCTAAAATTAAGTACATACTGGACATTTGTAGATTTACTTGCGAATCAAGAGAAAACCGTCTTGACCACGGCGTCTATTGTCTATCTGAAAGTGGTATCCGCATCTTGATCAGGAATAAACGCAAGGCCATTGTATGCGTGCTTGTATCAACCACCATACTCCATAATGCTCTACTTCTACTGGTTTAATAGTAGTGAAAAAGGAAACTCCAGCCCAATGCAGCAATCAGTTCAAAAAAAACAATGCAATGCAATCGTCAGGTTAGAATGAATAATCTAGGCACCAAAGACCTTGAACTTGTCCTCAACAGGGTTAAACGCCTTATCGCCGGCGGGACCAGTGCGGCCACCAAAGACGAGCTGCGAAGAGAGCTTCCAGCTGGAGGGGATCTTCCACTGCTCGGCGACCTTGGCGTCGATGATGGGGTTGTAGTGCTGCAGGTTGGCGCCGAGCCCTTCGGCCTCGAGGGCGACCCAGACGGCGAACTGGAGCATCGCGTTGGATTGGGTTGCCCAGACTGGGAATCTACACAACAATAATGTAAGTATGGATTTTGGGGGGGTTGGGGGGGGGGGGGGGATGAAAATATGGGTAGGTAGGCAAAGAGCTTACTGTTCGGCGTAAAGGGGCACGTTGGTCTGCATTGCCTTGACGACATCTTGGTCTTCAAAGAACATGACCTAATAAACAAAAACAAATTCGTTAGTAAACCGCTTCCTTTAACTTTCCTTGCAAAGGGACAAAAATAAATAGAAAGAGAAAAACCTACAGTCCCCGCACCACCCCTAAACATAGCCATCCGCTGAGCAGTAGGCTCAAACTTGTCCTCGGGAACAATCCCCTTCAGCACCTCGGTGGTGATATCCCAGAGCTTCTCATGGTCGGCACCAAAGAGCACTACAGCGCGGTTGCTCTGCGAGTTGAAGCTGCTGGGCACGTGCTGGATGGCCTCCTTGACGATCTCTTGGATGCGCTCCGTCGAGACGGACAAGTCCTTGCTGAGGGGGTAATACGTGCGGCGGTTCTTGAACTGCTCGATCACGGCGTTGGCGTTTACTGTTGCGGAGGAGGCCATTTTTTTGGTTGTGGGTGTTGTTGAGAAGGGTGAGGATTTGTTGTTGACTTTTTGGGAGATGAGGGTGAATGAGGAAGGAACAGCAAGGCGAGTGGAAGCTAGTCTGGCTGCCGACCTGGGGATGATCCTGTTCATATATATATGTTGACAATCGAGTCAGGGGGACACTACTGTAGGTGTCTCTAGTTTGTGGATATCGTAGAACGGGTATTTATTTATAGGCGAGGAGAATGTCACTTGTTTTGCTGTGGATGAGGTAGGTAGTATGAGATGGGGAAATACAAAAAGATTCAGGAGGAAACTGCGAGGCACGAGCCGAACTATATACTCCCCCCAGATCCCCGGACAGGAACCGGATATTTACAATCTTTCCGAAAAACACCAGAATTAGATTGTGACCTCCTTGGATAGCCCCAGATAGCTAACAAAGTGTTCGTCGCATCATCTTGCTTCTTGTCCCTGGATCTTGATTGATAATCCCTTATGTGAAGCGGTATGATGCTAGCAAGGAACCGATGGAGACCGATGGAGGGGTCACCCCTTGATGGAACCTCTCTGCCCCCCATAATATTGCCCCTCTCTCTGCCCCTCCTCCCCGAGACGTCGGAAGCAAACTGAAGGTGTCACCGAGGAAAAGTCAATGACAACACTCGGACAAGTCTCTCGTTGCAATTGCTATCGCCGGACATTCCCAACTTGTTGATGTCGTGAGGCGGAAGGAAGGAAATGACCTGCACGTCATCATTTTGCAGGGGTGAGGCCAATGAGAGAAGAGAAGGATTCTCATTCTGGAAAGGGGAAGATCAGAATCTCTCGGCAGATGGTGGGGTGGTCGGTCCATCGGTCTCCAGTGTTTCCACCTGTCAGCGCTGACAAGAGCATTTGTTAATCCGAAAATTTATGACTTTTCCAGACGAGACCGGCATTGGCGAGCCCGTTTAGGTCTTTTGTGTTCTTGTTGTAAGAAATTCCAAATCTATCTGTAATCATTTTAATTACCAGGCAAGGTTAGGATATCACGTCTAACGGTCGGCATATTCCACACCTAAACATTCTACCGTCCGGCCGGCCGGACGCCGAGGTCGCGACACGAGGTCTCTCCTTCCCTCGTTACTGTCCTCGTACACTACACTAAAATGGAGGTGCCTCAAAGATACCGGCACATCAAATTGATTTCCCACGAGCACATGGAGATCCTTTCAGATACCCACCGAGTGCTACACTACCCACAGCAACCCCCACCTCGCATCAAGAAGAAAGATCTCGAACATTCACCCTTTCTGGGCACGCCACACGTGGGAGGTTTAACCTTGCTGCGGTGCAGGTTTAGCCGTGTTGTGTAGTGTAGTGTATATCCAGTCCGGGCCCCACGTGAAGATACCCATCGAACAGATATGTAACCACAATACTTGACGATGAGGCTACTAGTAGTGTACCATGAGTATGTAGCCGTATGTTCAGCTTTCGGGCAACGGACGAAACTCCGGACGAGTGAAGCCGTACTACAGTACCTGTAAGTTGGTTCCTGGCTTCCTGCATGGAACTCCCCGTCCTGTAACCTCGCGTACTCAGTGGTAAAGGTAGTGTCCGGATAGGTATGTACATGTCAATGTAGAGTTCTAGACTCGACAGAAGCTTAACTTGCTCCATATACATGTGTACCCACGCTACCCATCTAATCCTACACGTGTACTTCGGATCTGTAGTGTAATTTCGATATCGAGCCCGCGCACCTTGCCCGGTACATGTAGCGAGTCCGATCCTCGTGTTGTGTTCAGAACTAAAGATCCGGGACAGGTAGGTAGCTAGGGACATATAGGTCTGAACTTTTTCCTCAGACTCGGTCTATTTTACTAAAAGAAAAATCAAAAACAATATATTGAATACCGCTTCTAGATGTATGGCACATCATCATTATACCTCGCGTTTCCGGCCTTTCTATAATTTATTCACTCATCAAGGACCTCGGACTCCGAAAGACGGCCTCGCCTTCGGTCGTGATATCGCGACCTGATTTAGGACGAGAAAAGAGTCAAAAGAGCTAGAATAATATCCGAAGGTGTGTATATGTGATGTAATCATTAATCAAAGTAAGCGTTTGTCTCGCAGACCAGAGTATCCGGGACCCGGGGACGGACGAAGACGTTGAGGTGAGAGCTACACTGATAAGGGACATGCCTCTAGGGAAGTACATAGATCAACTCAGATACTGACTTGCTTTTATCCAATTATGCCGGGGAATACTGAGAAAAAGAATTGAATGTATCTCACAGGTTAATATCAACACAGATATGGTGATGATGATTTCTCACTATATGACTTGAACCCAACAATGAAGTGAATCAAGTTCCATCTGTATGTATGAAATTCGCCCAGGCAAAGACAGCCAACTGCCAGACGGAAAAGGGGCTATCTAAGGGATATCACCAACTGTAAATAAAGACATCCAGTTGAGGATCTGGACATCTTGAAGAAACTTGTTCAAAGTCGTAAACTAACCACGCCAACACAGGCCCTTTCTTCTCTCGCAAACACACGCTGAATGAAAGCCCCCTTCTTGCCCCCCAAAACGCCTTGTAAACCAAAATTTATCCAATGATTGTAGTGTTATATAAATAAGCTGCTGAGAAGCTCCCTAGGTAGTAACCATTTCTTTCTTTCAGTGAACCCAGCCCAAAACGAAGATGCTAGAAAATTGCAAGGTAGACCCAACCAAGCCTGTTGAAAGAAAAAAAAACAACGCCAGTTACGCCAGTTGATGCCATGACCCAAAGATATGTAAATGTACAGCTACGATGCAGTGAAGACCTTGGACCTGTAAATCACCAAGTCTCGGCAATATACTGCCCACCCTCCTTCTTCAGCCGCCAATACTCCTTGGCCTCCTCCCGCTCAAGGTTGCCCTTCTCCATGGCGACCTCGACGAGTGCGTTCTCAACGCCCTCGCCCATGCCCCGAGAGCTGCCACAGACAAAGACACGGCCGTCTACTGAGTTGATGATGTACCACACGAGGTCAGCCTGGTGCTTGACCTCCTCCTGGACATATCGTCCCTCTCCCCGACGACTCTGCACCACCCGCTTGACCTCGTCTTCATGCACGCCCCACTCTCCGCTGTAGAGCTCGTCTACCAACGAGTCACGGACTCCTTGAAGAACCCAGACCTTGTTGGCACAATTGGCCGTCTTGAGTCGGCGCTGCACAAACCCACGGAACGGAGCAATACCCACGCCGGCACCAATGAGAAGCATTGGCCCGTCGGAGATGAATTGCTTGGCCAGAGGATTGGCCATCAAACCCTTGAACATTGGGATATAAACGTCAATCCGCTCGCCCTTCTGTTGAGCCTCGATGACCTTCAGGGCCTGACGTTGGAAGAAGCCTGACCCGACTCCAGTACGCGTCCCGGTCCGCCAGTCGGCTGTCTCATGAACAGTCACGGCAATCTCGACCAAGCGGTGCTGCTTTCCGTCGCGGGTCTCGAAGGACTCGTGGGGGTCGTTTGAGAGCGAGTAGAATCGAGGCATCAAGGGCTGCAGAACGGACAAAAGGAGGTCCAGGGGTGGCTTAGAGCTCGGGAACGCATGCAGCAGTTGCGCAACGCTGACGTGAGGACCTGTCCTGAAGTCGCAGAACACTCCTTGTCCCTCGGCTGCGCACAAGAACAACAGGATCTTCTTCTCATTCTTGTCCGTTGCATGTTCGGCGAGAATACGCAAAAGCTGTTTCGTGGGGGGGTATGATTGGATATCTGAGCACCAGGTAAGGAGGGCACGGCGGGTCGTGACCAGTTCTCGTGCTTGGTCGTCACCCCAGACAGTGGGCCATCTGCCCTTGGTTGTCCGCAAAAGCACAGGCTTGTCGCGAAGGAAGCGAGGGACCATGAGGATATCAAGTAACTCCTCTACCATTGATGCCTCATTGGGGGCCGAAACACCAATAGCTCCGCCAACCTTGAAGTCCACATCCTCGCCCTCGGGATAATCGGTGACATCCAAGTCAAAATGGAACGTCCGTTTCTCGGCACCTTGTCCAGTCAACTCGCGAGTGTTGTGGATGCGGGCAGCGAAGACATGATGTGGGGGATGTGGCTGAACGAAAGATGGCGGCTCTGTCGTTGTGTCGATATTTTCCAAAGTCATGCTGCTCATCTTCCGTTCAAGGTCGCCAACATGTGACGTTGTGCTTTCATCGGCGCCCACAGAGAGGGCTGACCCCGTAGGGGATGGTACACTAGACGGTCGCCGCAGAGGTTGGAGGAAGGCCGTTTGCTCCGGCAGGTCGGAGACGTTGTTCAGCGTGGCAGGGATTTGGTCGATCTTCAGGTTCAAGGAACGATAGGCGTCATTGTCCGGGAACTGAACTTGCTCGTACTCGACAGTCTGCCCCTTGACGCCTCCCTTGCTAAAACAACAACCACCACCGCAACAGCGGCTGACCAATTGTGTTGTTGTCTCGCCGGTAATACGCTGGATGTCTTCGGGACTCTGGGCAATCAATCGCGTGCTAGCGCGTCGGCGGCGCGGCTCCGTCTGGCGGGGCTCTTCGACCTCTTGTTCGTCGGAATCGGAGTATGTAAGCGACGGCGCAGCCGAGGAGACGGACTGTGGCTCCTCGGGGATGCAGCCTGCCGTTTGCTCAGCGAGCAGACGGTCAACTTGCGAGGCCATCGAGTATACTGGCAATGTTCAATGACGTCAATTCGTAGAAGGAAGATAGGTGGCAGGTGGTAGGATTTCCGGGTCGAGTCCAGATCTTTTAGCAAAGTGGTCGAGCAGTTTCAAAGTAGAGAGAAAATTAGTCAGGGGCAAAAATGCCGAGGTGGGCGGCTGGCAAAGGTAAAATATAGAGATGAACCCAGAACGACCTGAACGCTGTTTCGGAGAAAGTTTCGGCTTGTTCTTGAACACGGCTCCGGACGAGAGCGCCGATAGGTTGAAATCTGTGGGTTGGTGTGCCGGAGAAAGAATTGAAGGGCCAAAAGATGCAGAAGATGGGAATTCGTGATCTTTAACTAATTGTATGTCATCCTTCCGCTCTGGGAAGCAGGTTCTGGCCGTGTGAGGCAGGCGACACGGCACAGGGCTTGGCCCACTGAGCCAAACCCACACAGTGCGCGGTATTCCACCAGAGCCCGAAGGTAATGTTTCTCCGCCAGCAGTCCAGGCTGCTTCCGCCCGTCAATCTTCTGATTTTGTTGAACCGTGTATAAACTACCGGCCTTTTCCTCTCTTTACAAATTACATTTGATCTGATTTAAAACATGCTGACTGTGGAACATGCAGAGCGGCGCAAGTCGGTATTAGCTAAGCCTTTTTTCAGGCGGGCTGCTTGTCATCTTAGCAATCACACATACCCCGTACAGCCTCGTGTCATCAGCTGTCGTCGGTATTGACCGCGCTGATATCAGGCTCAAGGACATGTCCGAGGAGGCATTTAATTATTTCCTCTGATACCATCCATACTACCCCTACACCGCTATGCAGCATTTCAGCATTTCAGCCCCATCTCTCATTGTCTTTGTCTGCCTGCCTAGAGATTCCCCCTTTCTCCTACAAGCCGGGGAAACATTAAATCCAGATAACTTGTGTGTAAAAAGTCCAATTGCCTGAACTCGACAAGGTAGGTCGGTCGAGACCAATTTCACCTTTCACGTGGTGTCATTTCCCCTTGCAACTTGCCAGGTCGACTATCAGGCGATTTGATCCACTGGAACTGGCCATCCATGGCGAGGGACGAAAAGGTGAACCTCGCCACTCGCTCTCATTTGTCACACCAACAATCGAACTCGCCAATGTTTAACCCCTTTCTTTATAAGAGAGAAATATGGATCTCATATCCAAACGGAAAGACAAGCAACCGGTCTCAACTCTGGAGTGGGTTATAAAAAAAAATTTAAAAAAAGGACAGATCCAAAAAAGGTCGGCATCCAGAGACAAAAACATCTCCTCCGTCCGGAACAAGATTAAAAGGTGACTCGTTGGTTGGTTTGAATATGCGGCTCCGAACTCGGCAAACATTTCCGATCCATCTTGACCCACGGCAAAAAGGGAACCTGGGAAATTGACACTGTGCGCGCAATACGGGTGCAACTCACCCGTAGCGTTTAGGGGAATCCGCTATCTAATCAATCACATCAGTTAACCGAAATGCTGAGGTTTTTTATCAATCAGCCCCACAGTAAGACAGCCGAACTGGGGAAGTGGATCCCGTCATCGGCCGCGCTGCTCAACAAAGACAAGCTTGAAACTCAAAATCCCTGTCCAAGGTCGCTCAAGACGCGGGATGAAAGAGACAAAGATTTATCAGATCGTTGAGATTAGATGATCTGATAAACTTTCTTGTGTTCCTGTCCACTGCCAGTTAGTACCTACGGGTGTAACCCGTACCGTATGGAGCCTGGAGGTATGCCGTGTGTTCTCCGACCAAACACGGGCAAGTACTCCGTAGAACCTAGGTAAATGTTATCCTGTCTTTACTTCTAGTCTCGCTACGCGGGTAAAGTCTTGTTTCCCCGTGGGGGGTATGGAGTACATTGTCTGACACTCTTGATGTTTGTTTGACCTTGATGATGGAAACTGCCTGGTACATATGTAACCTCCGAAGTTGATCTTGATCTGTCCAGGGTAGTTGAGTCTATGTCCGTACCGACATCACATCACGATCCATGGTCTATATAGTCAGTAAAGTAAGTAGACCAGGGCAGCCAACCGCCTCTCACTCAGCTCGCAGATACCAGAGATGTTTTTGTTTTGGTCTGTCTTTCCCATACGCATATATCAACGCCATCGGGTGTACATCATAGAGTAGTGGCTTTCGTCATCGCTGATACGCGAGCATGGATGGGACCGTCACTGTCCGACGGGCTGGCTGGCTGGCTCAAATCACGACCAAGTCGGATTAAATCAGGACCAACATGTATAAAATAAGTAGATTTTCATCATCATTCTTCATAAAGTTTAGAAAATTGGTATCTCAAGTCGTGCAATCTTGACTGACCACCAAGGAAAGGGCAGGTGCTATTCTTGAAGAAGACGATAAATTGCAAGAAAGGTTATAGATCAGGTTTGAGGAAAGCTATGTGTATTCCTTTTACAATTTC
Source organism: Rhypophila decipiens (assembly GCA_033297075.1). Lineage (NCBI taxonomy): Eukaryota > Fungi > Ascomycota > Sordariomycetes > Sordariales > Naviculisporaceae > Rhypophila > Rhypophila decipiens. The sequence goes on along the minus strand of MU858074.1, from coordinate 159,408 downwards.
TTTTGGGGTAAGGCAGTTGAGTTGAGAGCTGATGGCAGTAAATACCAGTAGAAAGGATAAAAGAAATCGATGGCAATCTGGGGGGGGAAACAGATGGAAATTCGGGCTAACAGAAACAAAGATAACGGAGAATGTAGGAAATAGTGATCGTGGTCCCGGAAACCTAGATGGTCAGAATTGATCCATCTGTTTTCCAAGACATCAAGCATCACAGATTGCCAGTTCCAATGACGGCTGGCAAACGTAATGATAAGAGGCTACGTATTCTTACCTCCGACCAAAGGAGATAGAGAAAGACCAGTAGCGTGGTAACGTATCGAAATTGGTTTTCATTCGCGCCGGTCTTATTGTCTTCCTGGGTATTCAGAAAACAGAGAGATCCGAGCGCCAATGTAGTGAGTGCTCTTCCATATCGAGGATAGAGGCACTGAGAACGTTTAGTGGTGGTATTATCCAACTGCATGTCTGCATGTTAGTCAGTCAGAGAGCCAAGCCAAGCCAACCGTCCTTCGGAAGTCAAACTCACGGATTTGTTTTTTAACGGTTTCGATAGCTATAGTTCGGATAGTGTTTCCTTCCACTATCGCCTTTAGAATGCGAAAGCTTGTTCTTGTATTCCCAGCATTTATCTACCGACTCATTGACAAGATGCAGATGCTCGGCGGCAACACGACCGATGAAGAACACCTTGACGTTGTGCTCGATCGTCACAAGCTTGGCGTAATTCACTCGTGACTCCTTGACGATGCGCTCCTGGGGGAAGTCGAGCTCGATCTTGACTGGTTTGCACCCCAGCGGCGGTTCGCCATCAAGCGGGCGCGGCCTGGTCCCGTCGGGGTAAATGATTCCGTGGGTTCGTGGTTTGACTCCTCGTTTGGTGCAGGCTCGGCGTTCGTATGTCAGGATTGGTCTGGGGTGGTTGGGTTAGCATGCTTGTCAGACTCTTGGAGAAAAGGGGTCTTTGAACGTGGAGCTTACACGCAGGTACTGTGGCCTTCATCTGTCCGAACGATGATGAAACGGCGTATACCAACGTAGAACCGCTGCCCCAGGTGGGAGCGTGCCTCTGCATCCGTCATATCGGCTCGGCCCGCGCCCAGAGGTTCTGACCATAGCACTTTGAAGACCTAAGAAACTGATATTTAGTTGATATTCTTGAGAAGAAGCAGACGTCAACCAACATACATCGCCAGTATAGAACCTGGAAGACGGTTCGACAATGTATCCTGACGAACAACGTGTTAGTAGTCTATCGAACCGGGACTTCCCCACTAAACAATCACCTACGCTCGTCCAATTCCGCCTGTCCAACCGTCGAGGCCAGGGCGACCTGAGGCGTCGTTGCTCTCGGAGTCTGGAGCCCGGGTCCGTCCTCGTATCCAGGATAAGTGTGATCGCCGGAAGCACCGACCCCGGCATCGTCTCCTATGAGGTGGGAGCTCCCGGCCACGGTGTATCCATCGCTCTCAGCAATCGCGCTGGCAAGGTCATCGGGAAGATCGGCTGGATAAGGTTCTACAACAGAATTTAGCAGGCGCCGAGAGGATTGCAGTTGACCAACATGGGGGACATACCGGATGACATTGGGGATCTATAACTTGATTGAGAGTGAGTGTCCTCCATCCCGGTCTGTCGGGACCCGCTGCCGTGGGCTCCTTGGTAGTCGTTGCTGGCATATGGGTCACCGTAGGGGTACCCTGTTGAGTCTTCTGGTGCGGCTGCATGACCTGCAGGGAGTTAGTGCCTCTCGGTGACATGCAGGAACGGAGACGTTATACAAACCTTCATAACTCAAGCCTTGATCGCCGGTGGGTTGGGGAGTAGTGGTGTAACTGTCGTCATATACGGCGCCATCGGCTGGCGCATTAAATGCGGTTGTTCCGCCTCCTTGAGAGTCATCCAAAGCTGCTGTCCCTTGCTGGGGAGACGCGGGCCCCCGGTAGAATGGAGTGTGTTCGTCGGTTTCATCCTGTGCCGGGTCCTCCTCCGCCTGACCCTTCCCAGACTTTGAGCGACCGGATTTTGAAGCCGAAGATCTGCCCTTCCCATGGTCTCTTTCTCGGTCGCGAGGTTTATCCCGGGAGCTTTTAGGTTTGTTGTTCCCCGCCTGGTCGACTGCTCTTAACTTGCCTTTATGGTGAGCGGGGTACTGTTGCCGTGCGGTTGTGGTGTATTGGGAATTTGGGTCAACTGTATAAAGTATTAGTTTCGCCTGGGGGAAAGAGGGTTCACGCCGGCGAGGATCATACCTGAGTTATCAACGTTCGGGTACTCGTAGCCGTCTGTTGGGTATTGGCCGCCCTGAGCGTACTGCGGATCTGCTGGGTATGCCGCGGCCTGAGAGTACCCCGATTCTTGTGAAGGATAGGACGGGTCTTGAGGATATGCATATGAATTTGGCTGGTAGTGCTGGTATTGGCCCTCTGGAGAATAGGGGACACTCTCATATCCAGTCCCTTGACCATAAGTCGGGTTGTGCAAGGAGACTCCCGATAGTCCAGCTGTGATATGGTCTATGCCGCCTTGATTCCCATACTGTGTGTGTTGTTGCTGTTGGGCCTCAGGGGGAACCCAGTCATATCTGGGCCCTTGATTGCTTCGTCTATTGCCACTCATGGCGACAGGTCATCTTGAGGGGGAACGGGATCCTGCAAACAAAAGAACGACATGAGAGAAGGAAGGAGACGGGGGTGTCGGACTACTAAGTGAGAAATAACAAAAGAATTGAAATTTCGCCAATGGACCTCGTGGCAACCGGAAAGTATGTTGCCTGGTACCTCGCAAAAGGATCTAGGATGACTAGCTATGTATAGGTACGCAGAGCCGCACTACCAGCAGCAACTGGAGCAACTGGAGCAACTGGCATCAGCAGCAAGCAGCCACTTACTGGAGCGTATCCGTAGACTGGAAAGATACTGAGAACGGCCCGGATTGGGGCCGTGTGCTGGGCCTTTTGGGATATTAAATGCTGCAAGTGTAATTGGTGGGGGAGAGCTCGTGACACCTTGTCCGGGTCGTCATTCGCGGTGCTCTCCGTGAGCGTGCCGTCGCACCGGTTGAATGGTCGCTTCGAAGGAGCGTGCTCTGAGTGCGCGACTTATGTCAAGCCAGCTTCTTCGACTGCTTCCCGAGTTGGCCAAAGCTGTCTGCTTGGCATGAAGGCCGCTGGAGGACGAGGAAATACCAACCATGGGGCTAGGATGATAGACCAAGACCCAAGAAGGAAGAGAACAAAAAGCAGTGCCGGGAATCCAAGGAGACAAGAAAGTCAGTCGTGAATGGGTGTAGAGCTCGGCGGAGCGGCGACTGGGTATTGTTCCCCTTATCTTCGGCTGAGATGTGTCCCAATATATGTAAACGGGTTCCAGTCCACCCCCAGCAAAAGGTCGCCAGTCAACGAAGCATTGACATTGACATGCTGCTCTGTACGAAAGCAAATAGTCATGTCACCGTCCGCCAGACCGGGTCTGCATTTGCTCGGGGTGGCGCTCCATTAGCAGCTTGACTTTTGACCAATGCCATGCAGGGAAACAATACCCAAAGCCTTCCTTTGGGCTTGCTACCCCAGAGAAAACACATGTTGTCGGTGCGCTGCGTATGCATCAGGCAGCGACACAGTCAAGAGAAAGGATTGCTGCTCCATAGGACACAGTGGAAGTACCTTTACACGTGGAGAGGGGTGGTGCGCTTGAAGCGGGAAGCAAGAACTTTGGCGGTGTTGAGCGATTGGATGCAAAATACAACTGCTAGATTGGGACAAGTGCCTCCGACTTGTGCAGCACAGCGGCTGTCCCGTGGGTTGTGGGTGCTAGCGATGCATGCGGGGAGTTTACACCCATCATTTGTGTAAGAGCCAGACACAGCGACCAGTCGCTTCGCAGGAGATTCCAACCCCCTGCTGACGACTGGGAATAGTTTCCGGAATATGGAATTTTGGTGATGATGATGGAGGTACGGCTACGGGAACTGAGACGGGAAGTGGGGTCTAAATCAACGCTGCAAAAGAGCTGGGCCTGTACCGGGAAGCAACCCCTGGTGATTGAAGGAGAGACCAGCTACGGGGTAATTAACCCGTAATCAGACTCCTGGCGTCCGCCTCATTATTGACGACGAGGTGTTTGTCCGGTGTATTGTCAAGGAAACCATCCAGACAGCTGCCTTTCCCTCCAGCAGTGCTTTCCCTTGTTAAGAGCCTCATCACTTGGCCCCCAATGCTAGAGAAATGCCCGGAGCGATCTGTTTGTAGGGAAGGGCCGACCAAGACCCAGACACATTGCTCCAGGTAGCCAGGTACCTCGAAATGTGAGGCGCATCGCATCGCTTCGAAAAGTTTTTGATTTTCTATTCTGTCCCCGACCACGCCTCACCGGACCTTCCTCGTCACCGTCAGACACATGCTTTGCTCCTTTGCAACATAATAAGAAATAAAACCACGTCGACTCTCTCGATTGATCTCTACGTGCCCAGTCCATTTGACGCGAATATCGTGACGCTGATCAGTTCCAAGATCGATGAAACGGCCATGGCCTCACCAGAAACCCACAGTCAAAGGACGCGTCGAACCTGAGTCAGATGGCGTCTTCTTCAAAACCTCCCGATTTCCTGGCCGTTCAGGTCGGCTCGGCCCACCAACCTCGGCGGATCGAGAGCCGATCCGGCCTCTCCGCAGTCCGGGATTCCGACAAGCGACCACCGGCCCCGATCACTCCACCCTCCTTCCTGTCGACCCACTCTTCTCACAACGGGCCCCGACGTATCACGCCAGCTGCTGTGCAGCCCAAGCCGTCGTCGAACCTGTCCCTGTCTCACACGGCGCAAAAGACGCCCGGTCCGACCGTTGTTGCATCACACAATAGCGGCAGGACAGTCAACTCCACGCCCGCGTCTTCTGAGCCAGATTCAGCCTCTTGGTCGAGAGAAGAGTCTACACTAAGCTCTGGAGATGAACATGAACATATACCGCCCACAAGGCGCCCTCCTTTTCGTGGCCCGCCTCCCACTTTCCCTTTTCCGAGGAGAGACGGCCGGCCACTCTCGGGCGCACGGCTGCCCCCCAGCGGGACAAGTCGGCATTCACAGCCCCAAACTCGTCTGTTTCGCCAGCCCGATCCAGTAGCTAACCACACGTCCGAGTCTGGTTACTCGGACAATGGGCGGACAGCACTGTCTGCCGACGTGGAACTGCAGCAGCTCTGGGACAAGCTGGACGGCCAATGGCGCAACGTCAGACGTCTTCGAGCAGATGTGGCAGAAAAGCGCGAGGTTGTCCGCGGCATGGGTCGCAAGAAGGACGAGATCGACAATGCCTTCATGCAAATCATCAGACCGCATCTTACCTCGAGCCAGCGCGTCGCTGGAATCCCAACCGATGTTATGGCCAAACGATTCGTGGATATGCAACGTATCCGGGATGACTATTATTCCAACCAGAGTGTACTCGAGACGCTGGAGGCTAGGCTAGACAGCGAGGAGGATGTCCTCAAGACACTTGAGAGCCAGCTCTACAGTCTTCTCTACGATAAGGTCGGACCGCGCCACAAGGGTCCGCTGTCTGGACGATTCGAGCTTAACGAAGGACATGATAGTCGGTCAGACGGCGAAGGCGAGAACGACGACGACGACGACGACGAAGAGGACGATGACGCGGCATCAAGATACTCCAGATACTCACTTCTTGGAATTTCTGCAGAGCGACAGGATGATATCCACCCATTGTACAGCTCACTCCTTGACGCCATTGCCGATCGGGAGGATGCCAAAGAGCATCTTGACGAGCTCCGGAACCACCGTATGGAGATTACTCGCAGTCTGGAGATGAAGATTCACCGGCTCCGCAACAACCAGGGCAACCTGATGAGCGAGGAAGAGCTGACGCGCCTCAAAATCTCGCTAACCAAGGTGCCTGCCGACTCCAACACGTTCAGAGCCCAATACGGGGTCCCCGTCGGGTCAGCCGACCTGCAATTCCTCCAGGCTTTCGAGCACCAAGAAACCAAGGTAAAAGCCGAGCTCGAAAGGGCATCAGCAAAAGTCGAGCGTCTAAGGGATCTCTGCATCCAAAGGGGCGTCATGCGCAAAAACGCGCCCTACAGCGAGGAGTACACCATCTTCAGGGGCACAAACCGGGCACTCGCCCAGCAAGACGGCAACATGGCCATCGACGACGAATACGCCGCGTCCCGAGTGTATGACCTCACCCACCCGAAATTCCCCGTTCTGTTGTCGAACCCATCCCACGTGCTGGATTTGATGTCGCCCATGCAAGCCCTCGAGCGAGCAATGAAACTCCCCAAAGACAGCCCGACCACCGTCCACCGACGCCAGGAATGCATGAAAGAGCTGGGCATCTCCAACCTGATGCTCAAGTTCGAGGGCAAACCGGATTACATCAACCAGTGGCTGATCCACCGACTGCGCACGTGTCCGATGGAAGCGGAGCTGATGCTCTGCGTGGCCGAGGAGAGATTGGAAAGAAGCAAAATCACGAGCAACCTGCGCAAGTGGCAGGAGGAGGTCTTGTACTTTTGGCGCCGCGACGAGGCGGCGAATCTGTCGCCGAATGATTTCCATGGACCGATGACGCCCCGGGACGAGCTTGATGTGGATGACGAGAGTGAAATCTGGGGCTTTAATTCCGTGGCTGCTTTGTCGACGAGGGCCAAGAGTGATGTGGTGAATCTGAATTTGGATCATGGTGCTCCTCCGCGCTCGCCCCCTCGTCGGTATGCTCGGAGTCTGTCTTGATGGCAGTACTGCCCTGCCTTGCTGTCGCCTGCCCTTACCTACCTAGTGAAAAGGGGAACTTTTTTGACTACGGATCTGGTAAATCTTGGTTTTCTTCGGTTCTCCTCTCTGTCTTTCTGCTTTGTTTGTATGAGCTGGATATGCAAGTTGTTTATACCCCCGTTTTTGTTCTCGGTTGTCTTCTTCCGTTCAAAGCCGCTTTTATATCAGATGGGGAAAAAATCATTGGATGACCCGCGCACGTCTTTTCTACCTTTGGTCTAACTGTTACGCTGTCCAGTGTTGTTGTTCTTAGCGCATGTTTTTCTTCGTCCCTGGATGTTTGGTTTGTTTTGTTTGCCTCAGTCGCCGTCGTATATACCCCTTGTTGTTTTAATCAGTCTGTCGGGTTACTTGGCTCTTTTTCTTCTTAAACCACTGATCCTGTTTCTTCCTTCTGTATTCCTTTCCAGCTTGTCCAGTTACTACAATATTTACTCACCCTACCTTGGTATGGGCCAGCGAGGACGGTTTGGTTTGTTTTGGCAAATAAACAAGCTTGTTTTGGTCCCTTGGTTTAAGCATCATCTATCGTCTTCCTTTGAGCACAGGTAACGGCTGTCAAGATGTGGGAGAGGAGCAATTGTGGGAGATAGGATATGCCACTAAATTTAAGCATGATACCTTCCTTCACTGTCAGTCCACCCGGCTAGTCACGTTCGCGTACAGTACATGTTTGTGGACTGTCTCGGGACATCAGACATAATTGGTTCGGGGAGCTCATCTATTAGGAAGCCGGTGGCCGAGTCGCAGCTACTCCAGACTCCTTGCACCCGAGAACCGGGTCCATGCCGCGTATGGTATTCCACCGTGCACAGACACAGCCGTGACCGTGGATGCTGCTCTCAAAGATTCTTGTCTCATTGAGTATGTCATAACGGACTCCTTTTTTTGCGGAATCCTGACCCATAAAAATGCCATGCTCGCGTACACCGGTCCGGAATAAAGTCAAACAGCCCTCAGTGAATATCCCCCTTGCCCAAAATGAATCAACCAGAAACACCCATTTTACGCAGCGGTGATGGCCTTGCGAACACGGGCACCACGCTGTCTTGAGCTCAGGTGCTCGTCGCGAACAACAGCCTCGGACTTCTGGACAACCTCGTCACCCTCGGTAAGGATAAGCTCGATGTGGCAGGGGTTGGACATATAAGGGTTGATCTATCAATCGCGGGTTAGCATGTCAGCCTCTGCAAGTCGATACAGAGCGTTTGGGAGGGACACGTACACGACCGTGAGCACGGTACGTCCGGCGGCGCTGCTTGGGAGCCTGGTTGACCTGGATGTGCTTGACAACGAGGTTGCCGGTGTCGAGACCCTTAGCATCGGCGTTGGACTCGGCGTTCTTGAGGAGACCGAGGAGGAACTCGGCGGACTTGACGGGCCAGCGGGCACGGGTGACACCAAACTGCTTGCCTGTTCCCACGCGTTAGCCAGATAACTCCCAATGGTCGCGTGTTCGACATGGTTGCCCCTCCATCCCACTCCTCGCGACAGCTCCCTCGAACGAACTCGTCTTCTTTTATATCTATTCTGCTATTCGGGTGGTGGAGTTGTCTGTTGGTTTCCAAATCGTACCTTGAGCAGTCCGGCCAATGCTGCCGCAGTAGCGTCTCATGGGGACGGCCTCGACCTTCTCGATGACGTTCTCGAGGAACTTCTGGGCGCGCTGGAGCTTCCAGCCATTGATGGCCTGAGCAGTCTCGCGGGTGTTCTTGAAGGAAACACGGAGGTAAGACCCGCGGGAGCGAGCCGACTTCGCCGGGGCAATCTCAGTGGCTGCGTACCGAACCTGAAGGCGAAAGAAAAAGTCCCAGTCAGCCCATTATTCCCAAAGGTTTGCACATTTCCCCTTCCCAAATGCAATGCCGCAATTGCGTCCTCCCAAATCGCTATTCGAGCGCAAACGTTGAAAATGGAAAATCGCCGCAATCGAAATACGGAGTTCTGATTATCGTAGGGGCACCACTCACCATCTTGTCTGCTTGTCGATGGGGAGGATAAATCGACCACTGGTTGTTGTTCGGAGTTGAGGATGGTTCAATTTTGGCGGCAAAAAGCTATTTTCGCGCGATTAGGGCTCTGTGGGCACTCTACCTTGGCTTGTGTGGAAGGTAAGCTTGCCTGAGGCAGAATTTCGCTTCTGATGTTCCCAAACTCACGTGGGTTGGTGGGGCTTGTTGCGCGTGGTAGGATTTATAACAGAGTTTGCAGCGCTGACCCGTGCTTTGATGTTAGTGGTGCCACCAGCCACCAGCTCTTATCGGATAAGCGATTCAGAAAGTTAGACCAGCCACTCACCGTCGAGAAAAGAACGTCGCTGGAGTTTGGACCCACTGAAAAATATTCTGCCCCGCTTTTTTTCGTTTTGGTGTTCAAGGAAATTTTGCACCAGCTCGCCCAAGCTCCTTGAAATCCTCGAGCCATTCTCAACAAGACACAATCAAATCGCCAATTGCGCTCCAGCCACGACACAACTGATTGTTCTGGTACATTGTCGGCATACCCGTCACTGAAGAACACTTTTCCGATATTTCAACTCCGAAATCAGCAAAAATGGGCTTCGAGCGTGGTGGTGGAAGAGGCGGTGCCCGTGGTGGCGGTCGTGGTGGTTTCGGTGGTGATCGCGGCGGTCGCGGAGGAGCTCGCGGTGGTTTCGGTGGTAAGTGCAGGGATATCATGGCTCCTAAAATATGCGATCTTTTGGCGCGGCAATTCGGTATATTGCGACATGTTGCGCTCTGCCTCGTGTCGTGGATATTGGATTCGCGCCAAAAGTCCATATCCTGACGCCATCTGCCCTACCGCATTCGTCGTTCGAACGGTAACTAACCTGTATGGAATAGGTCGCGGTGGCACCCGTGGTGGTCCAGGAGGTCGCGGAGGACCTCGTGGACGTGGTGGTCCTGCTCGCGGTGGCCGTGGTGGTCGCGGCGGTGCTGCTGGTGGTGCTGGCGGCAAGAAGGTATGCTTACTCTTATTGATTGATACACATGCGCCTTTCGCCCTGTTCTAACGCTGGGTTTACCACAGGTCATTGTTGAACCCCATCGTCACAAGGGTGTTTTCGTCGCCCGTGGTGGCAAGGAAGATCTCCTTGCGACTGCCAACCTTGTGCCTGGCGAGTCCGTATATGGCGAGAAGAGAATATCGGTCGAAAACGCAAACAAGAGCGCCGACGGAGCTGCCACGACAAAGACGGAGTATCGCATTTGGAACCCTTTCCGATCCAAGCTTGCTGCTGGTATCCTTGGTGGTCTCGAGTCGATCTATATGAAGCCTGGTTCCAAAGTTCTTTACCTCGGTGCTGCTTCTGGCACATCAGTATCCCACGTCGCCGATATTGTCGGGCCGACTGGAGCTGTTTTTGTACGAGGCGTCCCTCATTCCGCCCTCGCAAGTTGTTTAAACTAACTGTTTACAGGCTGTCGAGTTCTCACACCGTTCTGGTCGTGATCTTATCAACATGGCTGTATGTGAACAGCTTTCCCTGCAATCATTATTGGGCATGATACTGACTCTTCCTCCAGACTCGCCGGACAAATGTTATCCCCATCGTTGAAGACGCTCGCAAGCCCATGGCATACCGCATGCTTCTTCCCATGGTCGACGTCATCTTTGCCGACGTTGCCCAGCCCGACCAGGCTAGAATTGTCGGACTCAACGCGAAATACTTCCTGAAACAAGGAGGTGGTCTCCTCATTTCCATCAAGGCCAGCTGCATTGACAGCACTGCCCCCCCCGAGCAGGTCTTCGCCAGTGAAGTCCAGAAGCTCCGTGAAGACAAGTTTTTCCCCAAGGAACAACTCACGCTAGGTCAGTTTGCCACGCCGCTGTGGACTCTTGATGGCATGTTTACTGACAGTGTGTTTAGAACCCTATGAGCGTGACCACGCCATGGTGTCTTGCGTCTACCTCCAGAAGGAGTTTGAAGGTTAAATAAGCTGCGCGCTTTGATGATTGTTTGTCTTGGCTGTGTCTGTTTCTATAACCTTACATAACCCGGTGTTTTAACTGGCTGGATGGCTTGGTGAGTCTGGGAAGGCGAATGGCGTTTACGGCGGGATCTTTAATTTCTATCAGCATCTTGTCATAGCTACATTTAAGGGGCTAAAATAACTCGTGGTTGTACTGTCTCATGGTCGCTAGCATTATACCACAGCTCGTGTTGTCGCTCAGAGTCCTCTGTCACAAACTCTTGTGTTTACGCTCGACTTGCGGTCGAGACCTGATGATCGACCTCGATACGTGCCCGGAGTACTTTACTTGTAGCCTTCAGCCATTCATGTTGTGATACTTCTTAACTTGTCACTTGATAAAAGTGCGTTTGTTCGACTTGGGGTTTGTGCCCGGTCAGGTTTCCTTTCCTTTCTTTCTCATTTTCTAACAGCCACTGCTGCCCAGTCTGGGCACTGGGGACACCAGCACATAATGAGCAACTAGACTTTCCCATCCATTTGCACAGTAGTCAAGTTCCGACTTGACGTTGAGTTAATCGAACCCGCAAATCCTAAAGCTAAGACAGATCTCCAGAGCCCTTGCACAGCCTGCTAAGTTTGGTGGCGAATTGGACAAAAGTTAACTTTGTTGGCAGTTGAAAAGAAAAAGAAAAGTTAAATTGTCAACACAGATCGTTCAGCTATAAAGCTTACTCGTCTTCCGAACACCACAGGGAATAACTACCACAGCACAAAATCATCTTCTTTCCTTTCTATTGTGTCTGCAACACTCAACTTCGCAACCCCTCCGCCACCCGTACAACAAACAAACATCATGGCAGTGACCAGCCGGCCGCCCTTTTCCGATCTTCCTCGCGAGCTGCGCGACATGATCTACATAGAATATGTCACCGTGGAAGGTGGCTACGTCTTCAACCCGCTCACAGGGAAACTCAGGCCCAAGAATCCCAAATCCAGGAATCATATTCACCCATCTGCGGTCCCGAACACATACAAGACCCTCGCTGCCGAAATGAGAAACCCGTGCGCAGGGAAACCCAGGCCCAAGAATCCCAACTCCAGGAATCACACTCACCAGTTTGCGCTCCAGTACACGTGCAGGGCCGTCGCCGTCGAGATGAGAGGTCTTGCTCTCAAACACAACTCCATCACCTTTAGTTTCCCTGGTTACCTCATCCGGGGACGATACCACCATTTCCCACAACTAAAGAATTACTACTTGAAGACACGCTTCAAGGAGGGCAGCGACCTCCTTGGCTCGACTTTAACTCGCTACTTGGATTTCCAACTTCCCCGGAAATACAGTATGCGCTTCCCTGATGTCGTCAAGGAAAGAAGAGACTTGCACAAATACGTGGAAATGCCCAAAGAAGGCCTTTTCCTGACCAACAAGGAGTTAGGCTGCCTTCTCAGAGAGAATAGTGCAGCCTCATCTATGGAGCTAATCACTGAACTACACAACCAAACGATGGCTGCAATCACCGCCGGGCATTGGTTCAGATGACTTCGTCCCACACCTCACCCACCGATTCACGACGCAACCCGAGTTCGAATAAAGGGATTATAATTTTGCTCTCGGCCTTGGGATCATCTATACGGTCCCGTCTTGAATGGCGTTGAGTGATGGCCATATGGGGTCTCCGAGGCCTTGTCTCTTCCTTGGAGCATCACTCTGGTCATTGACGGCGAGCCTTTACCTGACACTTCATCCACGACTGGGTATTCCGCGAGGGCGTGGTCAAGAACACAGTATGACAAGCCACAGTGGACAAGTCTTTTGCAGCGGGGATGAGAAAGTCGAAGAGTTCCCCCAGGAGCATTCAGACTGGGACATGGAGGAATGGTATCAGGGCGAAATTTGACTTCCAGGCAAGACCATTGACCCAACTCATGATGGCTAGGTACGGATAAAAGATGTTGGTCCTGAATGGTTGCTGTTCTCACTATATCACTGATATAGAGATACTGCAGTGAGGTTGGTTATTTTCTGGATCTTAGTATACTTCGGACAATGGATGCGCTGCGCTGTTTAGAGTTTCTATATCGTTGCCTTACAATCTCCTATAGCAGAATTAAAGACTTTATCAGTCCCGATAATATTCGACTCACCTCCCGAGTTCATCGAGCAACACTTTGAAGTAAGACGGTTGCCTGTTTAAAGTAAGGCCATAAGAGGTATGGACGTTGTTACAGGAAAAGGACACAAGGGTGTAGGGGGTCAAAAAAGCAGACACATATCCGACTTTAAGCATATAGTACTGTGTCTGACCGCGGATTTACGGTTGAGGATTGCCATTCGGTTCTGCGATAGCACAACAGACGCCCTATTTAAGAAATAATATATCTTAAAAGACATGTCATGTGGTAGTGTGATACAGCCGACGACAGTCGCAGTGAGAATAGTAACAGCAGGACATCTTCCACCTGACCCAGAGTATCATGAAAGCTCCGTCACCACAGCTATGTCGTCAACTTGTAAAGACTTGAGACAAGAAAGCAAAACAAGCCACCTCATGGGAATTAACAAACATATGCCCAGGCATATCCCTTCAAGTTCTGCAGCACATGCTCCCCGTCGACCTCCGAGCTGACATCCCCTACTTCAGATACGCAGCAACATGATCAACGTATACTTGTAAGATGACAAAAGAAGACATGAAAAATGACCAAGCAATGGACTAAACTAATATCTAGCCCCAAATGTTCAGCTCGACCCATCCCCCGGATCAGCCGGCCACTCAGGTGCGCCACCGACACCGATCATTGGCATCCTTCCTCGATCTTGGCGCTCAATTGTTGGCGGTTCTCCACCCAGCTGGACACGTAGCTCTCGGTAATTATAGGAAAGCACGATATTGAATAGTTTTCAGCTCCTTCTGCCATGCCAGAACAGGTCTATAAAGACCGCTTGGTGCTCGCAGGCCGAGGAATGTCCTTCCCTCTCTCGTTCACGACCTGGTATCAGTGAGCTTACATGACCACAACTCAAATACGATATCGAGAAATATGGTGATGCAGAACAACACGTTGGAAGCTGTTTGGCGATGAGGAAGGAGTTGGATTGCAGGATGAATATCCCACGAGAACACGCTACCGACGAACAGAAACATAGCACCGAGGATTTATGACGCTGGACACTACGAAGCAAAGATTCCGGGGCATGGATGGCTAAACACGCAATGTGTGTGATGGTATATCAACAGATGAAGTCCTGAACGCTATTGCTACGAATATTCCGCCAACATTCAGCCCCTATTTCAACCTACAGACCTTGGCCGAGACAGCAACAACAGAGACCACCACTCCATACCCTACCTGTTACAGACATACAGACAGCTCAGTTCACCAAATCCCTCCTCAAGCAGGCAATAACAAGCCACCTCTTCCGTTCACTGATATCCTCCTTTTCCCTCTCCCAAGCCCACTCCCTATCAGCACCATTGCAATCCCTCTCCCATATCCGATCCACCACCAGCCCATGCCTCCTCAAGCCATCCGTCTCAAAGAAGCCCCTCATATTATCCCTCCCAGTATGAAACCCAGCAACAACCCACGCCCTCGCCTCCGGCCCCGTCCCCATAAACCAGTCGATCGACGTCCTGAGATTCTCATGCTGCCACGGCATCCACAGACAATCCGCCGCAAACACCCGATCAAAAGCGTGTTGATTCTCCTGCTCCCAGGGGCCGGGGAATTCACCCCACCCGTGGCCATGAACCTCGACGCCACCCTCCTCCCCCTCCAAAGCAACGACCCTCCCCATGGGCGAAAACTGCGGCTGCGCAAGCGTAGATACATTCCTCCGTAGCGTCTCCAATATCTCTGGGGCAGGATAATCCGTCACCGCAACCCGTTTCGCCCCAAGCAGGGCAGACATGATGGACGGCAGCGCCGTACCAGCCCCAAGCTCGATAGTCGACAAACCCCCGACATTAAAATCGCAACAAGGCGAAGCTATCCTCCTCCTCCTCTCTTTCTTCTCATCATCATCATCATCATCATCATCGAGACTACCAAGACCGAGTGTTCCCGCCTCGACAAGCTCCGCAAGCTGAAGCGACGAGTTCCACAGGTAATGGCTGAATAGCTTGCGGTCTTCGGTGCCCTTTGGGTCGGCTAGACTGAGGGGTAATGGCTTGGGGAGATGAGGTGAGGTGTATAGGAGTGAGTTGTTGTGGTCGCCGTGCTGGTTGGCTACGTCGTCGGGGAAGATGACGCCTAGGGAGGACTCGAGGAAGTCTTCTGGGTCTGGTTCGGTGTCGCTTATTAGGGTTAGTCTTGCTAGGAGTGACATGTTTTTTTGCCCCTTTGAGTTGTTTTGTTGTGTGAGTCGACGGCCGGGTCACCCAGATGTTATTTGCAGAGTGCGGTTCTTGATTGTTGAGTTTCCAAAGAAGGTCAAACAAGATTTCGGGAGTTGTTCTTTTGCGGTGTTGATTTACATTTTACTGACGGGAGCAAAATAACCTTAACTGGTCTTGAAAAATATCCGGTAACAAAATGCCGCGTTTTGCCGCCGGGCCCAACAAAGAAACCGTGGACGGAACGGCCCGGATCAAGTTTACTTGGAGCGGGGCGCCGGGAATCCACTTTGGCGACGACGACGAGTCGATGACATGTTACTGCCAAATTTGACCGCCAAGAGATATCTTATCAACTGGATTTGCAAAACTTCAGTTTACTCGTGTACCATACGGAGTAGGACCTGACCGATCAAAGAGGCAACACCTTTTTTCATCTGAAGGAGCAATACAGTCATCCGGATACCGGGATCAAACAAAATGCCTGCGGAAGGATTTTGTGATGACCGGTCCGTCCGGCCGGGTCAACTGGGCTTGTGCTGATGTCCGTATCTTACTTCGTTCTACCGGATATATTTTGCAATAGGATTCTGCATTCTTAGCTAAGATTATGGGCTGCTCCATTCCGTCATCAAGGAACACCACCTCAGTCCATAGTGTACTGTGGTGACAGTTGAGGCGGCCTCAGTGGCACAATCTGTATCCCGTACATGAACGGATACCTCAGTCACTAATAGCTCTAAGCCTGTAATAGGGTGAAGACATCGACGGACAGAGGCTATTGATCCATCATCCTTCGACTTCTCAATTGTGCAATAGACGCCTGGAAATATCACTCGCTCACTCACTCACTGGAGCTAGGAGCGCCCGCCCATCCGAAAGGAAAGCCACGGATTTGAACATCACAGCCTGTCGTGCTACTGAGAATGAATCAATATTGTCATCTTCTACATACCATAATCCATCAGTCAATAAATCTATCAAGCGAGCGCAGCACAACACACAACGCAATAAAACAAGAATAGACGTGAGAGGCAGTGCTTCTCTTCTCTCTATCCTCCTAGTCAATTCTCACTCGTCGTCGACGAGTATCAATCTAGAGCCTCGTTCTTCCCAAACAGGCATCTTTGAGCACTACAGAGTACCTATAACCCGTACTGTACCAGTGTACATACCAGGATCCGTGATCTCCTCACTCCGTGTCCCAGCCCCTGTAAATGATCAGAGGTGCGCCAGCCGCCAGCGTGTGTGTGTGTGGCTGTCAGTTGTTCAGATCTCCTCTGTCACCCGTACCCCGTATACGTGTAATAAACGCGGGGGCCGGCGTGGGGAGTGGCAAAAGTGAGCAATGTGAGTGGCAGCCACCCGCAGGCCTCATCTCGGATGCAGTTCTTCCCGGGCACGAAAAAGCACCACCTTACGGGTTATCACTTTTTTCTTTTTCGTACACTACAGTACGGATATGTACCGTATGTACAATCCGTGGAACGAACCATGGACAAATCAACAAATCCACGGAGGAAACAGCTGTATACAGAATACTTCTCCTGATAGTCCAGATAGGTTATTACAAAATAGATACCGTCCATGATGATGCTGTCTGCGTTGACGTGATTCTGTATGCGCTTCGTCTAAACGATACTCGATGTGATACCGTTGTACCAGTTGAGAGTGCCGCGACGAGATGGAAAGGGGTCTGGTGTTTGATAGAGACATAAAGTTACCCCTTACATACCTATGTACCAGACTGGACCCTTGACGCCGCAAAAAATGCGAGCCGCTTACGGATATTTCTGCGGATTTGTTGTTTGTTGGCGAGATGCTTTGCAGTGTCATCAGTCAGAGTGTACTTTGTTCACTCCGATCTTTGCTGTTGACTCTCTCCATTTCCACTGCAACTTCACCACCAAGAAGTTTTGGTAAGCATGGATCGCATGGTTGATCTCGTTGATCCGAGACAAGGATACAGGGTACAAAAAGATCGGCTCTTGCAAAAAAGCAAATACAGCCAAGCAAAAAAGGGTACATTAGCAAAGATTCCCTAGGGCATCCAGTTACTGAAAGAGGCTCACCGCGTTTCGTCTTTCAGTGAGTGAAAATAAGAAAATGATCTTCGCTTTAGTGGCTTGGGGCCACGGTACCAGATGCCACGTTCACAGGGGAGGAAGGCTAGAGCTTGATCTGTGCTTGGATCATCCCCTGAAGGAGGCTTATCTGTATTGGGAAGAAATAGGCGGACAGGGTATGATTCCGGACGGACGGCCGGCCGTGGGTTCGTCTTAACCACTGGTGGGGAGAGCGAGTGTTTTGCTTTGCTTGGTTTTGTTCTATTTGTTCACTGAACATTGTGGATATCATATCCCCTTGTTCACCGTAGGGTCGTAATAAGGCTTCGCAAAAAATGCAGATTGCGGTCAAGATGCTGGACATTTGCAGTGACAATCAACAAAACCAAACAGGACTCCACTTGAAGCATTAAAATTCCGAACAGAATGGTACGCTACTTTGCTGCCCCAGACAGTGACTTGCACTCTTTTCTGCCAGCTTGTAACCTCCTGAATCCGGATCCCAGTCTCGGGTCCAGTCCAGCCAGGGGGTTGATGAGATGGAGGCGTCTGGGATCACCCACAATCCAGTCTGTCGGGAGAGATGGCTGAACCCCCTTCTCGTCTTGTTGTTGCTGCTGGGCCTCGTGTGATATCTCCATCATGCTTCATGCATGTACTAGAATCGAGGTTCTAGACCGCAGGGTCAGTGTGCTTTCAAGGCTCGGTCCTTATCTTGCAAAAATAGAGGGGACCTGGGTACGGATACCCAGTATTAAATCGAAGATTGGGTGTTTTGATTTCGTCACGGCAGCTGCGTCCTCTAATCTCGCAAGGAGAGCCGAGACAAACTGTTGCGTGCCGGCAGACCGGACCACGAGTTTGGGCCCCAGAAATCACTAGTGACAGTTGCTAACCTCCCAGGCGGTAATCCATCCAGGCCTGATGGTTGGAAAAACGTTGAGAAGAGGCTGCCCGTTGGGGGTTCATATCTGGAGCTTTTAAGAGGCTGCTTGCTGTTGGCTTGAAGGGCTTAGTGTCAAAAGCAAGCAACAAAAAGAAAAATGTCAAAGCAAGCACGGAGATCTCAGTGCGCTGTGCGGTTCTGTGGCACTGGAGATGCCGAACCACTCTGTCGGGATGGGGTTAAATGGCCGCTGCAGGTAGGGCCTGTTCACCGCTGGGCTGTCAGCCACGCCCGCAGCGGTCCGGGCAGTTCATCCTCATTTGGGAGACATGCCGACAGTCTGATTGATATGTCCGGATAGTTCTCCCTTTGGTTAAACAACCACCACAACAGATGTAGTGATCCCGATGCGGTATGCAACTCAGGGTCTTGCAAAGTCAGGATGGTGATAATCCATTGTCGCTAACTGCTGTGCGTGTGTTTTGGGCTCGTCGGTTCGCCGGGATTTGCCAGGTACATTACCACGAGAAAAATGAATTTCAGAAACCCCGTGGTTCGCTTGACATGCGAGCGAATTTCGTTACTTATTTTTGGGTTCGATGAGATTGTATCTGCGGAGACACGACCGTGGTATCGTCAGTCCATGCCGTGTCCCTGGTCCGGGGGAGGATGAAGGGTTTACGGTAGATACTTGGCGCAAGGTCAAACAAACGTGAACGCCCGCTCGGGCTCCTGCATCGGTCATCGACCCAGGGAAGGGTAGAAACCGGTAGCCGCTGGTGGGTCCAATGCCCTGTGTGTGTACAAATTAATTGGGAAGGGAAAGCCCAGATTAATTGACGGCAAGTTCCATTCCTTCCAAGGGCACGGATATTAATCGACCTTTTTGCTATGTACGTGTACCCGCGAAAAGAGTACAATACCGGGGTATGTTGTACACTACCTTTGGCGCTAGAGTCGTGAACCCAGTCGTTCGCTAATGTATGGAATTTTGAGGTGGGAAATGATGATACTAGCGCTGGAGTATAGTCTAGGATCTCCGTACAGTTAATGTACATGTGCAATACGGTATCGATATTCTGACACTTGGGATCTGGAGTATCGCAGATTACGGATATGGCTTGCGAGGCTCTTACACATACGAGGCAACACCTCTTCGGAGAATTCTATTCATTGGCAATAAATGAACCCAGAGTTGATATGTCCTTGGAATCGCGAGTCCATTGCCTTTTTGAATACCATGTAAGTACTCTGTAGCATGTCGTGTTAAGAGGATGTTTATAATTGTAAGTTGTACCTCCTTACTTTGGACTCTTGACTTTCCCAATGCAGATGTCAATCCTCAAACCGTATACCAAACAATTCAAGGCCGTATTTCTCCTTTATGTTGTTCTAGCGCATTGCTTAGCAGAAACAAGGGGTCTGCCACCGCCTTTTGACGTCGTCGGTCTGGGCTCTTGAATACCGTAGGCGGGGCACGTGCAGATGGGGTAAAGTTGATGCTTGTTTTACAAGTCGGTAAATTCCATCGTAGGAATCCCAAACCCACGTTGATATCAGTATATATGTAAGCCAGTTCCTTTTTCCGGTCAACGCATAAAAGACACATGCACCATGTGTGTGGTTGAGCACACATTACGATACATGTTTCTCGTCTTTACGGATAGGGGATGAGACATACATGCAGAAAAGGGGGAAAATACGGTAGTGGGGAGGGCGAGAAGTTTGAAGCATTGACAAAGTCCGAATGAGATCGAACCATGGTTTTTCTCTGGTTCTTCAAGTCCAGAACCCCTCGACTGGATTCAATCAATCCCAATCTTGAAGGAATCGAATCACATGGTGCCCCTTTCCGCGGGGTGTCAACCTACGTACATATGTCCATATCTCGAAGCAGTTTGAGTTGATACAATGCGCCTGCCGGGAGTGAACACGGTCTGGAAGCACCCAGATGATCCGTCCCGGCGACCCATTTCCTCCTTGAGAAAAGAGGCGTCAAGGGTTTTGGTGGTGACGGCGGCAAATGGCGCATCATCAAGGCAAGCCATCAGAAAGGGGGAACGGTGGCGTATCGACAATGTGGGCAGCAAATCAGATGCCTCAAATTGGCGAGTCTGGGACCGACAGCCCTATACTTCTGGAATTCTACGTAGTGAATTGGGTATATGGTATAAGGGAATACGTGATGGGGTTGTTTTGTCATTCCCAAGTTCACGATACTACCCCAGATGGCGATGTGCTTGCCAAACTGGCTACATTCGTGCCCAGCAGGCCGATAAGGTTGGTCGTCTGGTCTGCTTGACCGAGACTGGATGATCCCCCGACCCGAAGACGTATTATCTCTCTAGGATCGTCCCGTCCGGTGGTTGGTAGACTGTTGCCGACTGACGGCGGTGAGGCACTGGTCCTTCAAAGGGGTGGGAAACCTGATGATCAAAGGGATCTGGGCTCGGTGTATAAGTCCCTTGTTTTATAATCTGGGAAACATCAAAATTGTGCATCTTTGTGCTAGAGAATATGTAATAAGTGTTAAGCGGTATCTGCCTCAGTCGTCACAGATGGGTGACGGTGACTCTGGGCATCTCCGCGACACCACGACGACGACAAGGCTCGATCCGTACCCCAGATTGGGGAGATGGATGACCGAGCAACACTGTCATTTTGCTTTTTGTTGTGTCTCCGCGCAGCAGATACACACACAACCTGTAAGAGGGAATATTACAGCCCCCCAGGTTTGGGTTACAGTCGATCAATTTCCTTGTCATGCCACACGACTTTACCGACCAGTTATGAGCCTCTCGTCATTCATGGGCCAAATATAGAAATCTTGTATACACAGGATCACGATTCTGATGTTACATCGGGATGATCATCACCTCTCGTAATTCTCCAGTGGATAGAGTTGGACCACTGAGGTTGCTTCCCCGCCGCCGCCGAATGGCATTATCAGAATGGGACATGTCACGATGTGTCCAGGTATTGGGGGAAAAACTGCAACTTAACAGTGCAGGCTTATGATGATGATAGTACGGAGATCACGTAGAGTAATTGTATAAATGCGGGGGCCATATTGTACAGTTCTTACACAGATTGGACCATGACTGCGTTTTATACTACTATAACTCTCCGCGGCCCTGTCGTGTTGTATTGTGTCCGGTGAATGATGACCATAGTGGATGTAGTTACTCTATTGATCTGTGCAACAGATCGTCACCCGACTACACTACATATCGCTTGTACCATGGTATCTGATTTTAGAATTCTTTCCGTCATGTTGCTATCCGCAGCAGGGACATCATATTGCATCCATGAACAACCTGGTAAATCTTGAAATCAGTATATCAAGAAATGAGGATGCGGAAACCTGCCGTCGCGGAATTGTGATTTACAGAATATCGGACAGGGGAAGGGACTGGACGGCGGTGATCCCAAGAGTTCCCTTCCTCTCAATGTTGTACTGGACCAAGGAAAATCAACATCAGTCTATCGAGGCCAGAGAGCTGGCTAGGGCCTCTCTGTTCCGGTCGGGAAGGGCATGAGCATATGACGATATTCGACCAAGAATAATTTGGTGTTGAGGCTTGCTTGGCTTGCCGTTAAGAAGGCAACCGAATTTGATCGCGCCACGTCCCGCTTACAGGTCCCCAAAGGCGACCCCCATAACCGCTTTCCCGAATTAATGGTGCGGGGAGCTTGTCCGGTGAGGAAGGAGGTCCCTCCCGGTGTGAAGTCCCTCTCCTCTAACCCCGCGTTCTTGCACAGCACGGCCGCCCGCCCCCACTGGATGGTTTGCAGCATGCTGGCAGCCTGAGCCCCTCGGGGCGGGTGTTAGAGATGGCACTCCGCCACGACAAGAAAAGAAACACATGCGGGTGCTTTAAGCCTCAACCTCAACAAGGAAAGATGGGGAATTGTGCGTGACATTTAACAAAACTCACCGAAAACATGCAGATATATGTGGATGGTAATTATCTCCCACCATACTGCAAAATCCGAAACGACAGAATGGGAATTGGCAACGGGAGGAATGCCGGTTCGTTGTCAGAGGTAGGTCGTCGGGATTCCGATGATGCTATTCTAGTCGTTGATAACATGAAAAAAAAACTCGTATCCATTGTTCCCAGGTCCAATTGTGTTTTGTTCGACATCCCATCTATCCATGGTCCCGTGGCTCACGAGTCACGATGGTACAAGTCCTTATCTCTGGCTCGTGATGAATTGTTAACCAGGTCCTCCGAAACCAGGACATCCCCGTTCCGTTCGTCTGATATCGCTCGGACTTGGAGATTGTGCGTTCTAGACTCTTGACTTCAACTCCCACTGCTGCAAGCAGTTGTTAGTGCAAAGAATGGAGTAGAAATCGTATCCTCGCAGCCTCCTCCTGCCCATCAGTCCTGTCTGAACGGGTTTGACCGCTGCCTCGAGTTGAAAAGACTTCTTCTCATTCTGTTAGTTCTTACCCGTACCAGGGGTCCCATCTCATGTGACTGATAGTGGCTTGACGAAGAACGTCCACAACGTGCCGCTAGCGATCTTGGGCCCTAGACCACGGATAGACTTGCCATTCAGGGAGCAAGGGGCATTTGGAAGACGGATAATTCCGTCCTCATCTTGAAGTTGATGATCAAGTTTCTTTTTGTTATTTTAACCCGTAGTTCTTGGCTCACTCTGGAGATTGTGCATATCGATAGTCGAGTGAAACCGACCGTGCTTTGATGCATGGCACCCCATGCGTGACAGATGCAAATGCAAAAAAGGGAAAATGGAAAGCAAGTTCAGTGGTTACCAAAGGTTTTACCGAATAAGCCACATGCTGCTTCTGCTGCTGCCAGATGAGGCGCAGTTTTTGGATAGTTTGTTGCATATAAACTGTCACCTCAGTACACTACAGCCCAAAGAAAGGTACCGAGTCCAAAGTTGTGTAATCGTAAAATGTGATGTTACGGATAGCTGTTCGCTGTCCTGATATTCGGGTGTTTTGGTCCTTTGTAAAGTCTGCAATCTGTACATAAAGTAGACCGAGAGAAACTCACAAGACTATACGGAGAAAGGCTCGTTCCTTGAACCGAAGTAGGTGTAAGCCGCGGACGGTGGGCTCTTCCAAATAACAACCCCTAAACCATAAGACGGCTCCGGCCCGCGTCCTACCGGAGCGGCACTGAGAGAGGAACCAGCGGCGGGGTCCAGTGTGTGGATAGAGTTGAGCGGGCGAATGAGGTACATCGAGTTTGGAGTTCGGTACAAACTCAAGGCTAGACGAGATTGGGGCTAGCGTAGGTACATGAGGTACGTTCCCTTTTTGCTGCGCTTGTCGGAGATGGAAATTGGAGAACGAATAGTGGGGAGAGTTATACTTAGAACATTGGAGAAAGAGGGACAGGTCATGAGAAATGCTGCTTCGCCTAGAGCAAGTTGAATAATCAAATTCCGTTAATTGTTCCATATATTGATGACATCAAGGGTCCTTTCTCGATATTCAGGGCCTGTCTTTTGGTCAGTTCACTTTCTCCAGTTCGTGGCCCTGAAGAAGGGGTGTATGATCTTTGGTTGCAGTGGTTAGCCAGACCAGCCACACGTCGGCATTGGCCAATGACGAGGGGAGGATCCTCAACATGGGGGATGATTTTGCTTGGCCTCGACCTTGACCTAGGTTTGTTCAGAGAAGGGCTCGTGCTCTTGGTGTTTTAAGGCGAGGGTGATCCCTGGCATGACAAGGGACACCGCTTGCTTCGGGCCCGAGGGAAAGGGTGAGTGATTGCTTGTGTCAAAGCAAGGTATCTTTTTTTCGTTAACTTTTCCCCTTTTTGATAAGTTTGTCCTCCCGTGCGCATCTGTCGTGCTAGAATGAGAAAAGTCAAGGGCTTGTACCTGTGGCTTGACGTTTTGTTTGGGAATGTGGGCGCTTGAAAAGCAGGGGTAAAGGAGAGCGTTCGAACTTGAAATTCTCTTTTCCTGTTTGGATAACTGCATATTCCTATGCTTCATTTTCAAGATGAGTCTGACACTGGGACTCTTCTTATGCGGCCTTTACGGTCCAAAATGACCTCCAGAGGACACTTGGCTCTGAGTAAGGCGACCACCCCATGATAATGTCGTTTTGGAGTACAAAGGGGTATCCATATCACGGGTAGATTCGTCGGGTGAGGTCTGATAACTGGCTCCTTTTACTGACCATCTGGGTCCGAAGGATTGAGCAAAATGGCGGCGCGGGAAAGTGGACTTAGAATTTGCTCAAGAGCCCCAACGAATTTGCGGGACTCTTTTCTCATCGGCCATCACCCGAGCAGGCCATCTATTGGCCAGTAGCCAACCACGTCAACATGGAAAATGGGGCATCGATGAGGACCATCACCTCAAACACCCTAGCCAGTCTGACCGACCGACTTGCCCACGGACAAGCGAAATGTTCGAAAGTTACCTGTGCTGGGAGCTGCTAGGCAATGGGTACGAACTTAGGAGATGGTCCTCGCCTTCTTTTCCCGCTGGTGATTATCCCCGACGTATCAGTGGTCAAGAGGTAGTCTATGACTGGACAAATGGTGAATGCATCGTCTTCGAGGTTTATTCTGCTGCCTAAGTCTTCAAAGTGCAGAGGTTGTCGTTACAGTGCAAGCACACAATGAGACGTCGCGGACAGAACGAGATTGAAGAAGGAAGTATCGCCGCGTCAAACATCACCTGGAGAAGAGGCTAGGAGTTGCTGCATGGCATCGACGCATCACTGTAACTGTGCGTGCAGCATACGGCCTGCACCTGTTGCTGCTGTCAGAATCGTCAATGTAAAGTGTATACTCAGTACAGGCTTAAGGCTCAGAGGGAATGAAGTATGGATTGCAAAACATATAGTACTTGCATGGTGGTGAATGATTGTCCTATGTGCTCTCGCGGCGCCACAGGGGCAATCTGCTACCCTTCTTCCTTTGCGAGGTTCTCGAAGCAAGAAGTTGTTACGCTGTGATGGGACTTTGCAGATTAGGTTGAAGTCGCACGCAGTAGGTGTGCATTCTGTGTCGTGATGATTGGCCGGCCCGGGTCAGGCCAAATACAACGTGGAGGTGGGATTGGGGTCTTGACTCCATTCAGAGTTCCACATTCCGCCCAAGTCGACCCTATCATCAACCCCACACTCGATCGCTAAACTCGGGGAGTCCGGCTTGGCAGCCTCCACACTCCGGCTCGCAAGCTCAGAGAAGCCACAAATCCAATGCCGCGAGTGGAAACTCGTTGAGGCGGTTAGCTTTTTGTTTTGATGATCCAAACCAGACCAGTGAAAGCTCCAGTTTCTCACCGGCAGTCGAAAGGCATCGTTTTGCTCTCGGCATGGCGTTGAAGTGGCTTTCCCCGATCGCGCTTGACAACCGTGGATGGCTTCGCCAAGAGCGCCTTTCCGTTGTATTTTCGACCAAGTCACACGATTTCCCGTGAATAATACATCTGTACCACACGCCACGCCGTTCAATGTTGATGATTGCGGTAATGCTCCCGTGAACCGTGCGAAATCAGGTATAATCCGTCAATCCTACGGTTTTGTACGATATCCATATCAGAGCGCCTTCATCTGTCCAATATACGTAGGAGGAGCAAATTGACGTCGGGGCAGGAATCTGGCCGGCACTCGTTCTGCGGTTTCTTTTCCGCTCAGACTGGAGTCTGGCCGCACTCGTTGCCCAAAGCGGAATATGGGGCGCCGAAGCGGTGATGTGACAGGTCGATCTCAGCCTTCTGGTTGGAAAAGGAGATGAAGAGTCGCTCGGATGGTGTGTAATCCGTAAATCTTTTTCAAGGGTCCATTTGTCAACAGAGTTTGGTTCGTGCATCTACAACTCTTGTTCCGTACAGAACTCCGTACCATCCATCCCAAATGCCATTCTGTTGAAAACGGTGTTTTTATACGCTTGTGTTAGCCAATCGGCCCATTAGAATAAAGGCCGATTATAATACTTTATTAGGTCTATTTTAGTCAATTATAGCTTTATTTGGTTAATTTATTATTTAAAACCTAGAAATAGTACATTTACTATATAATTTATCTATAAATTTAGAAATATATCCTACTATTTAAATAGTAGATCTAAAAATAAGAATTAGAACTAATTAATTACTTATAATATATTCCTACGATAATAATTTCTATATTCCAGACTATGAACTAAATATAAAAACAGAAAGTTCTCAAATTATTATGTGTTCACTGTTACGGCGAGCCGTGATAACACAAGCGATAGTGCCCTATTGAAACCACTATATAACACATGTAACGATCGTGACATACCACACCACTACGTAACATAGCCCAAAAGAGCAACTAGACTTGATTGGAAGATCCAATCAAGTAAATGGTATGTATAGTACGTATGAGGGTGTATAGGGTGGTTGTTCCTCTATACGATCCTCACAACACACAATTCTAAGGCTGGCCTGCAGCTTAGAATTTGGCATCCTTTTTAAGGAGGTTTGGCCTAGTGGTGTGGTTCTAGATTCCCAAATCGTCACATTCACCGAAATCACAAATATGGGTTTAGAGTCTTCTATGGTATATGTTATCGAGATACTATTGATATTGGAAACTATTGATTAGATTGACAAGTTGTTTCTTGCTAGAAGCTGGTTATATATCCGTATCCAATAAGTACTGCACGGATATATCTTGTAACCATACGGATAAGGTTCCGTACCTATGACAACAACACCTCACACTGTGTAGAGTAGCGAAGTGCACCAAGTCTACCACCGCGTGTAGAGAAGTGTCGCACTATATACCTCGCCGGGCTATGATTGGTTCACAGCCTCAGCCCTATGCTTTCTCCAAGATCGACCAAAGTTGCATCATAAGCCACGCATCAAGTCAAGCCACATGCACATAATTGGGGGACGGCATGCCTGCCATTGCACTCATCTCACTGCTTCTAAAATCACAGAAAAGTACTGCCAGTTCGGATGCACGTATCAAGATGTATGTTGTCTCCCTCGCACAGCATCGGGGAGGACAGCAGGTGCGTCCCCTGTTGATGGTCCGAGGTGATACCTCGTGAACACCTCTGGTGGAGAGAAAACCTGGGCTAGGCATCGCTGTCAATGTGCATCATCATCGGTCGACCACGGGCTCCGTGCTTAGCTTGGTGGATTTTGTTGCCGGGGCGAGTATCCGCAACGGACTGACTGATTTCCATAATTCCGTTTGGATCGGGCACCATAGTCTCGGCGAACTGGGTCGGCATCGCAAGTTCAGAGGTACCTTTTTGGTTGACAAAGTATCATCTCGATTCTATAAAGTCGCTCACTGGTTCGTTCATCCATGAATCGGGTGCGCAAAAGCGGGGCTCAACGTCAGAAAATGCTAAGTGGAAAACAAATTTCCTTCTCGGTTGGGCGCAATTATCGCCAAAAATTTCGTTTCCCTTTGACCGCGATATTGCGAAAGTTCCCAAAATCGTTGTTTTTTCTTCTTGGGTTTGGTGGCCCCTGCCCCCTGAACCCTTGTTCAAGCAGTCAAACACCCCCCTGAAATTGATTGACGTGGAAAGATCCGCGACTTTTCGGCAGACGCAAAAATTTTAGACGCGCCAAGAGGAACCGAGAAAGAGGCATTTCAACTGCCTTGGGGGAGTGAGGTCGCGCATTAACGTCATTTGGTTTAGTGAGCGTGCTAGCGCTGCTGACTTGTTTCCGACTGTGCCTCTTCCATCACCGATTTTCCGATTTCAAAAACCATCCGATCTTACGCCAATCCCCTGGAGGGGCGCTAGTGCACATGCCCCATTCTGGCCCGACCAGTCCACCCCACCAGGAGCGAGGAGAGTCGACCCCTGGGAGGCTTGGCCGTCCTTGGGGCCCGCAAGTGGGGCTCCCATTATCTCAAGTCTCGTCCGCTGTCAAGACTCCTGCATCCAAGGGGGCCTTTTTCATACGAAAGGAGTACTATAATTTGCGCAAACAACTCTTTATGCGCTATGGAGTGGAAAATGTTCGATCGGCCATGAGTCGATGTATCTCTGCGGCTCTGGTCTCCTCGGGGGCCTTCCGCGGCTACTGGGAGAGTTGTTGATCTGTTCAGCGCGTCTAATCGAGTGTTGTGCCGCGGCCTCAGGGTGTCCCAACTGCGGCTACGCGGGCCACTTTGTGCCGCCTTTTGTCGCCGGTGGCGGTGGTTCTGGCGAAGAATATCGCTTCGAGTCTGCGGACCGCGTTTAACTGAACCGGTGGTGCACCAACATGGACGATTCAACTCTCCCATCTCTCTGGGAAAAGCCAATTGTCGTTCTGGAAAACCCGACAAGCCGGGCTCAAAAGGAGACCCGTGGGTCAACGGTCAGCAAATTAGCTAGGGCCGCAGCGTTGACCACTCACGACCGTTGAGGGCTTCCCAAGGTCTCGAGTTCAGACAAGCCCCGCCTTAGACCTGCATTCGAGAGTCTTTGCCCCGTGCTCGTGCATCATATCGCGGTGGCAGTATTGACTTATTACCCTGTGGCATTTTATTCGCTACACGGATATCAAGCGAGAAATATGGAGATGGGCTCCTGAAACCCATGGCGATCGCCGGCCAGCCGGACGGCCATCCGGATTTCCATCGCGAGCAGACGTGAGGACCCTATTCGAGATGTATCCGCAGTCCCGTCTCGTCTCTAATCAAGAATCTCCGAATGATTCTCAAGTAAATTTCAAATGCGTGTAAGAACGGATTGGGAGGCTTATGTCCAAAAACGGTGTTAGCCTCTATCCCCATAGGGCTGAGGACCCCTCGCTACGAATCGCTCTCGGCACGCACATCTCATCCAGCCACCCGCCATCCACACTTCATATCATTCTGTTCTACGACCTCTTTTGAACAACAGGCCGACGACATGTTTCTCTCTGCATGGTGACAGAACGCAGGCCCGGAGTCGTCTCTCTGTATGGCGTGACTCCCGCTTTGGTATATGCACTGATTGGCTGGCTAGGCAAGTCATAGCCCGAATGGCTATCTATCACTTACCCTTCTCCGAAACCATTTGCCTACGACTTGCATCTTACTGTTACATCTCCGTCTCTGCCCGTCCCCCAGCAGGCCACAAAATGTGGTCTTCTTCGGAGATGGTGTATGGGGCTCTCTTGTGGATTGAGTTGTACATCTGGTGAGATAGCGCCCGCACTTGTCTTCGAAGGCATCACCGCCAGAACTTTCAGTCTTCATCCACGAAGACGCGGTGAGGTCTTGGTGGGCCGAGGTGGTATCCTGAGCGATTTCAACCCCGGGTCGCAGATCGCGCAGAGGAAAAAAGCGCTGTCAGCACAGTGATTGGCGGTATGATGTATCCTACGTTCTCGGTTCCCAGGCGGGATCTGATGAGTGGTCACAGAGTTGAAACTAAACCCTGTTGATACGTAGCATAACAAACTATATGATGCATTTCAGAAGCGAGTTGGACATGAAGTCGGACCTGTGATCTATGTCCGATAGTGTGCAAATGTCACACTCTCCAGGCCAAGTTGTGGGAGGGAAGAAACGCACCTCTCATATATCAAAAGTCCACTGCGGTCTGCACCACAGCCACGTCCCGGCAGTCAAGGCACCGACTGATAAGATAATCTCTCGTCCGACTCCAAAGATGTAGACTTAATATTGGTTGACTGCTGTCGAAACGTTGCAAGATGGCGGTGACATAATATGACCTTTCAAACAGTGACGATATTGAGCACCTTTTGTTCTGTCGGCAATGCTACATACAATCTGGTTTTTTGCGTGCTTCACAAGTACCACGCAGTCGAGCATTCCCACGGGCATGGGAGGGTACACGGGATCAATGTCGTAGTTGTCGCGGATGGTGGCATCTCGAAATGGTCCGTCCCAGGACCAAGGTTGCACCGCCCCCCTTCTGAGGCTTTCGCTTCTTTTTTTGGATTTTACCTTTTTCTTTCCCCACAAAGGCTCCCAAACCACTCCACAGTGCTGACAGGGGGCCTTTCCGGTCCCCGTTTTCCGTACCAACCACCAATCAGATTTGTGAGACAAGGGACGCCATACTGACTGAGCCACGTCTAAACCAATTGCGGTAACATCTCTCGAGTCGCTCTGAAGTCATGCCGATCTCGACAAGCATCAATCTGTACCTAATCGCGGCGTTACACGTGCCTCGTCTCTGGTTTCTTGTCAACCCATGGGCCAATATCATCGCTAATTTCCTAGACTCAGATACCCAAGGACAAGGACAATGGGAACACCTGTTGCGAATGCCCATTGGGTCAAATGACGAGGTCCTTTCTTTCGCTTCTGGTGTACGGATACTACGACGGATATCTCAACTTTCCCTTGCCTACCCGCAAACCTGCATCAGTCTGTTCTCTTGCTCTCGTTTACTGTATCAGAAACGTCTGCGCCGCTCGCTGGTATCCAGATACAACCGTAATCACGACTTGAACTTCTTCGAAGACATGCAAAAAGGCGGCCCAATTGGTAGAGACTAGGTACTCGCGGGGCCACCTGTGGCTCTGTGCCTCCTGTCCCAAAAACCTTGGAGCGCCGAACGACTGGGTTCACCTGTGGTTTCACACACTCCGGGGCACATTCCGCATTCCATCATATGCGAGCACCAGCGACACAACATGTCTGCGCATTGCTCAATCTCCAATTTTTGCTGGCTTGGCTGGGTGCACGACCTCGAGTCGATATGGTCACTTTTCTTGGTTCGTGATTCACTTTGTTTCTCATGATGTCTTGGGTTCGAGCCCGGACGGAAGGAGTTAACCCGCCTGGTGCCCCCCTGTGTGGCTGCAGAAACGGATTATGAATGTCTCAAAGATGGCCCTAGAACTCTATCTCCACAGAACGGCGATATCTCCTATTTTGAATCTTGGAAAAAGCTTGTGGTTGGTGTAGGAAAGAGAAGCATTTTAGTGCAGGGTGTAGAAAAAAGACAAGATCCAAAAAGTTTGCACTCTCACTATCACGTCCTCGTACATTGTACAAACAACATCACAGACTCACCTTTCAAGACAAAAGTGACTCTTCCCGGAAGCCGAAAGGGAATTTTTCTGGTCCGTCTGTCGCAACCTACCCTGATTCTGCGATTCTTGAATGGATCCATGAATCGACTGGATGGATTACGGTTTGATACAACTTTATTCATTCCAAGTTTCTGCCTGGAATTTGGACACTACCGTCACACTCGCACAGGTCGACAATCAGTCAAATCTAACCCCATGCCTATTTGTAGCAGCGATTATCATGACATTATGGAGATGTGATGTCAAAAACCGACAGGACCCAATCAAGTGTACAGCAAGGGAAATTGTCGATTAGAGATACTAGCCATATCGCTCACACCTCTGACCGCCTTGATGATCTCCGAACAGGGAAACGAACAGCATCTGGAACCGTGTCCGACCACTCCCCGGAAACCATCATGCAAAAGAGCTGCAGACCATGCTGTCCAAGAATGTCCAGAACATGACAGTACATCACCTCTCCTGAAGAGGTTTGGATGATATCATTTACATGCCCCCTCGCGCTTGAGAACGCGCAGTCTGCAGATATCCGCGCGGATAGAACATCATATACTTGGCACCTTTTGATCGTTTCTGGTGGGTTGGAACTGCTGCGCCCAGGGGTTTCAACTGCTGACTGGTCGGAAAGGTTCATGGACGGTGCCTCAAATTCCCATTTGGGCTTCAAATGGCTTTCATGTCGTGCATTTTTGGTTCCCCGGTCCGTAAAGGTTAAAGAATAAGATATGGCGCAGTCAAGTTTCTGTAAACGTGGATGCAATGGCACCTTCAGAAGAGGTAAAGCCACGATCTCTTACAAGAAGTTGTTCCAATGAGGGCCATCGATATAAGGCTGTGCACGTCAGTTGTAGCGTGTATTTCGGGTGCAAAAATCACACCCATCAAAGCCAAGCATATGGTCACCACTAGTGCCCTGGGCATTGCACATCATTCTTGGCCCTTTTAGCCGTCTCTCATTGGCCAAGAGGCCTGAAGCCGGGGTTAGGAAGCAAGCCACCTTGGATGAATAACAAAGAGAGGGTCGATGAACTGGGCGCTGCTCGCGGCTCCTGCTTGCTGCTGCCCACGGGTGGTTCCTTCCCTACCAACACATCGGGTGTGTGGGGTGTGGTGGCTTGCACAGCACAACTTTGTGAATAAAAATAGCGAAAGGGCACATCATCTGGCAGCAGGCAGAGGCCCGGCGGCCAGGGGTTTACGGGCACTGCACACACTTAGGCCAGAGCCTCCACATATTACCACTCACCACAAAGATGCGATGGCTGGGTCCTCCAACACCACTCACATCGTCGATGCAAGATGTCACAAACGACTGCCGGTCCAGAAGATCAATATGGCCATTGCTTTGGGGCCTTGTTTGGTGTGGAACTGAATCCTCTGTTTCGCCTACCTGGCGTCTAAGTACGGAAGTCGGAGTTCTCGCCCGCGCGACTACCTAATCTACACTAATATTGGTGCTGAGGCCATGAGACAGACAGAGACATCGTTTTTTGTTGTTCCCCTCACAGAGGCACTTTTACGGAGACAGTACACTCGCTAGTTGGCTCTTCATGTTCACTTCACCAGTGTTCAGACTGGTCTACTGAACTCTGTGTGACATTGAGGCAGGTGACAAGCCCACGATTCTTTCTCCATGGGCAATCTCACCGGCTTGCAACGAGCTCTGAAAAACAATAGCTCCTTGCGCCGAAACCGCTCTACGGGTTAGGTTCGCTCTAGAACGAGTGAAAAACGTGTTTGCGAGCCTGGTCACCACTCCCTAGGGAATGCGGGGGAGTGAGTCGACATGTGCTCGCCAGGGGCCTAGCATTCCCCGGGAGAAGCAAAGAGAGAGAGTTTTTTTTTTCAGGGGCAAAAGAGTGGCTTGAAAACAGGTGCTACTGTCTCGCTCACACGGGGTTCGAATGACCCAATTTTTCGTTTTGTTCAAAGGTGGAAGCGTGGCTTGCAATCCGATAAAAAGGTACGGATATGTGAGTGCTTTCTCGGTATGTTCCTGGGGACTGGCACGACTCACGAGAGGTTCGGTAATGGGACAAGGATGGAACGAATAAAATGCTCGACTTTGCTCTCAATATTTGACAGTCCAGAACACATTCGTATTAGTCTGTGATGTGGGGAGTACCCCGTAGGAGGGGGGGAAGTACCCGGGTCCCGAATAGAATCCAAGACAGGTCTCTCATCATGGTTAATTACGGATTTATAGTGTATTGGACGTTTGTGTACGGCTCTGATTCAGACAAACAGACGAGACCAGGCCCGTCAACTGAGGTCGGTCGTGATCCTTGGTTCCTTGCCGTCTGGGGGGGAGGATGTGAGTCGAGATGTCCTCCCACGCCCTCCATCTCCCGGGAGCGGGCCATAACGCGGTTGAGGGTGTCAGCGACACACCCAGAGACCCAAGCCCTTCCCCCAAGGATCCTTCCGTCCAGTCGCCAAAAAGCGCCCCCTGTCTTTTTCCCACCACACCACAAGGGCCTGCCTGCCTTTGGAGAAATGGGGCTCATTATTTTTCAGAGGGCGCCAACCCACCATCTTGTACCGACAGGGGTGGTACATGTCACCAAGTCACTCGGTACCCCCTGCCCCTGTTCATGTATCCCAGCATACCATCCCCAGCAGATGCATGTACTACGCCTCGCTCGAGGACTTGGAGCCCAGAGCCCTACCAGATCGTGCCTCCACCAAGCTCATCTGAGATGTTTGTCAAAGCTATATAGAATACCTCGCACCCACCCCTCTTGTGTTTTCTGGTCACCATCGTCACCATCCCGTCTTGGACAACTGTTTATATTCCATATACCAACTTGGAACTTCTTCGTCGGGGCAGCACCGAGAAGGAACGGCTCAGCCTTATATCTCTCGCTTCTTCATAAGGCTCACCTTCGTTACCGTTGAACACCTTGGCTAGAGCAGGACAGAAGAAATAGGGAATTCCAGGAACCAACAAGCACAGCAAACAAACAATCGATAATACAACCCACGATACACTGAACTCATCCATTCGTTCGCCTCATGTGCATCTACTAAGGTTAGCATCCGCGACTTTGCTTTGCGCTCTGTCAGCCCAGAGAGTTGACAAGCTCCTCCTCCAGCTACAGGCAACATCCTGCGAGCTTTTCGAATGGCCAAGGCTGGTCATCACAACCCAGACGACTACAACACCATGAACTACCCAGAACCCCCGCAGACCGTCTACTCGTCCACGACGCCAATGGACATGGGCCTCTCCCCCGACCCGTACAGCCCCTACTCGCGGCATTCACACGACTACCCAACCTCGATGGGCTACGAGGCGAACAGCGCGATATACTCCGAGGCACCTTACAGCAACAACAACGTCTACAGCAAATCATCACCGGGACTCTACCCAGAAGACGGCCCGTCGTCCAACTTGAGCATCGCGAGCGCATCTTCGTCCAACATGGGCTCGCCGCTCTCCAACCCAGGCCAGCTGGCGCCGATCCCAGAGTGGGCGCCACAAGGGCTCGGTGTGAGCCCCGGCATTGTCGATCAGAATGATTACTTCCCCGGGGGTGAATACTCCTTCACCCCCAACGTGATGGAGGGCTTCAACTCCAACTTTGACTTTTCGACAAACGGCAAAGGGCCAGGATTTGTTGGTGAGTTGTCACAGATCCCTAGATGTCGCATTTCTGTATCTCCACGTCTCCACCACGCTTCTTCTCGTGGCTCCATTTCCTCGTCAATTTCTTCTTCCGAGTCCTCCTCCACTCTTGTTGTCCCCAACTCCAAGTCCAGCTTGGCGTTGGAACTGGATACGCGGCTGGCCCGAGACTCGGCAACCGCGGCAGCGGCATCGCCGGCGTCCATCTCGGCGGCATCCTCAATGGCCCCAAGCCTAGTTTTCGCATCGCCAGCCACCACGGCCTCTTCTTTTTCTACTCCTCCCCAAGCCTGGAGCAGTCCGTCTCTGGACGAGTCGAGCCCCACCGCTCGTGCAAACGCTCCACGTCTTGTTTCTCATTTTTTCTCTCAATCCAGTGGACATTTCGTGCCTCCACTGAACACTTCTTGTTGGTTTCCTCTTGTCGAGCATTGCAATTTTTCGGAATCGTACGAATGTGTGACTGACTCGATGCGCTTCCCCTCAGATCCGTCCCTTATTCACCCCGATGTGAGACAAATGGCCATGCCCGGCTTTGACCAGTCGTACCCAGCGCCAAACTCGGCATATCCTGCATCCCCGGCGCTTTCACCGTCTCCACAGCTCCGGACGGGGAGCACCTCGCCATTCCTCCACAACAACTACCAACCCTACTCGCCATTCCCACCTCCCGTGCCTGCCGAGAGACGGCAAAGTATCGTGTCATTCAACTCCAACTACTCCATCGAGCACACCTTCAGCGGCGACGAGTCCAAGGATCCCAAGCAAAGATGCCCCCACCCAGAATGCGGCAAGACCTTCAAGGACTTGAAGGCCCACATGCTCACCCACCAGAACGAGCGGCCCGAGAAGTGCCCGATTGCGACATGCGAATACCACGTCAAGGGCTTTGCGAGAAAATACGACAAGAACCGGCACACGCTCACGCATTACAAGGGCACCATGGTGTGTGGTTTCTGCGGCGGCTGCGGATCGGCGGCCGAGAAATCCTTCAACCGGGCCGATGTCTTCAAGCGCCATCTGACAGCTGTCCACGGCGTTGAGCAGACCCCACCCAACAGCCGCAAGAAGGCGGGCAGTGGAGCCGGCGGAGGCAGCACAGGCGGCAAGAAGCTCACGGGCTATGCGCCGGATGCCACCGGCAAGTGCTCCACCTGCTCGCAGACCTTCAGCAACGCCCAAGACTTTTACGAGCATCTTGACGATTGCGTGCTGCGCATTGTCCAGCAAGAAGACCCAGCAGAGGCCATCAACGCCAAGCGTCTCGCCGAGGTCGAGAACGACCGCGACGTCCACCAGACTCTTGAGAAGAACCATCTGCCTACCACAACGATGACGACTCAGGTTTCCGATGGCGATGAGGACGAGGAGATGGGCGACGGCGATGAGGACGAGGACCTCAAGGTCGGTCTTGGTATCAGGACATCAGCCTCCTCGCCGACCAAGAAGTCGAAAGGCAACAACCCGGCAAACGGGGTGCAAAAATCTCGCGGCCTGACCCACTCCCGTGGCGGAGTGCCTCTCCCAACCAAGAGCCGAAGCCGCAAGAACAGGCGCGACTATCCTTCCTCTTGGGGCTTCGACAAGGGCCAGATGACCATGAAGAAGCGTGTCATGGCTGTCTTTGACGGCCAGCGCCGGCTCGCCAAGGACGACATGATGCTCTCGACCGAACATGAGGTCCGCGTCAAGTTGTCGGATGGCAAGTCGTACGTCACCGACCTGGACGTGCAGACCCTCAAGCGCGCCGCGGGCTTCCATGGTGCGACTGACGAGGAGAAAGGTCCTTGGATCTCGGACGACCCGACCGAGGAGGACCTGAAGTTGATGCTTGAGTGCTCTTCTACCACAACACCGCTATAAGTGATTTTCTGCTTGCCAAGTTGGAAGAAGAAGAAAACAAAGATGAGAGAGCGAAAGAAGCAAACACAACAATAATTTTTACAAAACTATGATACCCCTCACAGATCTCTATTTTCCGTCATCGCTTCTGCTTTGCCTCATCCTTTCCCTCACTTTCTCCTCTCTCTCTCATCTCTCTCCTCATTTCCCCTCATCTCACTCAATCTAATTGAAACAAAGCGATATTTATAATAACACTGGGATTATAAACTGGATATAACAAGGCAACAAAAGGGCATTCAATTGTTATACTGGTTTTTTGGGTCTTTTTCTTGGGGGCATGAACTGGCGCGATTGGATATGTATTTCACAAGTCTCCTTCTCACCATTACGGTCCTTTTTTTCTGGGGAATCGGATCGTCTTTATCGGATCGCTTTTGATGGAGCTTAATATCCTTTTTTGGGGGAGCGGAACTTAACTGGACGGGACGGCTTAACTTAATGATTGCTATGATGGGTATTCGGTTCTCTTTTTTTGGATACTAGGAGTTTTAAGGATTTTCAAGGAATGGGTTCATTCCATGATGCTCGTCATCACTCTATTTATTTTTCACTATATCCTATATTCTTATTCAAGAACTACTCTCTTGTCTTTTTTGAACCAGCTTTTCCAAGTGATGCTGTGTTTGTTTTGTTCGCCTTCTCATCATCTCATTTGGGAGCTACCTCTCTGAGTTGATTGACTTTGTAAAGACGGTCAGGTTGTCATTCTCGGCGAAAATAATGAAACTGCTTGCATGATACCCTGTTAATAAAACTCTCTATTTCGGCTCATTCTGTTTTGTGCTTTCTTCAACTGTGTAACTCTCTGGATCATTCATGTATGCAAGCTCCTCAGCATCGCTTCATCTTATTGTTCATGAACACTTTGCATCATTATCTTCATCATACGTAATTGCCTCGGCCTTGGTATTGAGGGCAGCTTATTCGTATAACTATAGTCATTATTTTGTGTAGGAGATGTTACCGATTCGTTGTGGCATGAGAGGCTGATGCTCCCGTCACTTTTGAGTCTGTAATTGAGCAGTAATGGGGTCTCAAGCAATTGAAGTGTGCAAGTTCCTACTGCGATGAATGAATCTTTTGGGTATCCGTACAGTGAGTATCCGTCCCTGAGCTGAGCTGATTGTGCACCAAAAGGGAAAGTGGTCCGTGCGCCCCCTTGCGTCACTGCCGCGCTTTCATAACGTGGCATCAATTCCACTGAACGCCGAGCCACTCCGTAAGCTTCGTCCCTGGCCATGTAAGCCAGAAACAACCAACAGATCCAACAACATCTGTTCTTCCCGGAATCAAGGACGATGGCGGATTAGCCTCTCCCAGGCCTAGCAAATTATTTCTGCTGCCGTTTATTGCTGTCTCTGAACTTTTTACCATTTTTTGCCGTCGTTCCCATCGATGAAGATGCGTTTGGCGTGGTACACAGCGGTACGTTTCCATCAAAGCTCCCCGGCCCCGCGATAGCTCTCCTTGAGCTTCATGTTGGCTGGCGCTCAACACCCAGCTGCCCGCCAGACTGCCGTCGCAAACGGTGGTAGACATCACATCAACCTACTAACATGCATTAATCAACCTCAATAGGCTTCCGCGGGTTCCGCGGCCCTGGTGGTTGCGTCCGCCTTTCACCAGCGCGCCAACTTCTACTCCGCTATGGTGCACCTTGCCCAAAGTAGCCTCTCGTTGTTGGTCAGTACACATACCTCCCGACTTACACATCCAAAGGCGTCACTTCTGTAACTGACATTTTCCCTGGTCTGCTGTTCAGGTCCTTGCGAACCTCGTATTCGTCGTCTACGGCTCCTTCATGTACGGCCTTCAGCGACTATGCTTCGGACCCCTCCGCCCCGTCGAGATCGAGCAGCTTTACGAGAAGGCTTGGTTCGCCGTCACCGAGACGTGTCTTGCTATGACCATATTCCGTGAGGAGGTCGGCGCCTTCTTTCTCGTCATGTTCACCGCCCTGGTGACGGGCAAGGTCTGGGGTTGGATTGGAGAGGGTCGGGTCGAGGTCTTTGAACAACAACCGCCCGCCAACCCACGCCTGTTCCACGCCCGCCTGAGCATATCGCTGCTTCTGAGCATCATCTACGATACCTGGCTGTTGAGCTACGCTGTGAATACCGTTGTCCAGCAGGCACGACCTACCATGATGGTCATGTTTTTGTTCGAGTTTGCCGTCCTGACGGTGTGCTCGTTCCAGACGGGCTTTCGGTATATTGTGTCGCTGGTGGAGCAGCAGATTGTCAAGGTACAGACTCGCCAGCGCTTGGAGGACCGCCGCCGCCAGGTTAGAGCTCAGAGGGAGGAGATCCTGCGCCGAAGGGAGGCCCAGTCTAGCGAGGACACTGAGAATACCGCCGAGCAGCAGGAGCTTCCTAACGAGGAAGACGTTGATGAGATGGACATTGAGGTGCCTGGTTGGGAGTCTAAGGGTCTTTGGGTCTTGTCATTGGACTTGATGGCAGGTGAGTTATACACTGAGGCCTTGTTTTGGTGTGCTGGGGTGATGCTGACAGGGCGACTTTGCAGATTTCGTCAAGCTGGGCCTGTATACGGCTTTCTTCTGCGTCCTCTTTACCTTCTATGGTCTACCTATTCACATTATTCGTGACTGGTTCATGACAACAAGGTCCTTCCTGAAACGACTCAGCGCTCTTGTCCGCTACCGTCAGGCACTCAAAGATATGGATCAATATCCAGACGCCACACCCGAAGATCTCGGCCAGGAGGATACCTGCATCATTTGCAGAGAAGAGATGCGTCCGTGGGACCCCACAGATCCGACACAAGTTGAACGTACCCGTGCGAAGAAGCTTCCTTGCGGCCACATCCTGCACTTTGGTTGTCTCAAGAGCTGGCTGGAAAGACAACAAGTATGCCCAACATGCCGACGCCCTGTTGCCAGGGATGGCCAGCGAGTGCCAAGAAACCGCGGCGAGGCCATGGTATTTAGGCTGGGACTCAACTTCCCCGCCGCCCAGAACCAACAGGCTCAACCGCCAGCAAATGGTGGTCAAGCCCCGGCTGCAGACGGAGCGAACCCGGCTGCTCCTAACAATCCAGAGAACAACCAAAACAACGGTGTACGAATGTTCAATCTTGGGCCTCTCAGACTCGGCTTCGCTCAAGGTGGAGCGAACGATGTTCAGGAGCTGGTCAGAAGGCTCGGCGTGCCCAACAATGCAGCCCAACAGGTCGCCGGGGCGGCCCCTGTTCCAACCCCTACAACCACACAGCCAGCCACCGTTCATCCTTCACTTACACTCGATCAAATTCGAGCTCAGCTTATAGAAGTGGGCCAACGTGTCCAGCAAGAAATGACGGCGCTGAACAATACGGCCCACGAACTCCAGACACTAAACTACGTGGTGAGCGAGTTGACCCGCCTGCGCCAAATGCAACAGCATAGGGCAGCTTCCCCGGCAGCGCCGGGCTCTAGCGCACCACAACCACCTCCTGGACAGTTCCCACTACCCAACCACCAACATCCAGTAATGCCTCCACCACCTTTTCCCTCTATGTTTCCCCGACCGCCTTCCATGTATCCCTCGAGTCCATTCCCCCAACAGTCGTCCCATACAGTTACTACCATCACTAGACATGGCGCGCAGGGCTATGGAAATTCAATCCCTGCGGGCCATCCAGATCTGCCCGAAGGAGTAGTTATCCCTCCTGGCTGGTCGTTGCTCCCTCTGCAAAGATTGGATGCTGGAGCGCCCCCGAACGAGTCTATGGCGCCAAACCAGCAGCCCTTTTCGTCGATTGTGGTGCCACCAGGACCCTCTTCAGACCCTGGAGCCAGCGGAGACAGTGTGACTGGTGGTGCTGCTGGGGAAAACACGAGTTCCGCCGGGCAATCATCTTCTGCAGCGCAGCCGGCACAAGAGCAGCCTGTCACCACATCCACGGCGACCACCACAGTAACGGCGCCTACCCCCGTAGCACCGACTTGGGGAGGGTCGTCTCAACTCTTCGGTGGAAGGGCGACATTCAACTTGCCCCGCGATCAGTCGCCGGGTCCGGGACCTTCAAGTACCCACGATGAAGGATCGGCACCACCACGGCCATTATCGGCTGATAACCATGGAGAGTCGTCGTCATCCACAAACGATGACGGCAGGAGTGAGAATAGTAATAGCACTAGTAAAGGCAAGGCTAAAGCCGCCGCTGTTGAGGATGCGGATGATTCAGAGGATGATTCATCTTGATTTCTGGTTTGGTCTGACTACAGACATGGGAGCATAATTTAGGTTTATGATGTACATTGCGTTTGTTTGTTTTATAGAGCGAAATCAAAAATCAAGAAGAAAGCTTACTTGCACGCTCCTAATCTCTTGTTGGTCGTGTATCTTTTTCTTCGCATTTCTGCATTGATGGTACTGACTGGGGTTCGTTTACCTTGTTAAGTCAAAGAGATCAGGTGATAATGAAGCCACTTAATGATTGATTGTTCTTTATGTATTGTTATAGTAAAATGAACTTACTGTTAAGCTTTTAGATTATATTAATGTATGTATGTTTATGACAGAGACCAGGCTACCCAGCTTAGGGATTACTTTGAAACTCTAAGTGTTAAGGTGAAAAGGGCTAGGGTTATAAGGGTTAGGGTTATACGGAGGTAAGGTAGCCAGCCCCACTTGATTGTCTGGCTTGTAGCCACAGCCTTGCGTGCAGCCTTGTTAATGAGCTGAGAAAGGGGGTAACCCGTCATTAACTCGGAAAACATGATGTCATCTGCTTTTATTCCTGTACGTATTAAAGCACGAAGCAGTGAGGAAATTTGATTTATTTAACTTTAGATTGAGAATGAAACCGCAAAACTGCATTCATTAAGTAAAGGACTATTATCAAGTTTTCATTTTTCATTCTTGGCATCTTGGGCAGGTTTTGATTTTGAATTCACTGACTATTGAGCTCCCACATCGTACTTGTCCTCATTCAAGGTAATATAACCATACCCTTTCTTTATATTTACATAATGTGATACGGGTAGATATCGCTAACAGGTAGCTGAAGAATGAATAGCAAAAGACATAGCAAGAACAGGTATCCAACGTCAGCAAGTTAGCAACTACTACCTGACCCCCGACACCGATGTCCCATTTCTCCAAATCCGAGTTGAAAGTGTTGTTGTAAAGGTCAGATGAGGCACGCCAATGCTTGAAGACTTGACTGCTGCTGCCGCGGCCCCCGAGACCGTCCATATAGATAATAGCGCTTGCTTACCACCTCTTCGACGCCTTGATTTGCTCGTACGAAGTATCTGAGTAACAGCGGAACTTTACATTTCCGGACCAAGTCTCGGTACTACCTAGGCCCACAA
Source organism: Rhypophila decipiens (assembly GCA_033297075.1). Lineage (NCBI taxonomy): Eukaryota > Fungi > Ascomycota > Sordariomycetes > Sordariales > Naviculisporaceae > Rhypophila > Rhypophila decipiens. The sequence continues at coordinate 117,576 of MU858074.1, read as the reverse complement.
CTCGGGTGCATCCAAAACTTGGTGGCTTAAAATCGGTGAATGGCTCGCAATAGCCGTAGTTCTTACCGTCGAGGCCCCACATTTGGTAGTCCTGATCTCTGTAGATGGCTGCAAACGCCGAAAGGTGGTCAGGTTAGTGGCGCTGTCTGCGATGAAAAGGACGAGGGGAAGGTTAACTCACTCCAGTGGTACAACGGCTCATTGGAAAAGTGCATCTCGAGAATTTCGATGAGGCGGGGATCGCTGCCGCCGGAGCATTTGCCATAGGGCGCTTCACATCGCACGCCAATCCAATCTTTGCTCACGTCGTCCAGTTCGGGTCGATAGACACTTGCGTAGACATCATCGCAATCCGGCTGAGCTGGAAAGACGAACCATTTGTCGCCGTAGAGGGGCTCCTTTGATCCCCATGTGACCATGTTGGTCCAGCCACTGTAGAGATACCACATGTGCTTTGGTTTTGGCGGCGTCGTTGGTGTCGGGGTTGGGGTTGGGGTTGGATTTGCTGTCGTGGTCGGCGGTGATGGTTCGGCACAGACTTCCTCATCGCAACCGCCGTGGAGGCAGGCGAACTCGCATAGGTTTCTCTCGTCTCTAGTGAGGGTGGTGCGGTATGTGGGTTCCAACGTTAAACGACCGGCGTGCACCAAGACTCCAGTGGCGGTGGGTCGGCAGAGGTTGATGGGACAATAGCCGTGCTTGCAAGTAAATTCGCAGAGCTTGTTGTACTTGGTTTGTGCCCCGGTTCCGGCGGTCGAAGTGTCTGGGAAGAAGGGCGAGTTCTTGGGGACATAGGTCGAGGCGGGCTTGGTGGTACTGCAATCTGAGCCCGTGTATCCGTAGTTGACGGAGAAGCCGCAGAGCCCCGAGAGAATGACGTTGCCGTCTGTGGGGTATCCGTCTTTGTAGACGGGCGTCGGCATTGTGGGCTTGGGTCCTATCTTGGAACACGTGCAGGCAGTGACGGGACAGTAGCCGTACTTGCACGAGAACTGGCAGATGTTGTTGAGCCCGCCCACGCCGAATCCTTGGACGCAGTGGTACGAGTTGACGTCGACCACGGCGCTGGATTGGGGCCCGCTCTCCCAGTAGACATGAGCGTTGAATTCAACGCTGGAGCAGCCACCGGAAATGTCGTTGCCCGTGACTGTTGCTATGCCCGCCACTTCGACGACCACCCGGCCTATACGGCCGCCCGTGTCGACGCTTCCATGATAAAGACCGGCACCTCCGGCAGGAGTGTCAGTCCACTGTGCGTCCACAGTCACCCCCCCGATCTTGACAGTCACCGGAGCAGGGGCGCCCAGGAGGGCAGAGAAGAAAATCTTGTCCTGTGCTCCTTGCTCGGGGGGATACTCGAGCTGAAGCTGAGAGGCTGTATTGCCCACCGTGCCGCCGTTGCCGCAAGTCCTGGCGCCCGTTCTTCGAAACCATGTCACGACGCCTTGGGTGCCAACTGTCGCCCTCCCCGTCTTGGCGAGCTGGATGAGGAAGGGCAGGAAGAAGCGCCATCCGTCATGGTGTCTTGAGGTGACAAAGTCAAAGGGGGCTTTTCCTATGTCCAGCGCGTACAGGGCCTTTTCGACAATGGGCCCAATGTAATGCGACTCGCCAAAGTCGTTCCAGCTGATAATCTGTGCGAATTCAGGCGGGTCAAAGTCCTTTTGGATGCGCGACATGGAGATGACCTGGAGCCAGCGATCAAACCAGAGGTCGTCGCCCCGCCAGAGCCAGTTTTTGTTGAAGCCTGGGAGATTGGTGTAGAACCACGGCGAAACGGGCATCATGTAGGCCTTGCCAGCCCCCGCAAGAGCTTGCATGTATGAAGCGTCAATGTAGGTATTCATGTCGTTTGGCCCTGCCGGCCATGCTGCCCAGTTGAACAAGCCGTGACCAATGGTCGATGCCGCTGGCTCGGCACCCAACGACGAATAGTCAGGCACAAAGAAGCAATTTGTCTCGGCGATGATGTCGCGCCACTCATAGTTGAATGTGGGACCTTCGAACGTCGATACCAGAGGTTTCCCGTTGTGCTTGTAGTAGGCTTCGTGGTTGCCCCAGGTTGTGATGAAGCTCTTGATGGTGTCTGGTCTCCAGGCACGATCCAGCATGTCGGTGCTCGAGCCGCCGTAGTCGAACGAAAAGAAGAGCTTGAAGCCGTTCGAGGCAGCCACGCTGAAGGCCGTGGCAATCTGCTGATTTGCCTCATCTGGGGTCTGCATATTCCTAGTTACCATGTCAGCGAACCCTAATCCAAGTCGATCGACCATGAAATAATCTACACTATCATACTTACATGGCGAATCCATCAATTCCAGCACTTTTGGCAGCACCGATATCCTTCTGCCAGTCCGTGGTTGTGTAGCTGATGGTATTCGTGACCTGTGAAGATATAGTAAGTAAAAGTTGGAATCACAAGAGAGGGAGAGGGAGGGGCCATCTTGCCATAAAGTGCGCAAATACACCCAGTGCTGCGACTCCCCGGGCAGCTCCCAGCCCAAGGGCAAGGAGACCGCTGAGACGCATGATGAAGTGACTGTCGGCCGGCAAGACTCGGATTCGAGCGAGGGAGCTGGGTCTGAATGGGAGGATAGATGTGCAACACTCAACCAGACAAAGGTAGACTGCCGGACAAGCTCAGAGGGCGGACGGGGATCGGGCTATCTGAGAAGAGAGATTCAAACGACCTGCCATGGACGCTCTTCCTCTTTATAATTTTTTTTCATAGCTGGTCCATCTCGCTTTCGATGCAAGTCCCCATCTTGCCTCTTCCTCTCCTTCCCTCAGATCCATACGCAATCCAGGCAAACTCGCAAATAGTCTGAGGTATTTCCGTTGAATCCACTGCCCCTCGAGAGGTATCTGCCCAAAATTCCTCGGTGGGATCCCTAGCGCGTGTTCGTGGATACTGGTGGAGGGGTTTGTCAATGGCCAAAGGGACGCTGGCATGACATCGTGCAATGTTCGTTATGCCTAGGTCAGTCTGGCTGAATTTCGTGAAATCCATTGATTCTGGCTGAGGGTCTCGAATCGTGGGGTCAATTCGAGGCCTTTGCGTCTTCCAGGGCACGGTTCATGAGTTCATGAAATTCGTCGGCCCCTCAAGATAGCGGAGACATTGGCGGGTAACGAGAACACTAGGCAAGGGTTATTTGAACGTCCTAGAGAAAACGGTGTGGAGTCCCTGATTTTCTTTCTCCTAGCCTCCGCTGTTTTACGATGTGATTGGTCTAATTACGCTCCATCATGGCTCCAGTTCCTCGGGTACGCTAGTTCCTGGTAAAACGATAGTGATTTCCATGGATGGTACCTTTCTCATGCGAGGCTACGAACTTGCTATTGAATCCTTCCCGCCTCTTTCCCTAGTGATACTCCACGTAAGAAATCAAGAATAGCCTGATTGGTCATAACACTGACACAAGTGTGTGGCCGTTGTTGAGCCTTCCCTTCGGACCGGAGCAAGAAGCCGGGAGAAGGAGATGACAGCCAGCATAGCTTATCTGTCGTCGGCGAGCATCAACTCTCTCCTCTATTACAGTCATTCCACGTTGGAGTTCTTGGAATCCCGGTTCTCATTTCTGCGCCTTGGAAATTTTGAAAGTATCATGCATCATCTCGTCTTGATTTTCAAATGGAGTGGAGCCCCTGGTCGGTCGAAAGCTTGTCGCAACTGCAGCATCGGAGCCCCATGCCCTCGGTATAGACAGTTTGGCACCGACACGTGGTTTTGGGGCGACAAAGTAGATCCTACAGGGGGTCAAGGGGCCGGCCAGTTTAGTCAGTGTATAGAATTTGCAAAGGATTCACTTAATTTGACTAGTGACGCTGGCCGACCCACGATGTCGGCCCGAGGCTAGTCTAAGTCCACTATGTCCGTAGATTCTCTGCTTTCATTATTCCTCTAATATTCCTCCGTCCCATCAGTAACAGGGGCCTTCAGTCTAGTACCGGTACTGCTCTAGTGTACGGATCCTTCCTGGGGCGAAACCGGAAGATTGCCCGACGGACCGTTACTCCGTACTGAGTGCTCACCGAATCCGCCATCACAGCCATCATGTCAGCCTGGATGTCGATCGAGTCGTACCGATATGGCAGTGACAGACAGGGTGACTATAGATAATCAAACTGGCGCCCAACTATCTTCAGTCTTGCGCTTATACTGAGGATCCCAAGCTTGCTCAGAGTATATCAGGGGACTCACCTCTTTATAACACGTGAGGGCATCACAAACTATCACATACGACCATAGGCACTGGAAAACTCGGGATCCCGTCCGCTCTCCCAGAGATAAATTAGCAGTCACCCAACTAGTAGTTGGGTGGGTGACCGCCAGCTCATCGCTGATAAACCAGTGACCGCCAGACTAGTAGTTGGGTGGGTGACCACCAGCGAATCCCTGGTGTTGTATGTTTTTTTTATCCATCTTGGAACACATCTTTCCTTATTTTTTTTGGTTTCAGAGCAGGCTGCAGGCTAGATTCGTAGTACTATAGTTTGGCAGCCACGAGTCAACTAGACTGGAAGCATGAAAATCAGGTAACACTCCTTACATTGCTGTGAACCAAGAACCTGGGTCATGCTATCGTGACAAGGCACGACTATTCCACCTGTAGAGCAGTTAACAAGTGTGGACTTCTGTTAGGGAAAGGGTACAACAACTTCCATGACATAGTTCGCCAGCTACAACCCTAACCCTCTTGGCCAGGCCTTGTACGGATAGCCCATCCTGTACACTGAGTCTATCTGCCAAGCAACAATTCATACATGATGTTCATTACCTCAACCATAAATAGTCTATACATGTTTGTCATCACACAGCATAGCTACATAGATTCTTAGGACCTTTCCCATGTCCAGTAGCTCGCCCAGATGCCTCCATGGCAATACTCTGCTTCCCTATCTCTCCATGAGCGTCGAGGCTTACCAGACTATGGTGCTACGCCTGACTGAGTATTAATATTGAGAATGGTTCGTGGGTCGTGCTTGCAAAAGCCCACAGACAAATTAACAATCAACAGTTACCCCTCCATGACCACGTCCTCTCCACCTTTTGCGCCACCGCCGCCTCCCATTTCTTTCCTCCGTTCCTCTATCCTCTTCTTCATCTTATCTTTGCCAGCCTCAATCCACTGCTCATAGCTGCCGTCTTTCAACTTAGCCGCCACAACCCCCTTGAGCACCTCCCCTTGGAAGCCCAGAAAATTGTGTCTCCTCAAGGCGTTCTCAAACCGCCAATCGTGTCTCTTCCGCTCTTCGCGCTCCAACAGCTCAACATCCCCGAGCTCCCTGGCGCGGATGCGAAGATCCCGCACCATAGCGAGCAGGTTGAATCGAATCTCGGTGGCATCGTATCTAGCAATCCTCCGCATCAAGACATCCATGACCTTTTGTGGGAACTCCTGCTGCGAGCAGGAACCGTGGCTGATCGGTGCGGGTTGGAGACCATCCAGCTCGTATAGCGTGCCGTTGATGGGAGTGTAAGCGATAAAGTGGAAGGCGTCCTCGGTGGGGTCGTCGGGGTTTCGCTGGGTCTCGTCGACAAAGGGACTGCTCTTGGAGAAGCTATTATGGACGTCGCGAATGAGCTCGGCGTTGGATAACGCCTCGCCGCGGAACTCGGGGGGCAGGACCATGGTGAATTCGCGGAAGTCGCGCAGGGTCGGGCCCACGTCGATGTAGCCCCCTTCTTCAGCGCCGCTCTCGTTCTCAGCTTTGTTGAGTAGAACGCTCAAGAGGGCTTGTGTTCCACAGGCGTTTTGGATGGTCTGGGCGGCAAACCACAGTGAGGATTCCGCGGCCTCATGATCAAAGGTGCCGTCGAGGGGCTTATCGTCGTTGGTGCGGTAGGGAGTATCGGTGGGAAATTTGAAGAGGAAGATCACTCCGTAGACAGGGTGTAGTTGAGCGAGGGCGTCGGCGTCGAGGGAGAGGAGCTCTTCGAACTGAACATCTTTGACGCCTAGGTTGTCGAGCAGGTATGTGAAGACGCCCTGAAAAGGTCGAGTTGTTAGCCTTGGAACAAAGCTGTGGCCGACGTCATGATCAAGTCTTATGGACTGCAGATCGCGAGTTCGGAAGATGTATCTTTACAGCGCGACGGCTGAGAAAGAGCACATACCGCATCGGACTCGACTATTGAAGTGTTGTTCGGTTAGCCAGCAAGTTCTAAGAGTCCCATTAAAGAGAACGGGGCTCCCGTGTTCTCCAATCCTCCCCGCGCAAGGAGATCTGGAAGCATTGTAGAAAGCCGCCGTGATTCCCGCGACGCAATAGGATGAGCAGGACCAACTTACTCGTATTCCAACCTCCACTCATTGTCTCTGACCTAGGAAGCGATGCCTTTCAATCGCTTGGGCTTTTGTGATATTTCCGTTGGCAGCGAGCTTGGTGGCGTCGATAGCTCTGCCTGATGCGGGATGTTCCTTGTTCGTCGTGGGAAGCAAACAGGCAGGGAACGATAACGATCGTTCTGAGCTTCAGTTTTCGCCAGTTGTTGAATCGATTTGCGATCAAAAACAAGTCGTCTAAAATTTCAGATTTAAAGAGGTCTGGACCGAAGCAGGATTGTATTTGGTTTTGTTCAATCTTGGGTTGTCGGTAAGTACCAGCCGACACGTACCACTCGAGCTCTCAAACATCGAGCTTCTGATAAGATAAGCGCCAAAGGTAAAAAGCTGTTGAAATCTGGGGGAGACGGGAACTCCTGTCAGCCTGTGACAGCTGTCACCAGCCGTCCGCCCGATACTCTTGCTCCAGAATTGGAAATTGCATCATTATGTGGAGAAAGGAATGCTCAGGTCTTGAAGTGTATTATTTAGAGAAAATACAAAATTGAGGAATTTATCTACTCCTGGAAATCCAGTCCATCTCGTTACCACAACGCCTGCTAATAGAGTATACTTCGTGTACGGAGTATGAAGAGCTCGCAGCAGAAACAATAAAAGGGACTTTCCAGTCGTCAAATGAGCCAATCCGCTCGCCTTATGCCAGCCAACCTAAAAACCATAACCCCTGAAATAGCCTTGCCCAATCAGGAAGTATGTTTTCCATGTGCCGACAACAAAAGATGAAGACAAATGTCCGCCGGTTAAAACTCCCCTCATATATCAGTACATCGTCATACATTATACCCATATCCATAACAGCATCAAATACCAACACACAACTGTTAGGTATTCACAGTACAAGCAGCCCGCCGAAAGTCCGTCGTCGTCGTCAGACAACAACGCGGACTAGTTAGCTCGGCTTAACTCGGTACACTGCCCCCTTGACCTCGTTCGTGTCTGAAGCGAATTCTGCTTCGGTTATGATCAGTGGATGCGGTGGAAAGTATCCAGTGGCAAAGTCTGCGACGAATATTTCTCCTCAACAGTCGACTCCACAGCAGAAGGTTCCTGGTGGATAGAGCTCCCGGCGCTGGTGGTCTCGCCTTCTCGGATCTCAGTAAGAGCGAATTCTCCGGTGCTTTCTCTGTTGCCCTCCTTGACGCTGTCCGTGTCGCCCTGGCCAGTCCAAAAGCGGTTTGTTGAGAAGATGCGGAAGATCCACGGCTTTTTGCCAACTGGCATCCAGGTCCAGTACTCTTTCTGGTCATATTCCATTGGGAGAATTGCCTCGCCTGAGACCTTGATCACAATCCATATCATGGTGTTGAGAACGGTATATGTGAAAAGCCCGCTGTTGAATAAAATCATGATTAGCTCGGCGAAGACTGCAAGAGATTTGGAGATATACTCACGCTATAAGGCCATATGCGACACTGTAGCTGAACGGAATAAATGTCAGCGTGACAAACGAGGGAATCGCATCACCGATATACGCCCAGTTGACTTTTGTTACTTGGCGAATCATGAGGCAGCCGACCTGGCGTGACAGAGTATCAGTATCTGAGACAAGGCTTGCAAAATCTGGACTGAGTCTTACCATAATAAGTGTGCATCCTGTTGCCCATGGCGGGACAGAGGCAAAAATAGGGGCAAAGAAGAGTGAGCCAAGAAAAAAGCAACCAGCCGAGATGGCAGTGAGTCCAGTTCGACCGCCTTCCGTAATACCTGCACCGCTCTCAATAAAAGCGGTGACTGGGGAGCATCCAAAAAGAGAACCAACTGAGATGCATAAAGCATCTGTGCAATATGCCAGGGTCGATCGGGGAAAGTCGCCATCGCTCTTCCGCACCTTTCCGCAGAAACGGGCCATGGAGTAGAGCGTCGCTGTGCAGTCAATGATGTCGACATAGAGGAAGGTAAAGAGGGCAAGAGCAAACTCAGGGCCAACGGCACCAGACAGGTCCCACTCTTGCTGTAACATGGTGTGCTTGATCGGGTGGAATGCGACTACCTTTTTGAAAAAGTTCCATCGTTCAGTGCCTTCGATTGTGTCTGGGAAGTATGTTATGGCGGTGTTTCGTCTGAGTAGTGTTAGTCGAGCGACGCACAAACTGGCTCCAAGGCGGGATATTACTTACGGCCACGAGAGAAAGGAGACAATTGCGATGCCGATGACAATCGCAAATTTGACCCTGAAGGCCATGAGAAAGGCCACGAACAAGCCGCCACATGTAATGCCCAGCCATGTCTAGACTTGCGAGTTAGACAGCTAACACGATGAATGGGTGAAACGGTAGGCGGTGGCTCTTACCTTGGGACTCGACATGACGTCGGTACCACATTCACCATTCGCTGATAGGTGTTCGGCAGGACATCCTCCAATGGCCAAGGGCGTGCTAATGGCTCCTGTAACGATCCCAATACCTGACGAGTACGACATACCGATCAGGGTCAGGAACAAGCCGATACCGACACCGCTGGCCGTCTTGATGGTGCCTGGTATGATTTTCACCAGCCAATGGCGCAAACCTGTTAGGGCCAGAAACATGAAAATCCAGCCTTCGATGAAGATGGCAGTAAGTGCGACCTTGTAGGAGACGGAGCCACTACCCTTGATGCCGACAACTTGGTAGGTAAAATAGGCGTTGAGACCCATTCCAGGACTGATTTGCAACTATCAGCACCAAAACGTACAATGAAGAGACACGGGCTTCGCACTTACGCCAGGCAAACCGGTAAGTTGGTGAGGAACCCAAAGAGAATGCTCGCCATGCCCGCGATAGCAGCCGTCGCAGTGATGAGGTCAAGCTTGACTTCTGGACAGGAGTTAGCTTCACTGATGGGACAAGGTAGAAATTCGGCGCAATAAGAAGTCGGGTATACCGCACCATTGTAGCAGCGCTTCCATTCGTCATTGTTTTGACAGTTTCCTAGTGAGTCGAGAGGCCTGACACAGAGACAGCCAAATCCAGTGTCGGCGAGAATAGAGGCCTTGCAAAGTGTTAGACGGTAACAGGAGCAGAGGGATTTCGCCGGGAGGTGAGGGTGAACTTGCATTAACGGCAACAATGTAACCCATCGTGGCAAACGTAGTCAATCCGGCCCGGATTTCGGTCGAGAAATTGGCGTCGGCAATTTCCTCGGGCTGGAAGGAGCGTCGAGGTCTGTTAGCCCAAGATCTGGATGCGGAAAGAGCCATCCCCGCCAGGAACGGACTAAGACCGATTGCTGGAATACTTACGTGACCACTCCCTCGAAGTCGAAACACACGGCCAAATGTCGACGTGTTGACCTTCTCGTCGATCGCCTTGACAAGTCGGAAGAAACCCTTGAATTTTCGTTCCAGAAATGTGCGCTTATCTGTCTCGGAGACCATCTCGACGGATTGCACTTCAAAGTGCTCACCGTGGGAATCGCTCATGTTCATTGGGCGTCGTTCTTGCGCAAGTCTGTCGCATGCAATTTGGAGAGCTAAATAAGAATGGACGTTGGGGTGAGATTCTGCGTAATGGAGAGTAAGAGTTTTGTTGTTTGCAAATTTGGCCAGATCTGATGCGACCAGCAATTGTCGAGAGATTCTCAAGGTCGCACCACTGTAGACTTGACTCGGCGAAAAGCAAGGGCAAAGCAAGGACCAAAAGAATCTCGAGCAAACCGGAGTGGGCCACGGACCACGGGATGAGGTGACTAGCCGTGAATGCACACCAGGCAACGGCAGAAGGCAGGATGAAAGGCGGGTAACGTGATCACAGAAAAAGCTTTTGCAGCTTTCGGTGCGGTTTGGATAGAAGGGCAAGACACCACAATGTCAAGCTCAATGAAGACCAGGATTCGACCGAGGGATGTGCTACATATCCTTTTCTCCTCTTTTTCTCAACCTCCTCCCTTGGGATTGAAGTTTCAATCAACTTGCCAAACACGAAGTGATTTCCTAGATCAGAGAGGGTTACAGCAGGCTAATGTTCCCTCTGTATCTGGCAGATACCGGAATTCTGTAAAACTAATTAAATCGAATCAGACAAGGTTCTGAAGTTAGGGGTACAAATAGACCTACCATGGGCATCCCAATTACAAACGCGAGTGCGGATTTCCACCGCCTCTAGGTTTGCGGAGAACGAAACAGATCAGAGGCTCGGGAACGGAGAGAAGAGGTTACAGGCTCGCTCAGTTTCCAAAGAATGGAGAGTTTCATGAATGTAACTGGCGGATCCTCTTAGTTCGAGCCTGTTCGTATTCTTGAGCAGATGCTTCCATGGGGACGATGGAGGCATGTCCCCAGGAAGCAGAGTCTCGGACACCGACGGCTCTTCGTAGCCCACTAACTAAATCCACATGGCCCCGGATCATCTAGCAGTTGCACAACCAAATAGTTAGACGTGTATATAGCTGCTACTTGTGGAGAGTCAGACCAGAGGCCTGTCTTGGTTGTGTGATTACTGGACAAGGATGGCGCGAAAGATGTGGTCACACTTGTGGCAATGGACTTAATCCGACGCCAATCAAGAGGGAGAGACGTCGAGGCATTCAAGGTTGATGACAAAGGGCAAAGACACCAAAGCATTTTACTCCAGTTGATGGCCGATTCTACACTCTTATGGCTTGCTCAGAGTCAGCCCCCTTATTTTCCACGATAAGTTGGAAAAGAAGTACGACTGGAGGATGGCATACGGGTACCTTATCTGCTGAGGACCCCAGGATCCCCTTTCTTCTATCGGAGGTTCATTGGTTGGCTCCTGATAACCTAGGCCAGTCGGCGCTGCTGCAGTACTCGGTATTGACACGGCCAGCCTTCACTGCTCTATGGTTGCAACCTTGCCGTCGTGATGGCGTGCATGGGGATCGGTGTCACACATCCGCAGCCAGTCTCCGGTCTGTGATACCTATGTCGAACAATTAGCGGGCGGGGCGGAGCAGCACCGAAGGGTATGGACGCTGTGGCATCTGAATACATATTCGTTGATGTAGGCAGGTAGGCACGCAGCCGAGGATGACAGGTGAGAATCCTGTTACCGTTTACATATGAAGTTGAATATAGTTTCAGGAGAGGAAACTTTCGTGGGGCCACCATGAAGGCATGACTGGGTCAAATTTGCCTGTCCAGAGAAATGGGCCGTTTGAGCTATTAGCTGTCCTCCGTCTGACCTCCGGTTCATTGTCTGAGCAGGTTGAGGCCGAGCAGCTAACTGGACAACGGGTGACCCCAGAAGTGTCCCACAGGGGGGCGCCACTTGGAAGCGTAACCAAGATGGTGCCCAGGCATTGCCGTGATAGGGTGAGCTCATCCTGGGATAGGTGACGCATGGATGGTTTGACACAGCGGGAAATTTGTCAACCAAGGCAAATGCAAGACAAGGTCATGGATGGCCCTATAAGAGTCAGTTCATGCTGCGCTGGGGTCTATAATGGATAGCTGTCTAGAAATGGGTGACTTATAAAGCTTACTCGTGACAGAGTTCTACAAGTAGAATAGCCAGACATGGTCGTCTGTCCCATGGTCGAAATGAAGCCTGTAAGGACATTCAGACGACAAGAACAACCCGTGGTTAAAAATGGTGATTTAGAGTTTCTCGAAAGATGAAAGGCAAACGGGAACTGAAGCGGTGAGAATACAATGCCGTCTCGTGGTCGGATATCGGACTTGGTCTGCATCATCATCATCATTATCAAGTCTACTTCCCTGTCTCGTTCTTGCATCCAGCTTGACTCAGACAGCCGAAAATCCGCAGTCCAGGTATCCTAGTTCCCGAAGTACAGCAAAGGGTCCTGAGAGAAATAAACACGAGTTTATGAGCTTGTTTTTAAGACAAGGGGCCGCGTCGGCGGAAGACCGGGTGCACTGATATGACCATAGGAGTCCTGGGAGGATGGAAGGTCAAAATGATCGTCTTGAGGCTCAAGGGCAGGTTCATGATGCGGGCTTTCCAAATTCATTTCTTGGCGCCTGAGAGAATGCGGTTATGCAAGTACCCTCCGGCGAAGGTCACCAAGGAAGGAGCGGTACTCGGAAGATCAGTGCTCGAACGGCCCCAGGTCTGGTGGACAGAAAACGTCCATACCCCCATCTTATCGTCGACCCCATCGGGGCTGCCTAAATAGGATGGAAGCGAACAGTTTTCGAATTATTGGACCATTCTTGCAGGTCGGGCTTACGTCTCGATGATGATCTCGACGGCAGGTACGTACATGTTCCTCTCCCCCACCGATCGATCAAAAGTCATTTGGCCGGAAGGGTTACAAAGCAAATGCATCGGCACGGCAGTCCTGTCGTCTTACATTGCTGCCATCCTCCGGGCCATATTGAGTAGCCACGCAACACAGGCTGGCCAATGCCATGGCTGTCCGAGCAGAGATTATCTCTTGAACGGTCAATCTCGCTGGATGCATATGCAAAATCTGAGCTTGATTTCCTATTCTGGAGCAAACTGCTTTTGCTTCCATCTTGAATTTACCCGACATGCAGATTATGCTGTTTGCTGTCGGTGCTTTTCGCTGCTGTTGATACAGCAGATGGCTGCTCGATGCTGTGGATGTGGTACGGCGGTCCCGGACCGCAACTCATCTCACTTCAAGTTGGCTTGCTGCCCAACTCGGTCGAGGGATTCTGTAGATGAGTAGTGAATATCCGTCGAGGAAATCTCTTGGGTCGTTATATGCCATTTTTGATCCGTTTGACATGTCAGTCCTTTTAAAACCCACCGATTCATCCTGATGGTTAACGGCACACTTATATACTCCTAGAAACCAGACAACAGCTATCCTCCTTTTGCGCTTCAAAGATCAAATTTGCCATGGCAGGCCATCTGAAAACCGTCTCATTTGCTGTACACAGCCCAAAGTGTTGGAGCCAGTTCCAAGAGCACTCCGGTGCGCTTAGCCGCGACCTAACGGCCGAGATGACAAGTTGAGGCTTTCCCCCAATCCGTCCCATGTCACAAAACATACAGGAATCTTCCAATGGCCCAAGGGGTTAGGGGAATAGTTCCCGGTGCTTCGATCTCAGCTCTCGGGTCCTCCCACCCCCAAATCAGCCATGTTGCTCCTCTCCCGCCAGTTTAGTTTACAACAAGTGCAAGTGCCAGCGTCCATGTCATACGTTGAAATTTGAATAGGAGTGTTCCACTAGGTAGTATCGTCACCCTTGGGACCCATCACCCACACAGTTGCCCCTGGTGTCGCGTCGCGCTCTCTGCAACGAGTGGGTTCGCCACATTGCAAGAGCGACATTCCAGCGCTTGTCCCATGCCTATGTCTCACGTCTGTTCTCACTTTGACTGGTATGGAAGACGCGAAAAGGCTTCTCAGCTGCTGGCTGCCGCTTTTTATCTCGTCTAAGGCTGTCAAAACTTCCCCGCTTAGATCATAGCAAGCACCTAGGTGTTGGGACCAAACAGTGTATCCATCTTCGTCTCTTGGGGCGGCCCCCTTTCCCTTCCTTTTCGAGAAATCCGTAGTGGGTCTGCCATCTCCAGAGACACCACCTTCCAGCAGCGGGCAAATGGTGGCGTTGAATTGAATCTAGAAGATCGAATCTCCACTTGGGATTCCTTCCGTTTCGAGAAAAAGAGGCAACCGGTGACCGGTGACCGCAGAGACGGCTCACCGGTGAAGTTCGGACCTTCTCAACCAACTTTCTTCCCCAGCAAATTCTCGAGCAGCCCCTCGTGACTGGCAAACCTGAACGGAACAAGACTTACCAGCATCTGACCTGTGTCAGCCCACAGACCGGCAAGATGTTTGAGGTCGACTGGACGGATTACAACAGCGAGAGGGTCGGTCAGAGACGCGCCAGAAAAGAAATCGAAAAGGACCTCAAAAAGAAGGACGATTCCCGAAGCGCCCATGACTCTGTCACTACCCGAAGCTCGTCGTCCTCGGGAGACAGGCACTATGGAATTCTCGAGAGCATCGGTCTGAAGAAGTCTACAGCGTCTCCTAAGGCAAAGAAACCTGCGTCGCTGGCTCTCAAATCGATCAAGGACGATGATAAGCGGCAGCGCAATTCCATCTGTGCCCCATCCTCCTCCAAAGTCGTCGTCCCCGACCCTGGTGTTTCATCGAGCGAGGAAATATCACCCAAATCCGCGCCTCCTGTGAGCGGGCACTTTGCACAGAATCGATTGCAAATTCCCTGGAGGAGCACGACTGAAGGCTTGCAACATGGTATGTGATCATTGCTGACATTTAACATTCCACAAGGTGCTAATTTCGCCTGTTGACACAAGGAGCTTTAGACTTTTTGTCACCAAAACCCCTTGATCTTGCTGTGCCGGCCCCAGCACAGCCAGCACAGCACCTTGGCGGCGTGGCCCCAGACTCGACTCCATTGGCAGACAAGGTGATACAGTCGCTGGGATCAGATTCGTTCATCACCAAGACAACAGAGCTGGTCTACGAACCCAGAAAGGATACAGATACAAATAATGCCGTCACTGGAGTGTCGATCGAGGCCCAACACCGCAGTCTCCAGAGTCCCACTCCAGCCTCACCTCCAAAATCCCCATCAGCAGACACCACGGACATGGAAGCCTCCCTTTCCTCCCTTTTCATTGACGATTGGTATGCGGCCCTCCATACTCCAAAGGACTCACCACCGCCCGTTTTCAAACACGACATGTTTGAAAAACCACCTTCGTCCGCGGCATCTTCCCGTCACGCCAGACGGGCCGTAAGTGGTACACCTACGCGGTCCCCACGGAGAAAGGTCTTTGCCTTGATACCGCCATCCAAGGGATCAAAGGGCAGCATTCACAGCCCGGACTCGTGGAAGCCTCCCGAGGCATGGAATTGCTCTGCAGACAAAGAAGCCCAGGCAGCCCAGGCAGCCCAAGCAACTCCGCCCCTGCGCCGCGTCACCGAGAGTGTTGCCACCGCATCCAACGTCTCGCTGGACCTAGATGCAATGAAGAAGGAGATCAAGAAGATGGCAGTCGCATGCCCTCAGTCAATTCTCGTCAAGCTTAACGAAGCATATGGTACCACAGCAGATGCGGGCTTCTATAAGAGACTCGAGATGGAGAGAAAACGATGGATGCTGTCGGCTCTGGATGCTATACACGACCAAGCCAAGTCGGTGGGAGGGCTTGATGAAATCCCAGCTCCCGAGGAGCAGAAGGTGCTTGCAGCATATGAGTCTCAGTGTACGTGATGCGATTGATCTCTGATGTTCTTTACTGACTTCTCTCCAGCAACCACTTCATATTTGGCCGCATTCTATGGCGAGGCGACCATCACCCACCTTTCGATATCTCCACTATCTCATGTCCTCTATCCCAACGTCCGCCCACTGTTGACTCCCACCATCAATACAAACTTACCCCTAGCCGCGAACTCGTTTACATCGATCCACTGTCTCACCCTCCCGTCGTTAGTGCCTAGCCCAGACATTCCATTGCTGCTGCGGAGCTTCCACCGCTGTCTCGCTCCAAAGGGCATTCTGCACCTGAACCTGATCGACCCTGTGCCAGTCTCCAAGTCGCTAGGCCCGCGCATGCGCGAGTGGCTTGACCACAACCTCATGTTCAATCTGGCGAAGAGTTTCAGGTGCACTAACCCAGGCAGGCTTCTTCCAGAGTGGCTGATAGAGGCACAGCTTTGGGAAACGGGGAGCAATACGAAGAGGATCAGGTTCCACGCTGTGTCCCCTGCTGCTGCTTCTCCTTCTCGTCCTGGCAGCGGTAGTGGAAATAGCGATTCAGCCGTTGCCATGGACGATGAGACGGGGAGCCATCAAGGTGGTCGGTCGCCGGTATCACCCGGGGTCGGGAAGCAGATTCATAGTGGCAAGGCCCGAAATGAGCTATTGACAAAGGTTGGCAGGCTACTCTGGAAAGAAGTATGGGGCGGTTTCGTCCACGGGAACACGTGGTGGTGGCACGATGCCGAGATTGTCGCCGAGTGTCTTCGTATGGGCACGTACTGGGAGTACCGGATGATTGATGCGGTCAAGGGAGAAGCTGCCTAACTGCATCGTCAGCGGCAAGCAGGATTTTATTTCTCGGGGGCCACTTTTCACATTGGAGGCATTTGCTGCATTTTATTCTTGGCGACGGTAAGATATTCAATGGTTCCGTTCAAGAAGGCATGATTTTCTGGAGGTATATTTGAGAATTTGGGACCTTTTTTCTCATTTTGATGTCAGTCAGGCTTCATCATATTCATGGCGCATAATAGGGTGCAACGACCGGGACATTGACGGAACGATTGATCAAAGATGATGAAGTTTAATGAAGTTGCATGATTGGTAGACAGAATATAACTTATTAGAACGTCACATGTAGTTTACAAAGTTTTTGAAGTGAATGTGATTATGAAACTTGGCCGAAAATGTATTTAGGGGGGAAAGCAGAAATAAGGGGGAGGCGGCTCATTGTGTTACGTGTTGTTGGGTCACGATCTGTCAACGTCTTGATCCTGAACATGATTGGCAATTCTACAATTTGGGAAAGAGATACAAAATTATTCGAATGAGAACTGATGCCATCAAACATCACACAATATAATTTGTCAAAAGGGGAAAGGGAGCTTGTTACAAGTAAGTAAATGTGGGTCTTGAGTTTTAGCTCAGGGGTAAGCATCCACTTGCTGTAGCAACCTCTTGAACAACAGCTTGGAAGTAAACAAACCATTACATTACCCTAATGTCCTTATATTGCGTACATCATATTGGGCGTATAGAGTACTTATCTGTCTTTGCTACTATTCCCATCAGCAGTTGGGTATTTGCCGCACTCTACTACTAGACCCACTCGCTGCGAACACCTGGCTGGGCAGGGCGGGATTACTCGCTCGGCCTGACACGCTGTGAAAGGAGACGATGGTGCAGGACTATGTATGTACCTGCATATCCTGGGTGGAATTAACACCGTTGGTGTTAGAGAGACCAGAGAGCCGGATTGTTAAAATCTTGAGCAGAAACATCCGGTGGGGTCTAGAACTCTCGACCTGGCTTCTTCTTCAATGTCTGTGAGTACCTACCCACAGCGGAGCGGAAAGTCTGTGCAGTTATCCCGTATGTACAGTAGTTGTTGGGTCGCAACTGTTACTACATGTAGGTTTAGGAGGTACGTATCCCGGATATGTTTTTACTCGGTTAAGCTTATTGCCATCTATTTTATATCATTTTTCGTGCGTCTCGAGGAGGTATGTTTGTTTGCTACCACCTTGGCTGCAATGATACCCTGCGGACAATATCAAAGTTCCATGCTTCTCTGAGAAACCGGGACCGAGGAAGAGAGAAAAACGTGGAATTTGAGTGTTTTGTTTCGAGTTGATCACGTTCATGGTTTAGGTAGATACGTAGTTGCACTGCATGCATCATCACCCAACAACCCGTGGTGGAGGTGAAGCTGATGTAAAATACTGCTATAGCTTTCAGGCTAAAGAGCAGCATCAGAGTGAGTGCAGACGGGAACAAAAACGTGGAACTTGGCTAGTCTTTATCCTCAAGTACGTTCTGGCGATACAAGAGACACACAAGGAACGCTGCAGATGTAATAAACACTCACTTACATGAAGGCGGGCCGAATGCATATCCAGATAACTGGAAATAAGCTTGCAATTCTTCAAGTATAGGTAATTAATGCATATGTATGCCCCTTGAAGACGCATATGCCTGCCTGCCTGTGTATGTGATCTCTTTTTTCACCGATACACCATGTATCTTGGGGCGTGGGACTACATTACCTCCCCAAAGACTGGGAAAGATGACAGACCATCATTCATCAGTGTGAAAGTTTGCTGCTGTCACGACTTGGTCTTGGTGGTTCTTGGTCCTAACAGTCGGTGCTGAGCCATGCTTGCTTCCATTGTTGAAGAGCGACGGCGGTCTTGGCCGAACTGACCGCTCGACTGACGGCTAAAACTCGTTGGCTCTGCGATGAACGCGTCAGTGTTGTGTATTCCTACTCCTAATCTCGGGTGTGTTTGATCAAAATATTTTTGCCGGCCTTGAGTATGGGCGACACCTGCTGTTGGGACAGTGCAAAATTCTTCCTTCCTACGGTACTTCCTAAAAGATGGCTGCTTGATGATTCTACTGTTCTTTTCCTCTAGGTAGATGTTCTAGAAACCCTAGATACTGGAGATGCAACCGCCAGCTTGACAACTGGTTGCAACTTGCATGTGGTTATTTTACCGGCAAACTTTCCAGTATTCAGTTGTGTGAGCTGTTAGCCGAGATTGGGTGGGATCTACTCGGTAAAATAGATATTGAGATGGAGTGTATGTAGTAGAAAAAGGTAATGACCCGTACCTAGACTACCCCGTGGGTTTGAGACAAGCTGCGTTGCAACTTGCCCCGAGCAGCCATAGGCAATTGAGTACCTAGGTAGCTAAAAGCCTTCCATACCGAGATAATACTCGTGAGAATGATAGTCGCTGCACTACTCCTCTGGAAGCAAGACCATCTTTCCTCGCAGATATCATCAAAGTTCAATTTGCTGCGCCATATCGTCATCACAAAAGCTACATGCTGAGAATTGATTAGTTTTCTGGCCACGGCGGGCTTGAAACTATGGCGGTTCATCCTGTGCCACTTGCGGCTCACCCTCTTCCCTTCCCGAGATTTTAGGTATTGCTCCCAAAACATTCGGCCCCCCAAGAGATCAATCTGCTGCGCCAGGCAAGAGCATGTTCACAATGTCACAGGATATCACTCACTCAGACACACTCTCTCTGGCTGACCGGCCAAGCTCTGAATTGTATCAGTTGACGAATTGACATCTGAGCTATCTACTCTTTTGATCTACCAGCACTTGGACTCCCTTGACAACGTAGACCCGTCCCCAAGCCTCTGAACACCTGAACCAAGATGATCATGTCCATACATTCTTAAGTAAATTTCTTGATCAAACGTCGAACAGAAGAAAAGAAGCGGACAACCACTACATGTCCATAGCCACAATGTATACAGCAATGAAAAAGTAAACATGATCCATGGCTCCATGGCTCCATAAACCCACAAGTCCATGAAAAAAGAAAAACAAATTTGCGCGAGCCCCAAGTCTGGATGTGAGAACAAGGCAACTGTAACCAAAACCAATGAACCCTATATATCATAGTCATACATCAAACCTTTTGTGTAAATCCCCCCGAGAGAGCCGTACCGAAAGTGTGATTAACCATCCGTGCAGAAACGAGAATCCAGCCCCCGCCTGCTTCATTCTACCCATCCCATCCCGATCGCGATCAATTCGAAGAAGGCCGACTGCCAGAAAGACTCGGACTCCCCGCCGCCAGCTCAGTTGTACTCTCACCGCTGCTATCATATCCAAGCCCGAGCCCAAGCCCCCCAAAGCCAGGAGAAAACTTCTCACTCCCGTTGCCACCACCACCAGCAGACCCCAGCCCCTGAAAGGCCCCAATCCTCACCCCAACAAGTTCCTGAATCTTCGGTCCAGTCTTTGTCCTCCTCGTCCTCATTCCAAAACTACTCCCCCCAGTCCTACTACTCCCCATCCTTACCATGCCACCACTTCCAACAACACCGTTGCCGTAACCGTAACCGTTAAAAAGCATCTTGACGGCCCCCCAGGAAGTAACCGCATAGATGATGGCATTCCAAAATCCCTGGAGGGGTAAGACCGCGGCGCTCATGTACTCTAGCACGAGGGAGGTCCTGCTCTCGTGCACGACCGAGTAGACTCTGTTGGCGGAGGACGGGATCCAGGTGACTAGCATAGCTGTGAAGAATAGGAGGGCGCATTTGGTATAGGACAGGATTGCGCTGTTTGCTTCGTAGGCTGCTCTGCGGCGGGGGTTGGGATTGTTGGCGATGGGGCGTGTTGCTGTTGTTGGTCGGTTGGTCTGGATCGGGAGGACGTCGGATTGACGTCTGTTGTTCGAGGAGGCAGAAATTGTTACACTGTAAAAGGGTGCGGTGGTATTTTGTGGTGATGGAGAGGGCTGGGAGTTGTTGCGGCCGAGGCTGGATGAGGGACCACCTGCACCACCGCTTAGGGCGTCGTCTTGGTTGACGACTTCGGTTGTTACTAGAACCTCGGTTGTCTTGCTTGAGCTGAAGGAATCAGCGCCTACGGAGGAGGGGACGTTAGTCGTCGTCTCGGCCTCGTGGTGTGTGGTTGAGCTGAAATCGCGTAGTTGTTTGTGGCGCTTGTAGATGTCGCTGCCTGCTCGCAGGTAGATGAAGAAGGTGATGAGCGTCACGATCCTGGAGGGGCAACAAGGTAAGTCTTCGCGGTCTGCTAAGAGCAGTAAGCCAGAGGAAAATACTAACCAGACCGGCCCATAGAATGTGGCTATCCGCATGATATCCCAGTTCTGGCTGACCCAGCACCAAAGGACCGCGTTCCCGTAGAACCTGCCTTGTTTGGGGGTCGAGATGAAGATATAAGTAAAGGCAATGATGAAGGGGATTCCATAGCAAGTGATCAGATAGGCTGTGTCCATCTTGCGCAACCTCTGGGCGTCGAACTTGTGGTAGAATGTCAGGTAGACATTGAGAGCCATTGCCATGGTCCAGAGGGCATCGGCCGGCATGAACCTAGCGCACTACATGAGTATGTGTCCAATAATGCTACTGGGCAGTCCTGAAGACTACGCGTCCTCGACTTACATCTGAATCATAAAAGCCTGGAACTGGCATCCCGCCGAGTTCACATCGCCAATGAACGATCTCGCCATGAGAGTCGCGACGTTGGTCATGAGGTTCCCAAACGAAGCATAAAATACCAGCCTGTTGATCGGTTTTCGGAAGGCCTTGTCAAGGCAGAACGTGCTGATGATAAAGATACATCCCAGCAGGGAGAAGACGGAGCAGGAGCGCTCGACGATGCTCAGATAATCGGGCGGAACTGGTGCATCACTGCTGCCAGACGACATGATGGATGATGGTGAGATCTACTGTAAGGACTGGTAGGGTTTATCGGGTTCCCAGTGTAGCAGTACCGGATGGGTTCGGCGAGGGGTGAGCAAAGAGGTGATCATTGGTGAGGCATGAGAGGCGAGTAGGAACCGGAGCAGGCAAAGGAAGGTCAACCGTGTGGAGGAGCAGGCTAGACTAATAGCAGTATGAAAGCATGAAGAGCAGATCTGATGTATAGATTCGGGGTCTTTTACTCGAACAAACAACGCTCAGTGTCTGCTTAGGGGTTCAAGGGGTATTATGATGGATGGTGTGTCGGGCTTCCCCTTGCAAGAAAAGGCAAAAAGGCGGGAGTGACAGATGTTCCAGAGATCCTTATGCAATCTGCTTCTCTCAAGAAACACCCAGGACAATGATGCGAGTAGGAAAAACAACAAGATCCGTCAAGGGAACCCTTGCCCGAACAAAAGGAGAAGCAAGTTCGGGACCAGAGTTTATGAGAGGAAAGATTCACGGTACTGAGGATAGGCATTTCGTTAACGACCTCTGCGTGCCCTTACGCTGTCCCACCTTCCTAGTAGTGTCGTCGATCGACGAGGATAATGGATGATGGATGTGCTGGTAGTCTGGATGTTCTCAATCACCGGTTCCCCGTCCACCAATGAGTTGGACTTTTCTCACCCTCCTTTTCAAAGGTGAGCAACCCAACCAGTAAGGGGTACCAGAGACGGCAGCACCAAAACACTGGACCATAATATGCCTCTCAACGGCAAAATGGCATGGAGGGTCAGGACGGAAGCCCATAGGGAACGGCGAGTTAGGCATGGCAAAGAGCCGCGGCCGAGATTGTGTATTGCTGTTTGCGTATTGGCTGCATCATGATGAAGCATCCAGCACAAGATTGCCACCGAGTATACAAAATCATGTGCATCTTCTCATCCTTTAGGCCACCTCGATGTCAGGAGGAGGATCCTACTGAATCCGAACATAACGCCGAAGATGGACCATGTTGTCAGCTCCTGATGATAGTCTTGAGGCTGACTACGATGTCTGACTGTCGACTGATGGGCGAAACAAACAGGCCAGAAAGGGTAATATGAGTTGAATGATGATGAATGTTGAACATGACCAGATGTAACCTGTCACCTCGTAATTACCTGGTACCAACCTTGTCGAGCAACCACGGATTCGTCCCACTCCATCACCGGCCTCATGGATAACGGTTCCGTCTGACACCATGGTTCGCATCCCCCATCATCAAAACTTGGCGCGGGGTTGGTTTGTTCGGCTTGGTTGGATCACCGGGGATGCGTGTCACCCTGTAAGCCATGGGTATGGAAGCATTCTTTCCATTGTTTGTTGGATACTTCGTTTATCGTCATGTTCATGCTGCCAAGCGAGTGACTGTTAACCGATCCAGTTCTGATGGGCCCTGGTCCTGCTCGCTGGGTTCTGATTCACACGGTACTGCTGCGGTTATGAAAGCAAGCAGGGATGATGATGATAATGTGGACGGTACGGATATCCGTACGAATTTCGGCCTGGATATAACATGGACTGGTGAATGGCTTTCTGCCAAGACTTCAATGTTGATGAATACCCGCCGGTCTTGAAGGGGATTTACCATTTGAAGCTGGTCGTGTCTGAATCACCATGAAAAGGAGACAATTTGTTTGACCAGATGCCGAGTTGCCTTTGGCTTTTGAAAAATACTTTGCATCAAGAAGTATTGGCCGACGGGTAGACTATCGGCCGTCTAGAAGGGAAAGTAGGCGATTTCGTTTCCTGAGTGTAATAGGTGTTTCATGTCATCTTTGTCCGGTAGCAAATGAGCGGGTGGGCGACATCAGGCGTCGGGAAATTTGGAGAGAGGGCCGCCGAGAAAAGTACCCCCCTCTCCAAGGTTAACCAGCCGGACATTCAAACATGTAGCTATCTATATCCTTATATCCGGCGAGATTTCCGCTGTCTCGAGGGTCTGAAAGTTGTTTGACAAGTTGCCTCTATCCCGTCTTTCCGGCTGTAGAAGCATTGGTAGGAAAGGTAGCCGACCGTTGATTGTCGTGAACTTGACTATTGCTGAAAGGACAATCTGAGTATGACAGATCAGGAGGCTGGAGGTTGGACGCTGAGAGCGTGAGTGTGTTGAGTTTCAGGCCAAGTGACTTGATTGACTCCTCAAAGGAAGGCAGGATAACCGCGGCAAAGAAAGATCTACGGGGCATGGTCGTGAACAGAGCAACTTGTTTCAAAGCGTTGTTGATTCTACACGAAATAAATCGAGGTTGATGAGGGTGAAGTTGCATTAAAGGGCCATGGGGTGAGTGCCTGTCCTCTTCAATGTGCACGTTGACAGGAAGGTGCTGACTGTGGTCGAGGAGATTGTGATTGATAACATTGGAAAATTCTACTGCACGTGGTTTGTGAAGAAGGGTCATCTTCTAGAGTGAGCGGCAGGAAGGAGTGGAGCGAACGTCATGACAGGTACATACCGTTGTTGGACCCGCTGTTAGTGAACCCTAAATTTCCCGTAGTTAATTTGGCCCCTCGACTAACACTGTTAACAGCTCGTCCAGAATCCCATGTACCGAAGTACGCCCCAGCGACTCCACAACCAGCGCCGACCACTTTTGATCATATCGCGGGCCCGGCCTCACACACCGATGCACTCAGAAATTCCCACAAACTTTATCATCGAACAACTACATACAACTTAGCAAGTAGTAGAGGAAAGAACAACCCAAAACGATATTGTACCTGCCTTACTCCAGCAGGCGCGGGTAGCTCCCCATTCCAGCACCTGTTACTCCGTACCTCGGTCTCTGATGCGTATTATTGCGTAGCTCTATGATCAGTGTCCGAATACCAGAGAAAGGGGCCTCAGGTTGACGACGTGGTCGTAACCTACAAACTCACATATTAGATCACACCTCGCCTCGATCCAGCCCAGGTTTTAACTTGTGATATTCTCGAGTCCACGTTACAGCAAATATGGTGTCGTTAAAAGTCACATCTGAGCCCAGGCTAATTTTAACCTCGACGGTTTCGGTGTGCGTCTGTGTGTAGTCCCTCACCGAGCCACCAACAAACAGACAGTTCATGCCAAGTACCCTCGGAAGAATCACCTCGCAAAACACCTTGCTCAAGTTCCAAGACTCTTCTCACAATAATGTGTTCAATTGTGTATCCAAATGCTGTATGGATTACTCCGTAAAATCACTAAACAATACCAGCCCAGCGTGGGGACTATCCATCCAATCCATAATTCTAGGTTACTCCTCAACAACAGGCCCCTTCTCCTCAGCCTTCACAATCAAATCATACCTCACCCTCAAGTTCTCCCCAATACTCAACGACTTGGCCATCATACTCTCATGCCTCTCAACAGCGAGCCGCCGCAACGCAGCCATCAAAAACCCAGCCGCGACATCGACAGACCACGAGTCGGGGATAATCTCCAGCACCTCGAGCACATCAAACCAGCCGCCAAACCTCTCCAGCAGCGCGCCACTCTGCTCCACCCGGTCGCTGATATCTTCTAGCCTCATGAACTCCGAGAGCAGCACCCGAAATAGCCGCGTCTGCAGCTCTCGTGTGGGTAGGCTGTTTTGCCGCCGGGGACCGCTTCCCGGTGCAAAGGAGAGCGAAGGGCCGCCGCGCAGACAGTATGTTACTGCCATGTCGTAGTCGCCTAGTCGATGGACTAGGAGGCTGAGTGCTTCCTCGTGGCGGCGTTCACGACCGTTGATGATGATTGCTTCGGGTACTAGTAATTGTTGTTCTCCGTGGCCGTTTGTCGCTGTATTCGAGACCGATGAAAGGGTAGAATTGATCCGCTCCCTGATCGCCGAGGCGTCATAATCATGGTCTCCACCAAGTAACTGTAATAGACGAAGGCGGCTTTGCCATACTTCATCATCTGGTGGCGCGTTATCCCTCAGGAAATGGTGATATTTAGGCTTCGGTGAGTGGAGGGCCCGGTAGGCTTCGTATGACGCGGTAACGGTCTCCCGGGAGGCAGGAGACGACTGCAGATTCTCAATGACAATGTCCAGATAGTACGTGATCAAGTCATTGACATATGCAGTGTTGCCTTTTCCAAACACCAGGTGTTCAAGATAGTACTTGACTGCTTCCGGGGCTTCGTCCCTCAGCAGTTCCACCACTTGGGCTGGTTCAAACTTGGCCTTGCCCCTATCGTCGGAAAAGACTTGTACTCCCAGCTTCGGGTTGCGAGTAGCCAGCCAGACGCCGTATTCTTGCACCAAGGAATGGTTGCCGATTTTGGCGAGGTAGGCCTTGACTTGCTGCTCGCCATCGCCAAACTCCCCTCCTCGGTCCTCTTCTCCCTCGACGATGCGCCGCCATGTAGCCAAAACATCAGCTGCCATCTTACGATGCTGGTAAAGGCGACTGAGCACATAGAGGCGCTGGTAGTCCTCGAGAAGGTCCACGGCCCTGTCGAAACAGTCAACCCCATGGTCAACTAGGTCCCACAGTTCCTTTCGGACAGTACCAGTCGTCTTCCCTTGCTGACCTCTCGGTGTCGACTGGTCGAGTTCTAGTAGGACCAGTAATAATGAAGCATCTACGGTTCTGAAAATCTCCCCTGATATGCTTCCGAATCCTTTCTTTTTCCTCCAGGAGCTAAGAAATCGCCTCAGGAAGTGAAGCACAGCGGGTGGAAGGGAGCCAACAGTCTGGGTACTTGGCCCCTCGTCTTCGGCCGAGATGTAGCTCTCAGCCAGCGTCTTGACGCCACCATAGACCCAGATTCCTTTCCGGTCCACGACTATTTCGTTGCGGAGAGCTGGGATGAGGGAAAGGACAACCCGAGCGTCCAAATCAGCCTCGACAAGATTTTCCTCCATTATCTGAGTCTCGGTCTCGGTGAATGGTGGCTCGGATGGGTCCAAGAACTTGCCCAAGAGCATGAGGCTGGCTCTCTGCCTGATGTAACCCAGAGTCATGAATTCCAGCTCTGTTCTTGGGTCCCGGCCCCGGATGTTATCCAGAACAGCAAAGAGCGGCTTCCTGGCCGCCAGTTTATGTTCGCTGCTTTGCTGGTCTTGTGCCGTAGCAAGCGACAAGCTAGACTCTAGCTGTGAAAGCAAGGAATTCCGAACTGCCCACCATATGTCTGCACCAGCCCAAACTGCCAACCGTGAAGTTGTCTTGGCTAAGCTGCGGACGAAATCCTCGCCTTCCTTGTTTCTTTTGCTCTCCCATCCGGCGGGGAGCGGGTCTTCGTCCGACTCCAGATCGCGTTCAAATAATTCCTTTTCCTGCGAGAGTCGCTCCATGGAGAGGGCTGTACGGGAGTCGGCACTTCTCAAAGACCTGGTCGGCGTCTCGGGACTTCCTGGAAAAGGAGAGAAGCGCCGCTGACAAAGTCGATCAACCACATCGCCAACTTGCATTTCTTCTCCTTGCAACATTGATCGGATGCCAACAGGGGTATTGGGCATCAGCTTGGCGCCCTCTTTCGCCCCCGTCAGCTCGAGCCAGAATTTCTCTGCCTCGCCCTCTCCCACGTTCACGTCAAATCTCTGGATTTCTAGTCCGTGGTGCAATCCATCCTCAAACTCCCTCGCCATAGAGGCGAGCACATAGCCTTCTTCCATGCCCATACCCATCGTAGGCCCTGACGTGGAGAGATCTGGCGCTCCCCCATCCACGGCTATTTCACGCGGATACCTCTCAAATTCGAGCGTGGGCCTAGTTGGATCGCCGTCAAGGTTGACGAACATGCCAATGCCCGGTTCTAACGGACCTGTTCCGGTTACAAGAAGAAACTCCTCTGCTGTAGGTGAGACTATATGGGGCTTGAGAAAGACAGGCCCGGGCTTTGATGGCGATACGTTTGTGCCTGGAGTGTTAGACCCGCTGGCGTGTGCACCTGTCGACAATCCAGCCTCCTGCGGGGGTACAGGAAGTGGCTTGTCTGTAGGTGCCGGACTCCTTGACGGCTGAGGAGCATCCGAATCTTGAAAGACGGGGTCTTCGGCTTCTTGCCGATCATGCCGCCTGATCCCGCCACTGATAAATCCACCCAGGCTGGTACTTCTGGCGTGTCCCTGAGCATCGGATAGTCCTGATGGGCGGGTAGTCGCCGAAGAGGCGCTTCTGAGGAGACCGCCATCTGTGCCACCCGAGATATTCTGAGCTTGCCCAAACGCTCCTCCAGGTTGGCTTTCGTCCAGCGATGAGATACTCATGAGTGGAATCTTTTGTTGGCGATCAACATCCAGCAGAGCATAGCTGCTAGAGTCAGCGACACATGCTATGGTATCTCTGCGAACGGATAGCGTGCTGCCGGCAAAATCGATTTTCTATCTTGCTTGTTAGATGTAGCATGCACAAATTGGTGCTCTGTAAGACTCACCTTAACAGGGCGTGCAACGTCCCCTATCTGCGCCACCTGGATACGGCGGTTGAGCGAGAGGAGTATCGTCACGCCATCCGGCCTGTCATCGGCAGCCTCGTAGGGGTTCTCGTTCAGGTCAACGCCTCCGATCCAATTGCAGTTCCGCACCTGAGTTGTCCCAAATACGGGACTCAGCTCGGGTAAAGAGTAGAATGTGACGGTCCAGTTGCAAAGCACGCAGGCCTTGCCAACACGCGGCAGTAACAGAATCTGTTGCACTCCTGGCCGGGAGCCATTCGGCGAGGAGGACGCTTGGGAGAAAGGGGGGCAAAGTCTAGAAGCAAGGATGAACGTATCGGTACTGCTCGGGTCGTTGGCGTCTGGCGGAATTCGAAAGAAGTGGAGGAGCTCCGAGGCCGTGGTGCCGACGTAGAGATTGCCATCTGTTTGCGCGGCTGTATAAGCTTGCGAGATTCAGGAAGGGGCATGGTACTAAGAGGCACGCACCTGAGTACTCCACGCAGTTAATCTTTATATCGCCGTTCGAGCCATCCTCCGAGAGAGGAACATCGTGTAGGAGCGGACGTAGAACAAACGGCCCCGTCGGCGAAGACTGCGAGGTGAGTGTGAGGGGTGGTGTCGAGGCTGGAGGTGAAGCTCCTGTTTGCGCCGCTAAGGAGCCACTATCAGAGGCCATTTCAGCATCCGATCGGGTCCGATACCATGTTTTCTAGTGTTATAAAAGAGTATGCATCGGAAAGAAACTCCGTTTGAGCCAGGCTATAAAAGTTTTGTATGATATTGTGATATTATCAAGCTGGGAAGCTTTTGTTGTCGCAAAAGTTAATGGCTCCATGTATCAATGGATTGCTGGGGAAGAGACGACAGTGACGAAGCTCCCCAACTGCAGTGCAGTGGACCCGCTCAGCCCGCCCCCAGGATCAGCACCCCAACCCCATGCAGCCACCCCAAAAATGGCCCTGGACCCGCTGCGCCCGCTGGCGGCTGACAGAATTCGAGATCCACTTGGTCGCATCTCCCACTGACGAACAGTCCGGACACCTTTCCAGGCTCCAGCGTGTCAAACGACAAGACAAGACAAGACAACAAAAAGATTGAAGCTCAATGCCCGCGTTCACAGCACCTTTCTGGCCAACCAACGCATTTACTGTTCTGATCTACTTTTCATTCTAACGTCGACCCGCGTAAAAGGGCTTTTGGAGCCATGGCCGACGACAATTCCCCTGCAGCGGCTTCCCCTGCCAACGAAGACACGATATCACCACCTGGCCAGGAGTCCGTCAACAAGTTCCAGAGCGCTATCTCCCAATGGAGAAGTAAGAATCATAACTCCTCCAACCGAGTACTAGGTAGATTCCAGCGACACTAACAGGATGGTTAGGTCTCGACTTCACCGACCTCGTCTCCAAGCTCGACACTGCCGCCTCCGAGATCGTCTCCTTTCAACGAGACTCCACAGTCCAACGGAAAGATCTTGCGCAAAAGACAAAAGACTTTAGAAAGCTTGACGATGCGAGTAAGCTGGGTGAGATAAAGGGTTTGCTGAAAGGTACTTGCTCATACAAAGCAGTGGCTCCTCATGTGTGGCAACACGCGACCTAACACCACGAAACAGCTTACCAGACCTTTATCGACCTCCTCACCAACCACTCCAAGTCCATAAACTCAACCTTTGTACAGACCTATTCGGCATTATCCGAAGCCCCCGATCCGTACCCTTTGCTCGAAGCGTCGGTTGATTCTATGCTAGTTTCGGAGGACACCCTCCCGAAACTGACGAAAGAGAACGAGCACCTCCAAACGACCGTGTCCCAACTAACATCCCAGCTAGAGGAGACCGAAACGAGGTTACAGACGGAATGCGACGCAAAGAGGAAATTGGAGGAGACGTTGGAAAGCAAAGTGAAGGAGGTCGAATCGTCATGGACGGCCGTCTTGGAGGAGAAACAGGACAACTGGGCCGCCAAGGAGAAGGCCCTGGAGGACAAGGTCGAGAACCAGGATCGTCTCTTGAACGAGATCAAGGCCACCTATGAAGTAAATCAGCGATTGGGCAAATCAGACGAGACCGAGGGCCAACCGGGCCATTTCACCAGTGCCGAGCTCGAAATGGTTCACTCCGATCTTGAGCGTACGAGCGCAAGACTCGCCGAGGTCGAGGGCCGCAACGAACAATTACGGATCGAACTAGCTCAGGCTAAATCCCACGTACCCGCTCCCTCTTCGACGACATTGGAGGACGATCCCGGCTACATGCGCATGAGGTCCGAGAATTCGTCTCTTATCCGAAAGCTGGATGCCACCCGAGTCGAGAAGGAAGGCCTGAAACGGGATTTGGATACCAAGCTCCGAGGCCTAGAAAGGGAGGTCGGTCTACTCAAAGAAGAGCGAGACACTCTCAAGGCCAAGGTACAGAAGTGGAGCGACTACGACGATGTGAAGCAGGAGCTCGAGGTCCTGAAGAGCATCGAATTTTCGACTGGCGACGATGACGAAGTTCGTGATATTACGGCCAACGAGGGGAAAGTGGGAACGGGCGCAAAGGGAGATACGCTGGAGCAGCTGCTTCTCTCGCGCAATAAAAAGCTCGGAGATG
The DNA here is from genome assembly GCA_033297075.1 of Rhypophila decipiens. Classification (NCBI taxonomy): domain Eukaryota; kingdom Fungi; phylum Ascomycota; class Sordariomycetes; order Sordariales; family Naviculisporaceae; genus Rhypophila; species Rhypophila decipiens. The sequence goes on along the minus strand of MU858074.1, from coordinate 87,445 downwards.
AGCTCACTATCCTGCGTGTTTCCCACCAGGATCTGCAGTCCAGGCTCCAAAATCTACAGGAGGAGCTATCTCGGATCAATGCCGAGCTGGAGAAGTCCCGTAACCTGAATGAGAAGCTGGAGAACGAGCTCTCAACCGTCCAAGCGGAGGCACCAAACATGTTTCCCTCTGGTGCCTCAGTTGCAGGCACCTATGTGAGCCGGTATGCCCCGTCCATGGCGCCTACGCGCAGAGGCGGCGGAAATGGGCGGATATCCCCGACCTCGTCAATCATGAGCGGATTTAATCCCCGTGATCGGGATGGTGGTGGTGAAGTTTATGGTGGCGGATCGGGCATTCTCCCCATGATCCAAGCACAGCGAGATCGGTTCAAGAAGCGCATTGCACAGCTCGAGCAAGAGCTCTCGGAAAGTCACCGGACAGTCTCACAACTAAGACAGGAAATCGCTGCATTGCAGAAGGATAACCTGAACTTGTACGAGAAGACGCGCTACGTGTCGACGTACAACCGAGCTGGACCGGCGTCAGCTTCGGCCTCGGCGTACGCGTCAAACCCTAACCCATCGACTATCAATATCGGCGGCGGTGGGGGCGGGGGAAGTAGCGGTGTGAGTCCCGGTGGAGGAGGGGGCATCGCATTGGACAGGTATAAAAAGGCGTACGAGTCGAATATCAGTCCTTTTGCGGCATTCCGGGGAAGAGAGTCGGCCAGGGCGTATAAACGCATGAGTCTGCCTGAGAGGATGGTTTACTCGGTTACTAGGATGGTGCTGGCTAGCAGGACTAGCAGGAATTTGTTCGCCGTGTATTGTGTTGCGCTGCATTTGCTTGTTTTTGTGAGCCTCTTTTGGGTGGGTTCGGCTGATGCTGATGCGGCTGCTACTAGTCTTGGACAGAGCGCGGCGATGCTTGCCGCTGCTGGGGGTGGTGGTGGTGGTGGTGGCGCTGATGATGGGCCTGGGAAGTGGTCTGAGGAGGGGTTTAGTCCGGGGCATTAAGGCATCCTTTTCTACTTGTTCTATAATAACGGGCCCCAGAGTGGTACCATAACTACTGAGCTGTATTATTGAGCTGTACCGATACGGAGGCGATGCATTGTAGGTTGTTGGATTTGCGTGGCTAGGTCGTTCCCGAACTTGGAGCAGGCAGACAGGTTGGAAATCGATCATCTTACGCATGAGACCATGTATATTTACATATCTGCCCTGCATAGCGGTCTACCTGTATAGTATTGTTTGTGATGGTGAATGTGAATCTAATCGTACCTAGGTATGACTGGGATTTGAGCTCTAGGTGACAACTTTACGGGATGTATTGAGAAGAATATTGACGCCGACGTGGGCCTTCTGTTTTTTTTTTACCCGTGAGGGAAGACTTGGCGGCGTAATGGATGCCAGAGACGTTCATTCACACTTCTTCACGGCAAACATATCTGCTGGGCAAATATTGGCATGTACCTGAGAGGGGGATTCTGGGCTCAGCGCGTGTACTGTTGGTTGATCCAATTTTTTTTTATAAAAAGAACTTTTAGGTTCACTGGGACTTGCTTTCGGTGAAGATTTCGGTGAAGCAAGAAGGGTTGAACCCATTCGAGGGCGGATTAGGGTTATATTATCTCTCACTCCCGAATATTTACCGTTTCTCCGAGTGATCTTGGGAAGTCACGGTCGAGGCTCCCTCTCTCTCTCTTTGGCCTCCCACGTGTCGGCAGTGGATTTACTTTGAAGTTTTGCAAGGGAGGTGGGTATGTGGGAATACAAGTGCTTGTTCACTTCATATAGGTAGTATGACCTGAGATTGCACCTCGCGGCCTCTTGTTGATTGTTTCGGACTTTCTGGTTTCTGGTTTCTGGTTTCTGGTTTCTGGTTTCTGTTCTATGTTTTCTGTTTTCGGGTTTTCTGGTTTTCTGGTTTCTAGTTTTCTGTTTCTCGTTTCTGCCTCTACTTTCTGTTTCCGTTTCTGTTTCTGTATTTGTGGTTTTCTGTTTTCTCTCCCTAGTTTCTGTGTATGGCTTCTATCTCTAGTTTATGTTCCCTGTTTTCTGTTCTGTTTTCTGGTTTTTCTTTTTTTGTTCTCGGTTTCTGATTCGGATTTCATTGTGTTACTTACGCCCAAAACAAGCATAGTTGTCAAGAGTCAAAGGCCTGGAGATACGGGGTTCGTCTCGACTCACTGTGGAATGAAGAAGCGATACCAAGCACATGATATCAAGTTATAAGCATCCATGTAATTATTACTCAAGATCGTTGCCAAGTTGATTGAAAACCAGTGTGAAGCTTCTGATCAGGTTCACAAGTCGAAAAGATGTAAAAATTAAAATTAAAAGAGGTAACCAGGCGGTTAGGAGGAAAGGCATCTACCCGCATGTTTAATGACGGGGACACCAAAAAGAAAAGTTAACCTGTGACTATTCTTCCTTGCGTCAGCCGCGAATCGAGCGCGGGGCCCATCGATGGCAACGATGGATTTTACCACTAAACCACTGACGCCTTGTTTACTTGTGCTTGGCTGATTGATCTGGAGCTTTATATGGAGTGTTTCTGTGACGGATGGGAAACATTCGAATCCACGTGGTAGAGACGGGAGTGGCTGACGCCCGGCCAAGGTGGTTGTCGTCATGGTTTCTACTTCCCTTCATCTTTGGAATCATATCTCCGAGGACTTGATGTGGACAGCACGTAGCTTCTGTTTAGGGGTTGTATCATATATGGGCTGCCGCTTGGTCAAAGGGTGATGACCTATTTCGGTTGACTTCCTGGTTTTCCACGTGTATATACCCGTAGTGTATGAAATAGGGGCGGGAGGAGAACCGTTACTGAATCAATGGCTGGCCTCGAGACAGTCACTTACACGCATACTTAAGAAATGTACCGCCCAGGTGGGCGGCTGGACCGCCAGTGACCTTTTATTTTCCCATGGGGAATCTTAGTCGAGAAGGGACATCTTGTATGGGCTGGGCTATATGGGTCCGTGTACGTACACGTGTAGTTTTTCTCGGTACTTTGAATGGGCCAGGCGGCCCAGGAACAGGCCAGAGGGTATATATAGCCGAGTGGACTGGGTCAAATATATTTGGCCGCTGGTACCATGGGTTGGGAGGATGATGAAATTAGGCCATACTCACTTCTGAACACTTGAATGCCATTTGCCCCTTTTGGTCTTGATCGAAGTCAATAGATGATACTTTATAATGTCCCGTCCCAGAGGAGCACGTATCATGCTGCTACCATGTCAAGGCATATGGAGGTGTGGAATTTTTGGACAGTTCAGTGTCATTGGATGCTCACCGAGGTGGGAATGGCGGCGTCTACATATCTTAGTCTTGTCAGCGGTCAGCCTGCTTCGTTGAAATTTCCTATCGACGTATACCGTATACGATAGCCAAGACGGCGAGGAATAATACCAAGAGTGCCCAGTAGCGGCAAACTGTATCTGCGCTTGCACGGCTTGGTGTTCGGTACAGTTGACCTCTTTCGGGACTGAAAAGCTCGGCACGTGCCCCGGTCTTTCCACCTCGGAAAGATTAAGAGAAGCCAAGAAAGTAAAGAACAAAGATCTTGCTTATGGAAATCTCTTGGAAATACCAGAAAGCGTGGTATCTGACGAATGTCGATGGACATCTGTACAAGAGGTCGGGGTATATAAACCGCCTCGTGAGCGGATAGGTGGGAAAGGAGGGTGTATGATTGGTAGTGTGAGCGTAAGCCATTGGCTGTCAGAGTCCGGTTGTGGATGCGAATACCAGGCCGCTACGGGCGGCCAGCGTCTATTTTCGTTTAATAGATCTACCGTACCGTTTCAATGCATGCTGCGGGAGCGGGCGGTTGGTTAAGTCTTGACCATCTATGGATTGGCGGGGAACGGGATTGGAAAGACGGAGAAGTCCAAGTTGGATTCTGGGCAACGGGCACCTCGCTGCCGGTATTCCCTCCGCTACCTCATCAGACCTACATATAAGATGCAGGCGGGAACGACGGGCTGGCGTTGCTCCTTGGCCAGAAATTGTTAAGCTTTTTAGCCGACCTTGAGCCTTGTCGCGATTAGTATGGGCATTTGACCAGTCCGTGGTTATTGGAGGATGTGTTCAATTTGCTGGCCCGGCTTCAAGACTTCTCTAATAAGGCAGACGACAGAATCGGCGAGCAGGTTTCAGGTGAGGATGACGCGTGTAACTAACCATCTCATTCATCTACACACAGAGCCGGTCATCAGGCTTGTCCACGACAATGACTTATGCCCGAAGCTAACACAACAGGTTGTGTTTCTCAAGCAAGAGCAGTGTTGGCATGAAGTGCAATATATCGGGCCAAGATTGATCCATATATTGTTGTTGCACTGGCGCTTCCAATGCAGAGCGAGATGTTGTGTAAAAGAGCGAGGCTGGAATCAGTCGTCGGTGGACTTTGGAAGCGAGCTTTGTCCAATCTCTTCTTGGTGGCCTTGTGCCATCCAATTGCTTCTTGGTGTTGCACTGGAGAGAAGGAAGGAAAACAAAGGGGCAAAATTGGCAAATTGGCAAATTAACCCACTTCCATCCCCGCTTTATTACCCGTGGACTCCGGTCGGAATCTATTTTTGCCCAAAATGATTGCCGCGCTGTTAAGTTGGTTCGCTTGCTCGTTCGCAGATTTCTACCAGGGGTTTAGCCGCCAGCGCTACCTCTTGTCCCTGCCCTGGTCCATTTCTCTCGATACACCCCACCCAAGAGACTCGGAAATCGGCCATCCTGATGAAGACACCACCATTTACACAAAGTTTCTTTCTCAGACACCAGTCGGAACAAAGGTTATGTTTCTTATTCAACACAGTTGATTCTCATTACGTCCGAGCATGGCATTGAGGCCTTTTAGCTCTTGCATCTTGTTTCTTTTCTTTCCGCATCGGCACAGTGATTCCGTGGTCTTCTTGTGTTCCGCATTGGAGATGTTCTGAACGGGCCTGGTAGATGGTTATTGACACCCCCGGGCGACCCATTCTGGAGATTCGAGATGATCAACCACACGTGAATCCCCGGACCTGGTAAAAGATCTTTGACTCTAGATCATGGCTTGGTGTCGAGAACTCCGATTGTGCTTGTTCAGTTTTCCTATGAGCCGAAAGTCACAAAACACACCGAGCCGTACCTCGGGTGATCACCAGCCAGCTGGATATCAACGGCGATCCTTCGTCTTCCAGCTTGCAGAACACGTATGCTCTGATAAAGAGAAGAGTGCTTCTATATCAAACAATTATGCATTGTTGCAGCAGGCCTTGTACACAAATTCAACATCGCGAGAACATGATGCCGGTTTAGAGCTGGATAAGTTCTCACAAAGTTCTGAATTCCAAGCTTTCTCACCGGCAGGAGGGGGGTGTAACAAGAACAAGTGGCATCCACACCAAGACGGGTAACATGGAAGCGCACGGCCGCGGCGCTTGCAGTGGGTCGACAGGGGTATGTCGAACAGGGGTTCGGACGAGGGTGATCGCTTGATCCAACCACTGAGGAGCCAGAAGTCTCGATCCAGAAGCAATATCAACCCCTGTGCATGCCCTTCCCGATGTCACTCGACCATCCCGTTTGCTGGGTTTCTGGCGCCTGGCCACCAATTTGGTGACTTCCTTCCCGCTCTTTGACATGTTGATTTTCTCACAGTGGTGAATGGCTGCTTCCCCGGGGTAACCCACCTCGTCCAGGGCCAGGGCCAGGGCAGGGGCTGGAGAGGCAAGTACCACCCATGGACTGATCGTGGTTTCCCGCTTTCTCTCTCGTGCCGCTCGACATGCCAATAACGTTTCTCAGAATGTCTTGCAAATGAGCGCCCGTGGTTGCACGGCTTTTGTATTTAGCCCCCCATGGTCCCTCCAGACCAGAGAGCTTTCAACCTGCTGTTCATCCCAACCATTCTCCTCCGTATATATCACCAAGCCTGCTCATCAGGTCCCTGTTTCCTTTTCGCCATATTTCCTTTTCGGTTTCTGCTTTGATCTTTTGCTTTGACAGGGTCTGGACTTTCCTCTAATAATCTGGGTTTTCTTCGTATGAACAAAAAGGGATCTACAATCGATACATCATCATCCAAATCTCGACCATCCCCGGCCTGCTTCAAGTTCTGAGAACTATCATAGCCGATCAAGTCACCGCCTCCTTTTATACTCACCACCACAAAACCTCGACGACTATTCCAACAACATGTATGCCTCTCTGCTACTCGTCTCGGCGCTGGGCGCCTGCTCCGCCCTCGCCGCCCCGGTGACTCCAGACCTCAAGCTGGCACCGAGCATCGACACCGTGTCTGAGTACTTCAACATGCTTGCCGCCACGATCAAGGGCGTAAAACCGGGCCCAGTTCCAGTCTGTGACATCTCCAAGGCAAAACTGCCTGCTGGTATGTCTTTCTTGGCTCGCTCTTCCTCATTTGACAAGGGTCCACATGCTCACATACATACCTTCTTCAGGCGCCAGCGGTCTTGCTCCCCCATCCGCGGGATTCAAGATTAAGCATATCGCTCTCGGCAGAGGAACACAAAACTACACTTGCGACCTCAGCAAACCAGATGAGGCTCCCAAAGCCGCTGGTGCTGTGGCCACCCTCTTCGACGCCTCATGTGTTGTATCCGCCTACCCCGACCTCGCCAGGAGTCTAGGCAAGGTCGCGATGCAGTTCAACTTGACATCGGCCGAGTCAAAGCTCAACCCCTCCAACCTCGCCATCAGCGGTCACCACTTCTTCACCGGCCCTACCACACCTTTCTTCGACCTCGACGTGTCCACGAAGAAGCTTGGCCATGCCAACTGCGCCAAGGACGGTGCCACTCCGGCTCCCGCCAATGCTCCCAAGGGCCAGAAGGGCGAGGCTGCCGTGCCTTGGTTGAAGCTTCTCACCATTTCCGGTGCTACTGGCAACTTGAGGGAAGTCTACCGCGTGGAGACCGTTGGCGGCAGTGCTCCTGCCACATGCCAAGGTCTGCCCGCTGGATTCACAGTACAATATGCTGCTCAGTAAGTCTTAGCCGCCACAAGCTTATCACGCAAACGCAATACTAACTCTCGCTTTTCACTAGATACTGGTTCTACGAGGGCAAGGCATAAAATAGCCAGGGACAGAAACACACCAATGTCCTCTGGTCAGGGCTATCTATCATACCAAATTGAACATAAAAAGATCATGACGGACGAGTATCATGAAAATATGACGTTGCTGTACTATATTGGCAAAAAGGGCCAAAGCATATTGCATTACATACCCCTACCTACCTACCGTGGGTATCTACGTATTAGTTATTTAGTGCCGTATTTGTGCGGACAGGCGTTCTATGGCGCCTTGGATTGGGTGGATTTCTCTTCGGTCGTTCATATACCAACTTTTTATTTATTAATATATTTACTTATACATAGAGAGTTTTGCACCATACAGTCGCTTTGGATCTCTCGTTGTGTGAATGGGTCTTTGACATGTCTATATTGAGATAGCCGTGCTTCTCTCATGTCTTGGCTTTTGTTAATGCTTATACAATGTTAACAATTCTTTTGCGAAGAGTCCATAGTCAGACGTCAGTACCATCGCCCGGAAATCTTCAAAGTGATTTTTGTCATATTTGTTCATATTTGTTCCCCGCGTTATCGCTCCTCGTTTCTGATTGCTTACCCTGTCCTGTTTACATGCAGGAAGGAAAGTTTCTTCCTTACCCCGAGCTATCTAGCACTGTAGTGTAAGCACAGGATCTTTGAAAAACCAGGTACTACCGCATGAAAAGGATTTTGGAACAGGAGGGGCGGGAGCTCCCTGTGTGTAATGCGGCGTGGGCTCGACGATCAAATGTGCCGCATTGTACACTGCGGCACTGTCAGGCCTAGAAGCTCAAAGGAGGACATGATATACGACAGTTGAGCTAGGACTCGATACGGAGTAAATAGAGCCGAGCAGGAGCTCTCAGGAGATAACTTTGTCATTCCATGTAAGATCATGGCACAGTGTCATGGTTTGTGTAGGTAGGGAATGAGAATATGCTTTCTACTGTCTGATAGACTTGGACTTTCTGCTACATCAAAGCCAGGGACCTACTTACCAGACAGCTAGGATCGTGGAATGGGCCAATGAATATGTTATCTGTTTGAACCTGCGGCTCAATCGGCAAGCTGCAGTGCCAGGGAAGGAAGATCCGGGAGGTATTCTGCAGTACACTACGGGTAATTAGCATGAGGTAGGGAGTGTCGTTTTCTAGAATGTGGCGATCATATGAAACTCCCGCTTATAGCTAAAGACCTCGACGTTGTAGGCTCGCAAGACCCTTGCGTTCATGGAAAGCCATGCAGCTGCTGGGAAGACCTCCGTGATGAATATCCCTCCGGCAGGGGAACGGAAGTCTGGACCTCGGACGAAAGGCTGTGCAAGACCCTTGGTCAACAAGGAGTACATGTCCCGAGAACTTGGGTGCTTGGATACTAGCTGAATGAAACGGAGAAGTACGAAAGGGGGGTGAAACAACATGTCAACACTAGCTACCTACCTAGCACAAACATTCTCACTTCCATGAGGCAACACATGGTAAGCAGAATGCGACTCTACATGTCAATTGATGCAGCAATAAGGACATCAAAGTGTAGCTAGCCATGCTCATATCATACATACATGCTACCCATGATAAAGCTGTAAGCGTAGCAACGGTGGTGAAACATGAAACAAAAGTGCACAGAACTTCCATTATCTTCCCCTTTTGCTAGAGGGAAGCTCGGTCCCGGCAAAGCAGAAAGCACAAAGCAGAAAGGAGAAAAGAAACAAGTCACCGGCCGCTGTCGCTGTTGAAACAAACTAAACAGCCACTGCAAGTGCAGAATACTACTCTGCACTTGCCAGGAAGCCCGGCTGCAGATGTCAGCGTCAGCCCTGAAATGCAGGCGTGAGCTCACACACAGACTGCGGGCTTGGCATATGAAACATTTCACCCCTTTTCTGGACTCTCTAGTTGAAACATGGGAATTTTAGCCGTACAGATTGCTCGGTAGTTGAGCCTCAAGCCTTGACATCAAGCCCGACGGAGAAAAAAGAACCGACGGGATCTTCTTGATGACCTTCTACGGTGTAGTCTAAATGTTTGAAACAGACGACTCCTTATTAGCTAGTGCATGTCAGCCAGCCAGCCACCCACTCGTGCATTTACTTACTTTATACGATGCGGAATTGAGACTCCAGCAAGTGCCATAATCCCTTCCCAAACTCCATCGCCATGTCATCAAGCGAATGCCACAGCAAGTTCCATATGGTACCAAATACTACCCAGTAACCCTCCAACATGGCCCAACTCAAACACACACAAGGTAACCTAGACGTAAATAAGCAGCCAGCACACAAGTACATGCCTTAGATTCCTGTCTGCCGTGTCCATACCCGACTACGTAACCTGATATTGATAATGCCAGCTATGCAAGGTAATTTTCATCAAACAACACAATGGCAGTCAAAGCCAGACAGACACGAAAGTGGCTGAAACAGCTAGTTACCCTCACTAACGTAAGGTAGCTATGGCCTCAGAATATGCAGTCAGCTTGCCATTATTTACAAGAGGCTTGCTTCTGCGCTCAAACATCACCAAACCCACCCTTGAAAATATACTGGAAGAAGTACTTTTACGCCTGGCCCTTCAATCTCGTCAGCTGTTGTTGTGATCCAACTCCCCAAGTAGGGGTAAGTCTAGACCGTGGAGCTCTGACCTCTAAATTCCCACAACCAGCGAAATGGTAAGCACTACGGTACCCAAGCGGTCGATCCCAGCATCAGTCTGAGCGCGAGGTACCAAAAAGGGCGTGTGAATAGCAACCGGAAAGTCAAAGGGACATGAAAACAGATGAGTGGAAAGGGACATGAAACAAGCGCGATAGAACCACTCAGATACAGACAGATACAATCAGTAACAACCATCCAAACAGTTGATTAGACGCCATGGTGGGCTAAATACCTGATCTGGACAAGCAAGACCATAGGATTTGGATATCATGTCGTTTCCTAGAATACCATGGTAGACTCGATCATCCAGTATTGTATTGTAAACATGCATGTTGCTGGCCGTAAAAGATGTAAGGACGTGAAGTAGCTCATGTTACCATCACTCGCAGGCTCTGGTCCGGTCTAGTTTCGTCTTCCTGAATTCAAATTTGTCGCTCAATGTTTTCTCTTTCCTCCCCGGCCAAACATATATAGTGCCTAACCCAAGTAAACCTGACTGACTGACTGGCGGTGCACCACAGAACCGCTAATTCTGTAGCAGGCTTGGAAGATGCTCTCTGTACAAGACACTCCCGTCTATCTCTTTACATGACCTTCCCCTCACAGCTCTATACCCCGAACCAAAACCTGAATCAACAAGTCTCAATCAAGATGGTTCCGTCCAGTTGACCACATCCATCACCTGACCCGCAGTGGGATGGGAGTAACCTATCCTTAAGCGTAACCGCAAAGGCTGGAACAAAATGTTAGCATATTACCCATATAAACAGTTGATATCAACAAAGAAAACTTACCCCTTTGCACCCAGACACCCTCATCATCTGCGTAGCTTCCGCCCCAGGCCCAATATCCGTCGACGATATATTCAAAAGCTGTAATTTCTGAGATTTAGGCACAGCCGCTTGTAACCCAACGTTCGAGAGAGCAGGTCCGGAAACCTGAAACCTGGCAATCGCTTGGATCACGCCCTCGGCATTCCGCTGAGTCTGAATAGTCACGTTCAAACCGTTATTATTGTAGCAAGGATGACCAACGGGGGCTTGAGATGCTGGTTGAGGTACGGGAGGGGCAGAGCCCATGGAGAGCATGTCGAGCCCGGAAGACGGAGGCGCTGCTGCTCCCAGACCCGGGGCAGGAGAAGGCGTAGAGACAGGACCTTGGGAGAACAAATCCATGATCGAGGCGACGTTGGATTGTGCAGGGGCTGGGGAACCGGCTGGGGGAGCAGGGGAGCCGCCGAGGATGTCGGCCAACAGATCTGCGTTATTTTGCCCGCCGTTAACAGGCGATGGGGCCGAGGCGACATTGCTGTCGCCCATAAGGTCGAACAAGAGATCCTCTTCCTTGGGTTTGATAACCTTGGATTTCCTGTTCGCGGTCTTGGTTGACTTCTTTGTAGCTTCGCCAAGCACCCGCGAGGACTCCTTGATCTGTGGTGGGGGCATCTTCTCGAGCACACCGCGCCTGATCTCGTCGTATGCAAAGATGTTTCCATACTCAACCGCGCGCTGTTGAACTTCAACGTCGAGACTTCTTTGGTTGTTCTCGAGCAAGCGGCGGATCCTCTCGATTTGAGCGGGGTCGGAGAATCTAGTTGTGAGCTTGATGAGGGCCGTGATTATGTACTCGGTGGTGACCTGCGTAGCATAGCTGCTGTTGAGGATGGTGCTAAACAAATCAATGATCTCGTGTTCCTTGACTTCTTGGACCAGCTCTTCTTCCTCGTACTGTCCCCCTTTGAGCAAGGAATCGCTGTACTCGCCAATGCACCAAGCTCCGGCTTGTGTCAAGCTTTCTTGCGTGATATCCTTCCTCAAGTTGATAAACAGCTTTTGCACGGCATAAGTTTGCAACTCTGGTGTTGTGGCAATCAGGCGAATAAAAGACGAAAGAATCTGCTCCCTGACATAATTACCAGCAAGGGTCAAAACGCGAAGCATCGTGTCGATATGCCACCTCTTGGTAGGGGCATAACGATCAGCCGCAATGCCGATTTGACTTGTCATTGTCGGCTTGAATTCGTTGTCCGCCACCTCAAGGAAGGCAAGCAGTTCCCTAATCAGCACGCGAACGTTGCTCTCGTTGATCAGGGTGAAGCTAAGATCCAGGGCTCTCCTCCTGATACTGATATCGGGATCTCTCAAGCATTCCAAAATCGTATTTCGGTGTCTTTGAACGGCGTTGGTATCAATCGCCACCACCTTGACCAATGTGTTCAAGGCGACGTAACGGATGTTGTTGTCCCGATTCGACAAGAATTTGCCCAATATGTTGACACCCAAGACGCGCAAACCCGCGTCTGCTTCGATATCGAGGATGGTCAAGACAGCCTCGTAGAGAATCGAATTTCCGACGTTCTTGGACGAATCCGTGTTGGTAGCAACCTGTGCCAAAATGTCGTTGATCTGCTCCGTCACATGCGCATCTCCTCTTGCAAGAACCCGGAGAAGCCGCAGGATCTTGACTTGAAGGAACGGATCGGTTATGCCTGTTACATCATGCTCAGGGGCATAGCCGGACGACGCCAAGCTCTTTAACGTTCTGACAAGAACAGGTACAAACTGCCTGAACTTTTCGATGATACCCTCCTCACCGCCCTCGGCCTCGTCAGCCTCGCAGAGGCTGGTAACCAGTGTAAGACCGCAGAGCAGGACGCCGTGGTTGCGGTCTGACAGCAATTGGGTAGCCTTCTCGATAAAGTGCTCCTGTAGGTCCGGCACCTTTCGACATATTCGCATGGCGCACAGGGCTGCTTTTCGGCGGATATAAGGGTTCGCGGTGGAGATCAGGTTCTCGATCTCGGGAAACAGATCTCTAGACATTTCCACCGAGGCGATGTTTCCTAGCGTGCAGAGAGCGAGGCCAACGATGTACTGGTTGGAGTGCCCCAGGTCATTTTTCAATGAGTTGGTGACCAGTGTCAGGACCTCCTGGTTCTCGTCGAGAAGCAAACTTGTGGCTAGATGTCCGAGGCGCTTGTCTGCGAAGCGAGGGGATGCCAGGAGCTTGAGGCATTCGATCTGACCGAAATGGGTTCGCTCGCCGAGGGTGAATAGGTACAGCAGCTTGGCCACATTGTTTCGCCTGTTCCCAGACATTCATGATCAGTTCCTGCTTGTCTAAACCTTGGTAGTGTGGGATCATCGAACCTCACGCTGTGGTCGTGGCTCTCTTCTCTGAAGCTCGCTCGAATGTTCGCACTTTCTTTCTGAATGACGGCTCGTTCGTCGGCAATCGTCTTGGCTGCTCGCACGTTCCTGATGAATTGTTTGACTGTGCAGTCGCAAACATGTCAACTTCATTCCCCCTAGGAGGCCAGCTTGATCTGCAATGGCAATCGGCCGGTCAAGGTGGGTAGGTAGGTCAGTCAACTTACGGGAGCTCATGGTGAGATCGGTCGGGGCCCGCAACCGGGCTTGGCTCGTCGAGAATTACTAGTCCAGGGAGACCGGGGGACAAAAGACCTAAATATCAGAAATGTGAGAGTCGATAGTTGGCGCGGATTGTCGTTCGTGAATGGCCAGCGGTCCCTCGTCGTCGATACCACGGCGTTGTGGCCACCGCATTCGTGCGGTACAAGTGCTGATGCTGGGTTACCTAACCAAGTGGGAGCGACAGGGGCAGATTTGGTGCCTCAGGCACAGATTTCTTGATACACGTCCGTATTTCTGCCCGTTTCGTCTAGCTGTCCCGGTTCCTTCAACCTGAAGTACAGACAGAACGTGGCACTAATGAGTGCTAATTTGGGTTATCTACGGGGTACCTATTCAAGTTTATGCATAAAAAAGTTCAAACCAGGGAGTTCTCAAATTGTTAGAGAAAACTCGGAGAGCTGCAATACGGTGTATTGAACACGCTGTATCTGTACGCCGACGACCTGGACCCTGAATGAGGCTGCCCAGGTCGGAACGGCTGAGCTGAGTGGGTCTGCACGGATGTTAGGTTTGAATCAGCTCAGCGGCGATGCCCGCTAAAGTCTCAGCTTCAGGCACTGTACGGATAAGTCGAAGTCTTACATTAACGCACCACCGAGTTGCGTCAATACATATACATGCTACTATCGAAACACATGCAGACCTGATAGCGGTTGGTAAGAACCCTCTTCATCATCTTGCTGATATGTATTACAGGTGCCATTTTCTATGCAATGTAAAATTCCTGATTTGACGGTGAAGTTTGAGGCACTTCATGTTGGCATCGAAGACATCACTTTGGGCGTCCACAGATGCTGATCATATTTGATATCCATTGATGCATGCCCAATCAGACACAACATAAAACCAGAGCGACAAGGCATAATTTGGTACGCATGCTAATTGCGTCCTCGAGCTGTTTTCCACGGACGATATCAGGATCTCACCGCTCTATACCGTTGACTAATGAGTTAGTCGGTATCCGTGTAGGAGGACAGCTTGAATCTATAAAGGCTTTTAGGCGATGATATTGATTATGCGCTCTCTATCCTAACAGGTTCCGAAAATGGTACAGTTATATCCTAATAAGGGTATAGTAATAGTAAAACTGTAGCAGTGACTCTGATGAAGGTGAGTTCGAGAAAGTCCACCAAGTCCGCCTGTAAGTGGGAAACCATCCAGTGCGGGGTTCTCAAGCAGTTTTGGCAGAGGGAACCGGTTGATGAATATCCCCTCACCTCCAACCGTAACCGTCGCCAGGCGCTTGGCCCGGGAATCTGAACACTACTATAATGCCACGACGGATCGAGGGTGAGATCTATCCGTAGCGGACCCTGGGCAATTCATGGCGCAGTCAATAGCGATCAATTTCCCATCCCTATAAGGCTGACGGGTTGCAGCAGTCATTCTCAGGGACCAAACGGACGAGCCCGAGATGCCGCTAGAGAGCACTGCCACAATGCGACCTGCACGTTGTGCCTATTGAGCTCCAGACCATTGGGTCGGCTTGGTAGCTCTGTTTGGGTGGATGACGTTCGTGATGTTTAGTTTCGACTGGGCCTGAATCTGATTTACCTCACATGCAGCACGCGAGGGAAAGAAAGCAGACCGTGGAGAGGGTAAATACTTCGCGGCGTGAATTCGACGCTATTGTGGCCGGGAGGCGGCGACGCAAATGCAAGAAATATCTACCTAGGCTTCTTGGGGCACAAAACTGACGAGAAAAAGTTATCGCAATATTTCCCAATCAGTGAACCAAACAACCAGACACCCCCCCACTCATAACTTCGTCCGGTTTACCCTCATGGGCATGAAAAGAAAAGGGATCGAAGTATTGAGAAAGAATGTAAGCGCGCGAGAACAGAACTTCGCTGTCGAATGCCGGGACCCGCAGGCATGCTCGTCAGGATACCCATCCAACGAAATACATCTGAAAGGGATATTGACCGAAATTGCAAAAGGATATCTTTATGACCGAGGGCTTTTTTCTGCATCATGAGTTCAACTATTTCTGCATCATGAGTTGAACAAACTCATTGTCTATTGTTGTGTCAGCAGCGAAACCCAATATGGACACCAGCGCGCGGAGCCTTACAGTCAATTCGTCCATCGCCATCCTGATCAGCCTCGCGGATCATCTCGTCAACCTCATCATCTGTCAGCTTTTCACCAATAGATGTCATGACGTGACGCAGCTCGGCCGCCGATATGAATCCGTTGTTATCGCGATCGAAGACCTGTATAAGACTGTTTAGAGGAGATATCAAGACAGGAAAGATTGGTAGTCAAACCTTGAATGCTTCACGGATCTCCTCTTCAGAGTCAGTGTCCTTCATTTTCCTGGCCATCATGGTAAGGAACTCTGGGTATGGCGTCAGCAGAGGAACTTCACATATCGGTGTCCCGGGGACCATTACCAGGGAAGTCGATCGTGCCGTTGTTGTCAGCGTCGACCTCGTTGATCATATCCTGGAGTTCAGATTCCGATGGGTTTTGGCCCAAAGACCGCATGACGGTTCCCAACTCCTTAGTAGTGATTTGTCCTGGATCACAATTTAGCACATGGCCCATAACACTCAGGATAGGCTCGGCAAGGCCTATGGTCGAGTTGAAAGAGGTCATGCGACGAGACGCATTACGAAGGAAGGAAAGGGAGGTCAATGTCTGAGTTCATGTGGGCGGGAGAACTAACCGTCGCCGTCCTTGTCCTGTTGCGTTGTGAAACTGTCAGCCTAGCTCCGTGGTGTCTGCGCTGAATCGCAACAGCGCATCGCGCGGATGGTTGACAAACAGAAAGTAATGACTTACAAAAAGGGAGAACGCCTCCTTGAACTCAGAGACTTGCTCTTCAGTAAGAGAGTCGGCCTGTCGTTGAGAGTTAGTTATGTCAGTGTCACGAATATTCGTCGTCGATGCCCAGCTCTCAGATTCTGCCCCTCAGCCGCGGGGTTCCCAACATACGACAGGCAGCTGCGCGGTGCGCGCAAGAAAACAATCAAGAGATAACAGGAATACATACCATGGTGTTGCTCGGGGATTGTGTAAAGGTAAAAGAAATTATGTGCGAAAGTGTCTAATGGGAATGGCGTCTTGGTGAAGCAGCGAAAGGTCCAAGTTTGGATGTGGTGTTGGAGTGGTTGTGTCTTGGTCCTTCAAGGATCGTTGAGGTTCGTGATTAAATGAGCAACGGGCTTGGGTTTCGACAAGGAGAGAGCGGGGCCCCTCCTTCTGAAAATAACTGGGTCTGGGCGCCCCATCACGCTGTTCGAGGTTGCCGACTTTTGGTCGCCTCTTCCCTGGCGACCGGGTCCTCCTGCCAAGCACGAGGCCGCCTTCTCTTAAACCGATCAGTGCGTCAGTACTCCCGAGTCCCCTAGGCAGGCACAGCTGCAAACAGCTGACGTATGCAGCTGATCTCACCCAAAGTTGCTCCGTACACCTTGTCAATCAGTGGAATTGGCCATTGTGTCTGGTTTGGATTCCGTCGTCAACGTCGGCAGGAATATAAAACTCTGGAGAAAGTAGTTTGCACGCGATGCAATGTGATGCTACATCGCCCGACCTGCGCCAGGATCCATAGATTTCCTCAGTCACGACCAGACACATTGCTTCACGCCGAATTGAAGGGACCTCTTTCCCCTTCCGGCGTCCGCCATGTGGCGAGACCGCACGAACCTGTATGTTGTTGTCCTGCTCACTAGCCTGCTAAGTGCTAACAATTCTGGCAGCTACATCTCGTACCGGCAGTCGTACGACCACCACCCGACCAAGCGCAACCGGTATGCGCCCTCCGGTGCTGGTGATCGCTTCGGCGGGACCAGCGGGACAAGCACCTCGGTATTATTCTCGGCCGACGAGGACAGGCGCGGCCTCCTTTCCTCCGATCCCTACGATGTCGACAATGGAGATGCCGTGATTGAGATGGATCTTCTCCCACCGCGGTGGGCAGACATCTCAGACGAGGTTGCTGAGCATCTGGGCGAGATCGCGCGCAAAAGTCAAAAGCTCGAACGGCTACACCAGAAGCATGTCCTACCGGGGTTTAATGATGAGGAGGCCAAGAATGCCGAGGAGAGAGAGATCGAACAATTAACACAATCCATCACCCGTGGATTTCACGACTGTCATCGATGTATCCAGCGAATCGAGCATATGGTGCGAGAGGGCAAGGCGAATGGCCAAATGAGCCGCGCGGACGAGACCATGGCGAAAAACGTGCAAACAAACCTGGCGTCCAGGGTGCAGGAAGCAAGCTCATTATTCCGGAAGAAACAGAGCGCATACCTCAAGAGTCAGTAGACACCAACCCCGACCCCCAGATCATCCCATTCTAACCAACCTCTTCAATGCAGAACTCCGAGGAATGGGCGGCATGTCCAGTCCAGCCGAACGCAGCTCGACCCCATTGGGAGGAGCCGGAATAGCAGCAAACAACTACGCAGCCGATCCCTCCCTCCTAGAATCCGACGCAGACAGGTCATTCTCGCAATCCACCCTCCAAGCAGCAACCCACCAGAAACTCCTCCAGTCAAACGACGTAGCCATCCTCCAGCGCGAGCGCGAGATCGAAGACATTGCCCAGGGAATCATTGAGCTCTCGGATCTCTTCCGCGACCTGCAGACGATGGTGATCGACCAGGGCACCATGCTCGACAGGATAGACTACAATGTGGAGCGGATGGGCGCCGACCTGAAAGCGGCGGATAAAGAGCTGAACATTGCCGAGGGCTACCAGAAGAAAACCACCAAGCGAAAGATTATTCTTTTGCTTTTGTTGATCATTGCGGGCATGATTATCTTGCTTGTGATCAAGCCGAAGAAACAACAGCAAGAGCCACCGCAGCAAGAGCCATTGTCTGGTGAGACTGCTGCTCGAGTTGTTAGGGGATTGAGACTTGAATCCCTACTTTAGGAGGTGCTTAGAAGTGTCAGTTTTGCCTTGTATGTTACCAAGATGAACCATTTGATTCCTTCCTGTTTTCTATTGAGATACCTAGCCCAGCCTGTACTAGAATAATATGAGGCTTCTTTTCTTTTTTATTTCTGCTTTCACATTGATGTGTACGTTTAGTCTCAGGCGAGGAGGGTGATAGATCCGGCGTTTCTGACGTTATATCAAATCTCCAATCCCTGGTGTATTTGTTTCTGGGACCTTGTTTTATTTACATGTTCGACTGTCTAAGCCACTTTAGAATTATTGGCTTTGTGTGGTAAAGTCCAGCGCTACCGCTCTTTGTATGTGAAAATTGATGAACTCTAATGCCTTGTATGTTTGGGTATATATGCCAACTCTTTATGATATAACGAAATAAGAGGAACGGTCCTCAAAGATTTTCATGACCGTATTTCCGGACCGGAAATCTGCCAAGAACAGTGACGTGACCTGGCCTGGACCGATATCTGGTTAGATCCCTCCCCAATGGCCCGCCCCTTCTCGCGGGCTCGCCAGGCAGGAAACTCACAAACACCTCTCGCCGCTTTCTCTGCCACTGCTTACCCCAGTACTGGATCCTCTCCATTGCCCTTTCAATGTCAAGCAGCGGGCTCAGCGGTTCTGGCTCACCAAGGCCCTTCCACTTGGTCTTGCCTTGGCCCGCCACGCTGGATACAATCTGCCATGCCTCCTCGCACGTATTCAAGGCTTCGTTTAGCACGAATGCAGTGCGGTCAGCAGCGTGCGAGATTCCCCGCGCCCTCATCAACGGGGCATACAGCTCGTGCAGCCTGCCCGACCAGAACAGCTCTGCGATGCGAAGCTCAACGCTCTTGGCGACGGCTCGCTCGTGTATCACCACGCCATAGTCTCGAAGCATGGCTAGCACGCGGATCCCGCGTGCGAAATGGAAATGCTTGGGTTCCATTAGATCGACTACGTGCGGCGCGTCTATCCTTATGTTGTGATAACGCGAGAGGCGGAAGCCCCATCTTACTATGCTCCGCTGCAATCGGATGTTGAAGATTTGACGGACGGGGTGTAACGGGCGCCGGTAGTCCAAGTCGTGGGGCACTGCTAGGTAGCTGCTGTCGTTGTTGCTGCTATCTGCGTGGAGGATGGTGGGTAGATCGGCTTTGTGGAAATATGTCAGGTGATGCGGCGAGTTGAAGATGGTATGGTGTCGCTGGGCGAGCATCTCCGAAACTCGTGCCAGCTCGTCGAACAGGTTGTCGCGTCCAAGTCTGAACAAGATCCTGCGGGTAGCCTCGACCTGGAGTGGAAACTTTCCTGGTATCAACCTTTGCAAGAGGGCAGATAAGAAATGATTACGCCCTAATTGAGGTCGATGGTGCCACGTATGAGACGACACATGGGCTAGAATATGTCGACCTATCACCTCGACTGTATGCTCTGTATAATGCGGTTCGTGGCCGTAAGTTGTATGCAAGTCGAGGAGATGAAGTGCTGTCATCCTCTTATCCATCCTCAGGCATATCTGTAGCAAAGTATCCGAGACCGCAGAAACAAAGGATGTGGACACGGCAAGCTTGACGGCCACGATGAGCTCGTACTGGCTCCAGTTTCCTGTTCTCGCGTCGGACTCGAGAATCTTGCGCTGGGTCGACATGTCATCAAATACATCAGGATGAATGTCCGATCGGAGGAGGCGGTCCAGCAAAATCTGGTCACCAGCGGCGGCAAAGCTTCTCAGAGCTCGTGTGTAAGTGGACTCGGTTATCGAGATGCCCGAAGAGGCCAACTGCTCGATCCGCCGCGTAATCTGGTCCGCAGTTTTCTCCCTCAGTGTAATCGACTGAAGGGACAGCGGGCCGATGGAGTTGAACCCAAGTGTTTGGACTGTGGCAATAGTAGAGTCAACTGAGACCCAAGAAGTGGCGAACCACCTTGCACCAAGAGAATCGTCATACAGCTTCTCCTCGATTCCAAACGTCTCCCCGTGGGCTCTGTTGATGAGGTACCGGAGGCCGATACTATTCTTTTCTTTGGTCGAGGGGGGGAGGATGCCCAGTCGAACGTCACGGAACTGGAAGAAGCCATTCCCAGATCTGTTGACGGTTATCAGGGCACCACGCGGTTGTTGCTCCAAGCCCGCAGCGCGGAGTTCGCTTTTTGTCATTGGGGAGCGTGGATAGTATGCGGCACGAAGCCGAAGATACGGCCTCGATGCGTTGGACCTTGGACCGTCATTGCGTTCACGAAGCAAGTGCTGCCACTTGTTTGCTAGCAAAAGACAACCCTGATCGTAGAGGTGAGGAATAAGTTGGTCGTATACGTCGTCATCAATACACTCAGTGCAGAGACGACGAAGAAAGTACTGCACGACATAATCTGAGTCGGAGATATATCTCTTTATCAGCTCCAAAGTGCCGTCAGAGCCCAGGCCAAAGTATGGACGTAGGCGACGCTCCCACCACATTGCCTCCCGCGCAGAGTGCCTCTCAATGAACGACGAGATAACAGTGACATACAGATTGGGCCACTGCACTCCGCAGTCCTCATACATGCATTCCGCATAGGCCCAGACGTCTTGGAGCATGTCTCGGTCGTTTTCATCTTCCAAGGCAGCGTCAAGAATCGTGCCCCAGAACCTCTCTGCGGCTGCACCCTGAACACTGGATAGACAATGACGCCGCATCAGTCCCTCGAGGACTTCGGAAATTCCTTCCCGACCATCCTCCCGAGCTCGGAAGTCCAGAATGCACAGCCAGAGGTTAATGTCATTGTCGTATGTCGGCCAATCCACCAGTCGTGCACTCCCAGGCTCCTCCTCTCCAAGGACGTCAGATTCGTAGCTTAGCCTTTCCTTATCCTCGCTCAGCCAATCCCATTTGCCGTAGAGACCGGCTTGATCATCACTTGCCTTGGTCCAGCCAAAGAGCGACCAGGGAGATAGTTTCGCAGTCGTGCTCGGAATATCGTATGCATCCTTGCCAGCATCGCTGTCTGGCCGTGAAGTGGGCTCCGATTTGAACCATGCTGTTGACAAGCCTGACTGACGCGATAACTGGACGTATGGATGGCCGAAATTAGGACGATAAACTCGACAGATCTCGCCCTCTAGCGACTTCCCAAAACCCAGATGAATATTCGACGGCGTGAGGGAGGAAGATCGAACTTTGCATCTGAAGGTAGGCGTCGCTATTCGCATAGTAGTGGTCTAAAATTTTCGGCCCTTGGACAAGCGAACCAAATTCGCGGGGCATTGCGGCAGGTATCCTATAATTTCCTTGCGGGTCTCATGGTGCAGTCTGACGATGCGATCAAGTCCGGCCGTGAAGTACAGATACCTCCCCACTATCTCGTCGTGATTCCGTTCCTGAACAAAAAAGCAGCAATTGGCAATTGCTCCAAGCTTCCCACCTGTCGTCTTGACAGGGATCGAAGTTCGAGATGCGAGGACCCACTTATTACCCGGTTGAATCCCGGCTTAGTCATTCACTCGCCCATTGACCAATCCTCCCGAGCATTCCCGACCCACATGCACTGAGCTGCCGACCAAAGCTCACGACACCATTCAATCCTCAATCCACGCAACCACCAAACATCCTCGAGCTATCCCCGCGATACCAAACCACTCCACTCCTCCTCGCAAGACAAAAAATAAAAGATGGCGTAAGGAAACCCCCGAACCCGATACCCAATTGCCTCGACGAGCTTGCGCGCGCCAATCGAACACCTACGAAAACACATCTCGAATGAATGACATCGTACGACGTCAGAAAATACAAGCCGGACCACAAGCTAACCAGCTCTTTTCTCTTACACAGCGGCCTCGTCAACAAGCACAACCCTGTGCCCGAGCACCAGCGGTTCTACCAGCAAGCGTACCGCGCCCACACCCGTATCTGGAAGATTGTGAGCGACATCCAAACCCCGTGGTGGTGGCAGCGTCATATGAGAGGGGGAGACCGAAACCGTGGTAACTAACGGATGGATGTCACAGAGACCCGGTAGCAACGTGATGCTCACGCCCTACTACCTTGTCATGTGGGGAACTCTTGCTGGTATGATTCTTTCTCAACCATAGACAACGACTCTTGTTCAAATCCTCGACTAACGCGCTCTGCTGTGCTTCAGCCAATTTGTACATGGCTGGCCGCAAGGTCGTCGGCTACAACACCTGGTTCGGCAAGGACTAAGCAAGGGTGCTGCTGGCTCAGCGGGTGCTGCAAGCAACTAGGGAATGGAATCGCGGGGTTGTATATGTGTATAGCATGGATCAATAGAAAGGGCCAAGGAAGGTTGCCCGAGAGTCAAGACTTTGAAATCCTTATATTCCCTTTGTGCACGCTGGATATCTCTTGATCGTGCAAAACTGCTGGCCGTGATCGCTTTTTACTACTCTTCTTGCCGTAAAAATGACCAAACCCAACTGCTTCCCAACTACGCCTGCAGAAACGTGATAACCCCCAAATATAATTACAAAAAGCATCTCTAAAGTGATAACGTTATGGTGAGATTTTGTTGTAGCCAGCACCCCGATGAGGGCTTGACTACCAACTGGTTCGAAAAATGGGGTGTGAAGTTTTGTTGGCGAATGCCCGTGGTTGATGACTCCCCGTTTCGAACCAGTTGACTACATCTTATGAACCCAACCATCTGACAAGGCCTCGTCATGGTCATACTAGTACCCGTCAGCACCGGGGGCCTTCTCGTCCTTCCGCAGGCTCGTAAGAAGCTCGCGGAACCTCTCCTTGCCCGAACCAGCGGCGCCGCCCTTTGCACCCTTCCCACTGACGTCGACGATCTTGGAGATGCGCTCCCAGCTGGTTCCTCCCGAGGTGGTGTCTTCCCGGTTCGCCAGGAACTGCTCCGCCTCCTTGCGGGTCTGTGTGATCATCTTCTCCTTTTTGTTGTTGTAGTTCTCGTAAAAGTCGTCAATGTTCTGGCGCGCCTCGTTGACAATCTCGGCTCGTTGGGCGGCGAACTGGTCTGCCCGCTTTGCGTTTTGGGCGTCGCGCTTCTCGCGCCACTGCTTGATCACCTCGGGCTCGTCCTCTTCTGTGACTGCGGCGGCGGCGAAGCCTGAGTTGTAGCTGACTGATGGTCCTGTGATGCCGCCTGATGTGATTCCCTGTGCAGATTCTGGTCAGAACCCGGTTCCTAGTTAAACCTTCCTCTCATCTTGTTCGTTCCAGTCTCACCTCGTTCGGGCTAGTTATGTCTGGGAACTGGCTTTCGAATGTGGAGTCGCCGCCTGAGGTAGCCATGCCACCGCCTAGCAGATCGTCGTCATCGTCGTCGAAGCCGGCGTCCTCGACAGAGGCAAACTGGTTGGCGTCGTCGCCGAGGATTGCCTTCTCACGCTCGAGGAAATTGGAGGTCGAAGGAGCTTCGGATACGTCCTTGATGTCTGTCTGGGCTGGTTTGGTCAAGGAAATGTTAGAACCCCGGTCGCCGGACACTTAGTCCATGGTTGTTGGCTGTCATTCAACTTACCACCAGAATCAAAGTCCTCCAGCGAGGGAAATCTGTCGGCCATGATGGATGGTTTGCAAGTCCAGGACAGAAGTTATTCGAGTAAACAATAGTATGTGATTACTGGAGCTTTCGGGTCTGTAATATATTGGAGGATTCGTCGTGATTTCCAAATCCAGAGACAAAAGGAGTTGCGTCGAAGGTTGTGGTTTGTTTCTTTGGTCTGATTGCGCCAGGTTGCGACGCCGCCTGTGAACGGCATGCTGTCAGGAGCAGGGGTACCGGTGCGTCGGTGGGTCGCTAGATTGATTGGCTGGGCGCTGCTGAGCGTTACCTGTTTACACAGATATTGCATTACACCGTTGGGGACCTGCCACAACTGTATTTCATTAACCGTAAGGTGGCTGGTCGGGAAGCCGGATCCAAGCTCTTAAGCTTGAACCTGCTCCACATTTCAACTAGCGCGACTTCTCATCGGCTCTTGCCTCTTCATCCCAAACTTTCTGCTTCTCAAGATAAAACATCGAAGCAACAACCAGCACCCGTACTTCCTTCCGTGCAGGCAATTCTGGCGGAAGGATATTCTTCGTGACCAACAGAGTGCTTCGGGTCCGGTTTTTGCAAGACGGGATCTTTCCGGAGACTCAAGATTGATAGAACTGCCAGCGATATCTCATTTTGAAGCTCAACTAGCGACCTATCCGTCAACCACCTTCCAGGAATACAGAGGTCATTTTGTATCCACACATCAGCAACACAGCAAGCCAGCCAGTCAATTGGCGTCCACCTCGTAGATGAGATTTGAGTCAAGACGCTTCTGCTGAGAAACTGTCGCCTGTTCGTCACTATCTGCTCGCCTGCGCGCTGCCAATTCCAACTCCTCTAGACGCGACAACGGTGGTGTGGCGTAAAATCATCACCCCTCTTCGATCAACGTCGTCCCATCACGGGCTCTTTCCTTCCCTTCTTAGTTGAAATTTTTCCTTCTTAAAACCTCCAAGAATGGCCTACACCAACGACGCCGTACTCTCCAAGCTGTCGGCCTTGAATGAGAGCCATGAGAGTATCGCCTCGACAGCTCAGTGGATCATGTTCCATAGGTAAGCTCACCCACGACGTTGTCTACTCCAGGAGTCTTTGACGGCCTAGAAAATCATCTAACCACCATTTCTCTCATCACAGGCGACATGCGGCTACATCCGTTCAGCTGTGGCTTGCAAAGCTGAAGGAACTCCCAAGCTCTAAGAAACTGAATATGATTTACCTCGCTAACGGTGAGTGACGACCATCTGGCCTTTCCCACAGTCAAGGGCGGTGCTGACTCCTCTCAACAGAGGTAACACAACAATCCAAAGCCCGCCATAAGGAGGACTTTCTCCAGGCCTTCTCGCCCTATATCGCGGAAGCTACCACGCTAGCTTATACCGGCGCCAATGCAGACATACAAAACAAGCTCCGGAGGGTGGTAGATGTCTGGAGGGATCGCAACATCTTTGATCGACAGATCCAGGATGCCATGGAGGCCAAACTTGACGGTCAGTCTCATCAACCCCGGATACCCAACCTCGGACAGGCGCTGACATTATCACCAAAAGAAATCGATAAAGCTCGCAGCACTAATAAAGTTGGGGCTTTTGGAGGTTCAAGATCGATGTTTGCCTCTAGTGCCTCGCTGACACCATCTCTTCCCGCGGAGCTCACGCCCTTGGTGGCACCCGCGCAAAATCTCTCCAAGTCGACGCCGAACATGAAGACTGCTATCAACACGGCTAATACCGAGTTCGACAAGCTAGTCGACCCGGCTAACCCCCCGCCGGCGCCCCCCGTCCAGGCGGCACGTCTCAGCGGGCTTCTCAAGACGCTTGCTATGGCCGAGAACCTCGTCTCTGAGTCTATGAAAAACCGCAAGGAGCTGGTCAGCGCTCTGGAGAAGATCCTCGCGACCAACAAGGAAGCCCTCGCCACGGAGGAGGTTCACTTCAACGAGCTGACTACGCGCAAGGCAGTCATCGAAGCGAAGAAGCAAGAGGTTGAACTGGCCATCCTCGGCGGGAACAACTCAATCAAGGAACAGACTCCCGGCGATAGAATGTCTTGCAGCCCGGTTCCGGAACCCGAGCGCCCGCAGGTTGAGGCTCTGACTCCGCCTCATGTTCAGAACCATCACGAGGATGATATTTATGGGGACCTGGGCAACCCGCAGAATGGCAACGACGCGAATGCCGCCCCGCCGCCTGTTTTCCAACAGGAGCGTCAGTTTCCGTCTGCTACCAGTGGTATCGAGATATTGTCTGATTTGGCGTCGCATTATCAGACTATGCCTCTCAATGGATCTTCAAAGAAGAGAAAACTTGGGACGAGCAATGACGAGGTGTTCCCTGATCTGGGCGCTGATGATGGGATAGATGCCGATGTTGCTGAAATGTTGAGGAAGGATAGTTAGTCTTCGTAGACTTGATGGGACAGGAATATGGGGATCAGTAGAGGTGGAATTGTGGTTAAGGGAGGGCTCTCTGTGACAACTTGCTAACACGGAGTTGCCCTGTGGGTTGTTTCCAAGATGTTTCTGTCTTTTTTCAATTTCCTTGTGTTGTTTGGTATTGTAGAGGATACGGAAAGCGATCTAACCTTGACTGCTTTCTGCTTTGTATAGGTGATGGGATCATGGGAGGAGGGAAGGGCATTTGGGTGCATCTGGTGGATCTTGAGTTGATAAAGATTGGCGGGGATGGGTCATCATCACAAATACTTGAACAGGACAAGGCAGCCAGCGGTTCTTCTATAGTATACTTGGTTGAATGAAGGGGCGTTCTTGTATTGGTACTATCGTACAGATCTGCGAATATATACCTACCTCTAAGTATCTAACTTCCCCTATCTCTCTCTCGGGAGGTTGCTTAGCCGTCTTGAGTTCATGTACGTATCATCTGGTAAACAATGATTGATCGCTTGAGGTTCTATGGACTGATGCTATTTGATATATTGACTATTATTCTCCTCCCCTACTGCCCAAGCTGAGTACTCAGGCAGATAGATCACTTCCTTCGCCTATGTAAAAAGTAATTCTTATCCCACCCATGTCACCCTGACCAGCCGTCCTTCTTTTGGATATCACCTAGTTATGCATCTATGAATGCTTTTCCTTGATCAACTCGACGCTTTCTTTCCCCACTTTTTATCCGCACAAAACACCGATCTCTTGTCTGTGTGTCTATAATGCCAACGCTTGATCTACTCTAAAAACGTAAACAGATTTGTATGCAAGATATTCATGGCCCGCTCAGCCTCGCGGACATCAATCACGCACGAGATGTTGATCTCGCTTGCACCTGTAATTCATATTTGTAAGCATTTACCCTCTCAACCAAGACCTGAGCCAGTCTCAAAGACGCCCAGAAACTGTGTAAAAGGAAAAAAGAAACGAAAGAAACAACATACCCTGAGAAATCATCTCAATATTGACGCGATTATCTCCCAGCGTAGAAAACATCTTGCCAGCAATGCCCATCATATTCTTCATCTCGGCGCCCACCAGACTCAAAATGGCCATATCATGCAAAACACTGACATCCCCACAATCCCTCAGATCCTGAATCGCATCGTCAAACGACGAAAACTCCGCGTTGCCATTATGCACAGCTATCGAGACGTGCACCTCGCTGGTGGAAATCAAATCCACGCTGATCTTGCGCTGGTTCAGGATTTGAAAGACCCTCGCTAAAAAGGTATGCGCAATCGACCGTTTGTTGGAGTGGATGTTGATTATGGAGATTTTGTCCTTGATGGTCACTGCGGTAGGACGCTTAGGCTTCTTGCGCCTGGTCGGGTCGGACGGCTGGCGGGGACGTTGGATCTGCTGGTCTGCTGCTAGGAGCGGGTCTGCTTTGACGATTGTGCCTTCGCCCCGGGGATTTTTCACGTTCTTGATTCGGATGGGAATGGGTGGTTGGGCTTTGATCACTTGGTCCATTGTTAGGTGGTGGATTACCTCGGAGCCGTAGAAGGTCAGTTCGGCGGCCTCTGACGGGGTGATGCTGGGAATTAGGCGCGCTGTCGGGACCTTGGTGGGATCGGCGGTGAAGATGCCGTCTACTTCTTTCCAGATCTGTAGCTCGGCGGCTTTGAGGCCTACGGCTGCTAGGGAGGCGCAGAGGTCTGTGTAGCCTCGTCCTACGTCGCCGTCGAGGAGACTCCCGGGGACGTTGCCGAAGAATCCTGTGAGGACAGGGACCCGTTCATGGCAGGCTTCGATCTTTTTGGCGATGGCTGTTGCGGCTGCTTTGTAGAATGGGGCATCTAGCCGGACTGCGCCCTCCGAGTGTAAGATATCGGATAGATCGACATATTCGGCATCAACTCCCTTTGAGGATATGGTCAGTGACATAAGGTACCGATTTCAGACCAAGAAGAACTTACCCTGTCCCTGAGCAGGTATGTCATGAACCTGCAGCTAAGTTTCTCGCCAAAACTGACGACCCGGTCCTTAGCCCTCGAGTTGACCTCGAGATTGAACCGCTTGGCCGCCTCGAGGTACTCAACGAGTAACTGGCATTCCTTCTCCGTTTCCTCTTTCAACGCTGAAGCCAACTCCGGGTCCCGGATGAACTCATCGGCCGCAGCGCAATGGTCCTTGCAAATTTCGTGCACAATGTGCTTGGCCTCCTTCAATAACTCCTCCTTGCTCTCCACATTGCTGGATATTGAGATGATGGACTTGAGATTTTTGAACACCTCCAACAACCTATGAAATTTCCGGAGAAGAACGCGTTAGCCCACTCCGTATGGTTTCATGTATAACCTTGACTAATGAGACACCATGAACTCGACTTCTTGTGATTCCTTGGCGAGCACGAGGATGTGGGGGAGGGGAAATATGCGGGTGATGGTGTGCAGTCTATGTCTGAGTGGGATATGCGTGTTGGGCATGGCATGACGATTCGTGATCGAGGGGAAGCTCAGACATTGCACAACAACGTGAGTGAGACCTACCGACTTGTGGTTCCTGTCGTCTTCTTGCCTGTACTCCTCGCGGAGCATACGACGACTAACTTGTGTGTCTCGACGTAGTTTCTGGAGAAAATAAATGTTAACAAAAGGCTGACTCGGAAAGCGAGAGTCGGAGCATATGAAGCTCAGATTATACCCTAGTCCGTGACATGCAAAACAAATCAAAGAGAACAGCTATACCTAATGATATCCTCTGAAATCCTGTCGGGAAACTTGCCAACGCTTGTTCCTCCAAACTTTTGAACAATCCAGCCGTTGGGGCTCTGATTTTTGAGAAGTTCCCCGGCCATGATGACGGTCGTGGTGACTCACGAGAAGGGTCGGCCCGGGGGAAAAGAAGGTTGTTGAAACGCTCTTTCAACTCGTACTGACACAATGCAGCAGCGCTTTGTGCAGTCTTATGACTGAAACAATAAAAATCCCAAACGAGAGGGTAATGAGGTCCTCAATTGATCTATAAATCTTGTCAGAATGGGTGTCTAGTAGGAAGTATGGTGTAAAGTGCGTATCGATTGCGGGGGAGGGGCTCTATTCAGATACCGCTGTGGACAAACAATGATGGCTGGGGATTGAAAATACCTCGACGTTTAGATGCTGAGTGAGACTAAAAAGGGGATTGGATGGATCTGCAGTGGATTCAAGACGTTGGAAACAACGAGAGTAAAAAGAGTCCAATTTATGAGACTAACGTACAAAGTGAACGAAGAGACTGGGTGACATGGAGAAGTTTGAGAAAGGAGAGGAAACATGAGTAAAAATAAAATCGGAGCCACCACATCAACACGCCGCCGTCCGATGAATGACAAAGGCCAGTCCAGCCCAAGGCCAACTCTACTCAGGTACCCGGGCGAAAGTTTTAGTGAAGTAACGCTCTGAATAAAACGGTATCCGTAACTTTTTCTTCCTCGATTCCCCATCCACACACACCCGGGCAAGAAGGTATCCACCGAGGAGGCAAGCTTGCTGCAGCCGACGACGGGACGGGACCATGGAGTGAACGAGTCACATTCCGAGATACCTGGACCTGGAAAAGTTCATCGGCCCCTACTTCGGAGGCAGGGATTGGTGTGCCAAATGGTTTTTCGTCAGTGCCCAGATTGTGTCGATTTGGTACGGTATCAAATTCGATACAAAAGTAACGTTATAGGTGCCGATATTGGGAGAGGAGAAAACAACGCAGTCCCTTTTATCCGGCTCGACCGAGATTTCCAAGTGAGAACTGAGGATCGAATCTGACCTTTATAGTCATAGAAGAGGAAGACATTTTCACATTTTGAGTATGCTGGTTGCAAAAAAGAAACACAACCGCCCTTCTTGATACAGCCACATGCAGGGCGACAACCACCGCGGAAAGACCCAGGAATACCACTTTGAGGGTTTCCAGTTCACGGGATTGGAGGATCGTGATAAGGATGGTGTGTGGGGTTGACTTTTGTAGTGTACATCTGCATTCAATATTGCGGGGCAGTTGTTTACAATGTAAATACGGTGATAAGTGACTCGTTCGAGTCTGAGCATCACAACAGAGGGCAAGGTTTCTTCATATTTGGAACACTGTTGTCTACGTCCCAGTCCTGGATGGCCCAACCAACCATCCGCCCTCCTATTCTTTTCGCCAATATGACATTTCCGAGGTTCTGGATTCTCGTTTATCGTCTTGGCCATCTATACAGACAGGAAGTCGGAGAAGTAGAGAGAACACAAACAGGACCAAGAGACGGCATGATATGGATATGCAGACAGCCTCATCAACAATACGAACATGATCGAACCGGACCGGATGACCGCTCAACCTCGGTCTATACCCTTGACTCACGACCCAACAGCTCAGAGGGTAAACATCAAACACAGGCACCAGATAGTGACACTTATTTCCTCCTGATCGTCTGCAGTCGTCGGATATATGTACTGGGTATGTATATACGATTTTCTCTTTTTTTGAGTGGAGTACTGCCGTCGTATTGACTCCCACACCTACTCCAATTGTGCTTATGAGCAACCGAATAATAATACATAGGAAACAAAACATCATTGACATAATTATTTTCCGCTACGTTTTCCCCAGCCCAATCCAGTCCCTACCGCCCAGCACTCCAAGTTAAGAGTGAGGTGCGTGTACAGGCTTGTTGATTCAAACGACCTGTTGTGTAGAGTAACATATGAAACACGCCCAACCGAGTTATACAACGGTTCGTCGGGCCATTCATCCCCGATATTTCCAGGCCTGGCTGAGCATCCCCGAACTGGGTATCTCAATATACGAACCACAAATTGTGGTTCAATCTGCGCTTAATACGCCAATAGAAAGTGTAGGTAACTGACGTTCGCCGTTTACCGCTTCTCTTGAGCAGTTTCCTCGGGAACCTCTTCGTCCTCGTCATCCTGCTCCAGATCCTCCTCAATCTCCTCCGCCTCTGTAATATGAGCGGTGCCCGAAGGAGGCCGATGGTCGGCAGGCACATCTCCGCCGCTCATCTGCCACTCCATGAGCTTACTGAAGTGGCTGTCCTTGTTGGCACTCAGCTCGGCATAACTGCCAATCTCGGCCACCGTCCCTTCACTAGAGAGAACGATGATCTTATCAGACCGTTTGATAGTCGAGAGCCGGTGAGCGATCGAGATGGTGGTGCTCCGGCCCTTGAGCAGCGCAGCCAAGGCCGAGTTCACCAATGTCTCGGACTCGGCGTCTAGCGCAGAGGTGGCCTCGTCGAGAAGGAGAATATCTGGGTCCTTGAGCAGTGCGCGCGCAATGGCGATACGCTGCTTCTGGCCACCAGAGAGCTGGGCACCACGTGCTCCAACTTGGGTCTCCAGTCCGTCGGGGAAATCGCTGATAAATCCGCAGTTGGCCTTCTGGGCCGCAGCGATAATCTCTCCGCGCGATGCCGTCGGCCTTCCGTAGGCGATATTCTCGGCAATGGTCCCGGAAAATAGAACGGGCTCCTGGGAAACCATTCCAATACGGCGTCTCAGGGACTTGACGTTCATCTTGGAAACATCCACTCCATTAATGCTGATGGAGCCCGAGGTAGGATTATAGAAGCGGAGAAGTAACGAGGCCACAGTCGACTTGCCACCACCTGATGGTCCCACAATACACACATTGCTTCCAGATGGTATCTCGAAATCGAGGCCGTTGAAGATGTTCACAGCCGGGCGTGTCGGATACGCAAAGGTGAGATTCGAGAACTTGATGGGCCCCTGGGCAGAAGTCACCTTTACACCGACAGTGGACGGGATAGTTGGATGGCGATCCTGGAGTTCAAAAAGCCGACTCGCGGCACCGACACCCTTCATGAGCTCCGAGTAAAACCCGCTCACACCGAAAAGACTGGACCCTGCAAAAACAGTGTACATCATGAACGATGTTAGGTCACCCAACGTCATTATCCCGTCCCGCACAAGATTCCCGCCCACAATGAGCATGGCCAAGATAGTCATGTTACCGGCCCAGCTCGTCGAGGCAAAAAAGGTGCCCGAGATGAGAGCGTCCTTTCGCCCAAGGGCAAAAATCTTTCTCACCTGCATACTGTACCGATGCATTTCCTGAATCTCGCCAACAAAAGCTTGACTTGTCTTGATATTGCCCAGTCGTTCCTCTGCGATCTTCATCAACGTTCCCACGTTCTTCTGGATCCCTCTGCTGAGGTTTCTGATGGATCTACCGTAAAAGAAGGCCCCGAGTGCAATAGGCGGCACCATGACGAGGATGATGGATGTCAGCTTGGGACTGAGCCAAGCCATGGCGATAAATCCGGCCCCGCCGCTCACCAGAGATCGGAGGCCATCTGACAAGTTCTGAGTGATACTCTTGCCAACAATAACGGTATCAGAGTTGAGCCTCGAAATCAGGTCACCGACCCTGTTCGCATCGAAGAACTCGGCATCCTGGATGTAGGTCCGCCGGTAAAGCTGTGTTCGTAGACGTGCGACCACACGCTCACCAACAATCCTGAGGAGTATTATTCGCCCAAAGTTTGCCGTGGCGCCAACGGTAAGCAGTGCCCCTAGACCAATGAAGAACTGCGTCATGGTGAACCCAAAGAGTCGGACATCATCGTCGGTCCTTGTCGAGAGATCAAGAATCCGTCCAACAGAGAAGGGAATAGACATGGTAACAGCTGAAGAAATCAAGAGTAGGATACCAGCGGCGCCGAGCCATTTGAGTTCGGGTCTCGCGATCTTGATTAATCGCCAGACCTCGCCAAAACCGGGCTTGCCTCCTGCTTGACCCTTGCCATCTTTCGACAGACGAGCACTCATATTGATGTGAGCTGCCTTGTGCGCCTTTGCGCTTCGTTTGAACCCATGAGCTTTGAGATGTTCTTCGATTTCCTCCTTCTCTTTCTGCTGGGCGGTGTCCTCCTCAGCAACCTTGACGGCGGGGTCTTTGGGCGTTTCTGGACCATCACGGTTTAGCCCCCGGGTCGTAGAAAGCCGCCGGAGCGCTCCAAGCGGGCTGGCCCATTGTGTCTTGCTGAAGTGGTTTATTCTTCTTGTTAGTGTTCGCGATGCCGGAGCCGGTGCAAGAAGACCAGAAGCGGTCGTAATGCTTCGACGGAGGGTCGAGAATTGGCATGACGGTTGCGCCAATTTCGAGATCGGTATAGACTGTCGCGGGACTGTAAGGAAAGCTACTCGTGCAGAGCCTGAACTCAAGGTGGCGCTACTTGTCCCGATGGCTCGTTGCGGGAGCAGCAGCGTGCGGTGCATTGCCGCTCCCGGACTCATGGTAAACGCGCTCCCGAGCCGACCGCCTGTGTCGTCGACCTTCCACTTCAATCACTGATGTAAACTCTCTTCTCGTTATGTCGAGGAGCTCCGGTGCCGAATTGTTATCATGTCGCAGGTAATTATCGTGGCAGATAATGTTTGGGTTCCGTTGGCCATGCCCTCAATGCGATAGTGATTGTCGCGAAAGTTGGTGTTGTTAGATGGAAGAGAGTCGAACGGCGAAGTTCGGCCACAATCCTTGTCGATAATTTCTCTCACCCGAGCTCCGAGAACTCCAAGAAACAAGTTAGCCCTGTCGGGATTCCGTCATTTTAGGAGCCGAGCCCACTGAACCGGGAGGAACGCACGGACCTTGGCAACTGGAAGCCTCCTGGTGGAATCGGGCGCCAGGGTTAGGGTTCGAGCTAGTCAAAAGCGCCAGCAGACTTTAAGGTTGTGGAGGCCCTGTCCCTGGAGCGCCTGGACGTCATAACCCCGGAATTTCTTCAAACGACGCGACTTCCA
Source organism: Rhypophila decipiens (assembly GCA_033297075.1). Classification (NCBI taxonomy): domain Eukaryota; kingdom Fungi; phylum Ascomycota; class Sordariomycetes; order Sordariales; family Naviculisporaceae; genus Rhypophila; species Rhypophila decipiens. The sequence goes on along the minus strand of MU858074.1, from coordinate 53,707 downwards.
CGATCACGCTTCACCGATACTCACCGTCGCAAACCACCCCTCCCTCATTCTTGTGTCCTTCAACTCCGCTCTCTAGCACTCCCGACTTTCAAACTCACGACCACTCTCTATTTCTAACATTATAACCTCACGTCTCGCCCGACTCCGCGCAGGGAGTCAGTCATCATCGAAATGGGGAAAGCCGAAGTTGGATCGACAAAGCATCTCAACAACCAGATGAAGGCGCGCGGTCTAAACCGTCTGCGCTGGTATTGCCAAATATGCGAAAAGAGTTGTAGGGTAAGTCCATCGCGAATCTAAGCAACTCTTGTTGGCGAATGCTAACTCGCTGGAACAGGACGAGAACGGGTTCAAGATGCACACCCAGTCCGAAAGCCACACAAGGAAAGCGCTCGAGGCGGGGCAAAACTTCAAGGGCGTCCAAGAAGATTTCAGCAAAACATTTCTGAACGAATTCATCTCCCTCCTCAAGTCCAGCCACGGCGAGAAAGAAATCCACGCGAACAAGTTTTACCAAGAAGTCATTTCGAAGCGAGACCACACCCATTTAAACGCAACAAAATGGCATTCCCTCACAGATTTTGTCAAGTATTTAGGGAGAGAAAGCATATGTCGAGTCATCGAGAAGGAGGATGGTTTATTTATCGCCTGGATCGACGACAGCCCGGAAGCAATGAAAAGGAGGGAAGCGGTGCGGCGCAAAGAAATGCAGGACAAAGGCGACGAGGAGAGAGAGCAGATGCTTCTAAAAGAACAAATAAAGCGGGCGCAACGAGATGCTGCTGCGCGAGGAATTACGCTTGAGGAGGAGGAAGCGGCCCGCGAGCTGAAACGTGCTGAAGGGGAAAAGATCGTGCTGTCGTTTGGGACCAAACCAGCACCTGCACCTACGCCGCCGCCGGGCCCCCAAGTTTCAACGACTGAGCCAGATGGAGATAACAAGAGCGACGAGACCAACAAATTACCAGCCGAAGGAACGTCATTGAAGCCGATATCGCTCAAGTTTGGCGCCAAACCGGCACCTAAAAACGTGTTCAAGAACGCTCTTGCAGGGGCACCTAAAAAGGTCATGGCTGCGCAACCCAAGAAGATGAGCGAAGCAGAAAGGATCATGAAGGAGGAAATGGAGCGGAAACGAGCCCGAGAAGCAGGCGGAGGGCCACCGAAGAAAAGACCACGGATGTGAATGGTGGGTTTATAATTAGAATAGCGCAGGTTGGTGCCGATCTTGTGCTCTGGCACCAAAGGAAGGCCACGCTTCCTACAATATCATGAAGCTTGATGTATTTTTTCTTCTAGGACCAAATGGCCCCGTGTGGATTAGTATGCGCCGTCCCATTAAACAAAATGACAGACCTCCCTTTTCAGGACAGGAACTCCCAAACTCCGTCTCCTCTACTCTTGATACCGGCACCCCAGACAAAGAATTGCTAGTCCGCCTCTGTTGCGCTGCCGTCACGGCTGGAAAACATGTTAGTCCTCAAGCCATATGGATCGCTTAAGCCAGGGAGTGTACAACATACGGGATGTATTGAATTCGGTACTCCTCCTCTATCGTGGTGCGAACATCGTCTGGCAATTGACCTGAGACTTTTGTAGCATAAACTCCCCTAACATAACCATCGAGTCTTTGCCATTTCGCGACCCAAGATTTGGCTGGGTTGGCGAGCGTTATGAGACCTTCGAATACTTGGGACGTGCAGCTCTCGATCTGGTCAGGGGAGCCCTGGAGGTGGAGGAATTCTTCGCAGTTGGGACATCCTTCTTCTCTGAATCTCTATTATTGTGGTGAAAAGTTAGCGCACGAGTTCAGGAAATGGGAGAGGAGCTGTTGTCGTCCAGACTGAAGCCCACGGGGACGTACAGCCTGTGTCATCACGATGGAGCACACCATGCATGCTCGCAGGTACCGCTGCTGCCCGGGCGCAACAAAGTTGTCGGACATGGTAGAGTATCCTCGGTAGGTCTTATAATAGTGGAAGTGAGCAAGAGTCGGGGTGTTCACGATCTTGAACTGTGGCTGGCGCAAATGGTTGATGGGAAAGTTGGTGTTTGTCTCTGCGGAAAGTCACTGTTGAAACTCCAGCACAGGTTTAGCGTCCAGTTTAGCGGATGGGCCGTGCAAGCTGGAGCAACCTTGAAAGATCGGCTTGCCAAGAGGCTTGAATTGGCGTTCATGTGCATGCTGACAAGCATGGCACGGTCCCATATAGTAGTGGGGCCACCTCGTGCCAGGTTTACCTAACAGGTTAGCCGGGTACAAACGGAGGGACAACCGGGCGGGATCTCACTCCTTGTCATGGACGGACCTACACAACCGTTGAGCTCAGCGAAGTCTTGATACCTGTTTGTTGCGCCCTCGACACGTTTTGTAATCATTCAAAATCCAAATAGTTATTGAAGCGACTACCATCCCGATTTCCAGTTAATTATTGCGCTTATCAAACCCGCGAAACGATGAACTAAACGACTTGACTTTGTCTGATTGCACACAAGAGATACCAACCAGCCAGAAAAATGGGGAACAGCCCCTCCACATCCAAAAACCCATCCGCAAACTCTCAGTCACATCCCCACGGCCAGAATGAATCTCCCCGCCCTGTGAGGCGCGACAATAGGCATCCTATACCAGTCCAAAACCATCGCGTCGCTGCACCACCAGAGCCTTCGCTCACACAAGCCCAAGGCACCGCCGTCCAGCCACCGACGAACAATAGCCGTCCCAAATCGTTCCCCTCTCGGATGGGCCCCTCACAAAGCTCGTCGATCTCGTCCACCGCCACTGGCTCTGCCACCCCAACCAAGCCGGTCGAGGTGCGCCATGGCAGGCAAGACCAAAGCCATGAGGGAACAAAACCCGTAGCTGTGCCGTCGTCGCATCAGTCGCCGACCTCCCCAAGATCGCCAAGATCTCCCGACATGTACGAATCCGCTCCCGCTCACAGCAGTCTACAAGACATGTCATACCTCACTCGGCCGCCACGCCTCCCACTTCCCATCGAAGAAGAGGTTCACACGCCCGGCTCACCTATTATCGCTCCAACCGATATCGGCGAGTCAATTGAGGATGTAGATGGCTTGGAATCCGAGGGCAGCGGGCTACCAAGGCCAGCGTCAAATCTGAGCAATAACTCTGAAGTTGAAGACGAAGACACCGAGGAGCTGAGAGTGGACAAGAGCGGTCCGACTGTTCCAACAAGACTCGAATGGCGCCATGGAGGCGATAAAGTCTACATAACTGGAACCATCTTTCAATGGAATCGTAAGACGCGGTTGCACCCTGTGTAAGTTATATTTAAAATTGCCGACGGTGGTGTCTTTGGCTAACAAGGAACTTGGGCATCAGCGAGGGCCAGAAAGGAGTATTTGCAGCCACTATCAACATTCTTCCAGGGACACATCACATTCGATTCTTGGTCGATGGTCAGATGCAGACCTCGCCTGATTATCCCACCACTGTAGATTTTGGCAATAATCTGGTTAACTACATCGAAGTCAACCCAGACGACCTCCCGCACAAGCAGTTAGAGTTGGGAGGCGCGGCTTCCAGCATAAATCCTCAACAGCTGACGCAGGCCAACCAAGACCCAGCGGAGGGCGACGAGAACAAGGCGCCGAGAGACCGCATAGTGCCTCATCCAGAGCTGTTTGCAGACAAGATTCCCAAGTATCTTCTTGATTTCGACCAACCTGAGGAGTCGCCACAATATCAAAACGCTTATCGAGCTATCGAAAAGCTTCCGACACCGCCAGCCCTTCCTGGGTTCCTGGGGAAGCCTATCCTGAATGCAGCGACGTTGATCAAGGATGACAATAGCGTATTAAATATGCCGAATCACACGGTCCTCAATCATTTAGCTACCAGCAGTATCAAGAACAATATTTTAGCGGTATCGGCCACAACGAGATACAGAAACAAGGTTTGTGGCCCATTCGTCCTGAGTTCTGTTACACGGCTTTACTAACAGGCTTCCAGTATGTGACGACGATTATGTATAAGCCGACAACTACAGAAGGGATCTGACATTTTGAGTCTATATTTTTGCCGCTTCACAACAACCGCAGGGGTCGGTGTCCGGGCTCGATGATTGCAAATGGGTGTCAGGAGTTCCATAATGAGCTGCCACGCAAGGCTGAGACGTCGGGGGCAGTTTGATCCATTTAACCCTTTTTTTCTTCTGGTAGAGGCGAGGTGCGACAACAGCCGCGACCAGTCCTTACCATGATTATCTTGGAGGATTCTCCGAGGTTTATCAGCAAAGAACGTCACGAATGACTACCTTTCAAGGGACTTACGTAGTCCAGAGTTGAACTGAATAGACCGTGGATCCCTTCAACTTTTCTCTTTTTCTTGTGATTATGTTTAATCTCGCCATTTAACGAATACCTCATCGGTCCTGAACCGCTGTGTGCATGTACTTTCTTCCAATGGCGTCTCGAACCCAGTCTCGTATGCTAATAGTCCAGCGTGAGCAATCATAATCCCATTGTCGATACAAAACCGCTCATCTGTTGCGTAGACGCTACCACCTCTTTCCGCCGCCATTGCGCCCATCATTTCCTGCAACCTCTCGTTGCACCCTACACCGCCGACTATAAGAACCTGGTTACTTCCCACGTGCGCCATTGCCCGTTCCGTAATTTCTACCAGCATCGCAAAGATGGTCTCTTGCAACGAAAAGCACAGATCCGCAGGGGTAAATGGCTCCCCGTCTGGTCCCTTCTTGCCCTGCTTCATCATGAGGGCCAACTCATCCGCTCGCGTGAGGATGCCGCTGAACGAGCAGTCCATCCCTTTGACCGCGTAGGGCAAGTCCAGCAAAATCCGACCCCCTTGTTTGGCAAGCTGCTCGATGTTATACCCCGGCGCGGGGTCATTGCTAATCTCCAACGTGCGCGCGAATCTGTCCAGGCAATTGCCAACTGCTATGTCGAGAGCTTCGCCAAAGATACGGTATCGTTGTTCGGCGTAGGCGATGACCTGGGTATTTCCGCCTGAGACGTAGAGCACGACCGGGTTGTCTGCGCCTGTTATGGTGCGCCCCATTTCGATGTGTCCCACGCAGTGGTTCACCCCGACCAGAGGTTTGTTCCAGAGGAGAGAGAGAGTCCGCGCGCCGATTGCGACCGAGGTCAAGGGCGCTCCCATGCCGGGTCCTTTGGTGTAGCAGATGCAGTCTATTTCGGAGATGGGGATGCCCGCGGTGGAGAGGGCGGTTTTTGCTACCCGGACGAAGAAGGCTCTGTGGTGGGCTGCTGTGTCTTTTGGTAGGAAGCCTGTTCCGGGCGGGGAGACGAATGTGTCGCGGATGTTGGAGAGGACTGTTGCCTCCCCTGTGGTGATGTCGTGGGATATTATGCCTATGCCTAGTTTGTTTGCTGAGCCTTCGCAGCCGAGGGCTATTCGGCGTTTCTTTTGTGATGGGTTTGATGAAGTCATCTTTGGGCTGTCGGCGGTATCAAAATGTGTTCGAGGAGTGGTGGTTGTAAAGCTGTTGTTGTGTTTGTTCTTGACCTCGATCTTGGTGAGTGATGAGCCCGTTGATAATGGCGGGACAGGGGCCGAAGGAGGGGTGACTGCGGAACTCTGAGCTTCTTTTTTTAAGCTCCACTTCAGCTTACGTTTGAAATATTTCAAAAAGCTTGGAGGAAAATATCTTGATGTGCTCTTCCTTCCAACAGTACCTGTCGACATGGTTCATATAAAAGTTTGTGGAGAGAGCGACTGTTATAAAAAGACAATCGCCATTGTTCGCCAGCAAGGTAACGGATATTTCGTCAGTTCTGGAGGGGTTGGTGGGGAGTTGAGATTCGGATGGGAAAAATACGGGTGGATCCGGTCTTGGCGACGTTGATTGGCGGACGACGTCAGGAAGGCTAAGAAACGCATGCAGGGCTGTCGCAGGACGGAGCGGCGCCGAACCGACTCTTGGGGCTTCGATTGATAGGAACCCCACTGCACCGAGAATGCATTTCTGACCCCCTCTGCACATATACTTACTTGACTTGACGTTAATCTACTCTTACTCCTGCCCTTCCGCCAGCCATATCGCCGCAAGTTTTCCAACGGCTTCTCCGACTGGTACTTTTATACCATTTGTTTCCCCTTTTTTTCTCAGAGCATTCAACATCAGCTCCTTTTCCACACTTGGCTTCACGAGACAAATTGCCGCCTTGTGGCGCAATCTGCCCAGCCAGCTCAGGAACAGCTCTCCGAGCTCGAAGTCCTTTCATCCCATCTAAGTTTGAACCTCGTGAGAGCGGAGTTAAATCATGGAAGAAAGGCGTGTATGGCTTGACGATATTTGCCATGACTCCTAGCATCCTGTTACCGCATCTATTTTTCTAGGTATGTGCCTTGGTTTTTCTCTCTAGCCATTCCGAAACCTGCGCTGCCTGGTCAGATAACGCTTTTCGAAGTCTCGAACCCGATCATGATACACCAATGCTAACCTCTCCTAACTTGCCATATAGCAAGATCGCAAGAAATTGAATATGACCTTCGAGCTGCTCGACTTCCTCCCTCCGCCTCTCCTCCACGGCTGCTCCTCGTGCTCTTGACCAGCCGAAACTCGGCCGTGACGGCCGACCACAAGCAGCGGCCCACAACTCCTGATCTCTTCCGTCGAGACAACTTCCCACACAAACCACACCATGACCACTAGCCAGCGCATCGTCAGCACATCGCCAGTGTTGGATGTGGCATTACCCAGCCGCTGGACAATGTTGACCATGCGGATCAAACTTGGATATCGCCTCCGCATATGCAAGCTTGGTCCTCATGTCAGCCACCTGTCAGCTATCGATAGGGATATTACGGCGCAGAAGAACAACAAAACTTTGCTTCCATCATTAGGTTGACCGCCACAATATTCCGGGGGGTTGTGTGCGCGCTCGCCTGCGATGCCGGCGGGTCCGCTCCTTTCACTGGGACATCCATCCACCCACACGAAAACCAGCTTGAGTCGAACACTTCTCCACTCAACAACATTCGCAGCTCAACAAGATTGCCCAGCTTTCTTGATCTTCGGAAATTTCAACATACGGGCGACAGTCTTCAGCAGTTTCGTCTTCCAAGCTGCGCCAGTCCTATCGGTAATGGCTAGGGGGATCACTGCAAAATTTGCATCGGGGCGAATCTGTGTCAAGATCCTCACCGACTACCACCGGACTACAATCACCACTTTCTCGGGGACGGCCGTCGCAGTTCATGCCCTCAACAATACACGGCATTCACCTCTACCAGACCACAATGCGCTACCTGGACGTTGAACCTGCAGGTAAGGTTCCATTGACAACGGCCCACAGTGGCTTTCCGCTAAAAGCTATGCATATTAACCATTTTAACCATTTTTCCAGGAAGAGAGCGTACCTGTCACAAAACCACAAAGCGGAACCACAAAGATGCAAGCAACGAATGCTTGGTATTTCATTATGCCAATGCTTCAAAGAGCCTGTCGGCGGACATTATATACATGATCAATCGACGCTCCAACGCTTATAGTCTACACAAAATCCTATCAAAACCCAAACGCCTCGCCGGCCCAGATGCCACCGTCGCCGGCCTGTCGCTAAATGATCATCGGAGTGTGGTGGGTATCACGGCCAAACACGACTGGACCTTTCCTGCCCGTGGTTGTCGAAAGCTGAGCCAACAACTCGAGTCCCGAAGTCCAGGTGTCGCAAGTTCTTGCTACGATGCCGGCCTCGCTTGTGCTTGTGCTTGCCTTGGCAGCGCTTGCATCAAAACTTGGTTTTGGGATTGGGTTGGAATTTGTATCGGAGGGCCTGTGGGTGGTAACTGTGGAGGCTGCCCTTGTCCCTGCGGGGGTAAAACTGCTATCCTAGTGATGGGAGCCGTCGCCCGCTGCGTCATCCAGACAGGAAGAGGTATTGAAGCGCGGAACTTCAATGCTCTCGTGTCAAACGGGTCTACCTCGTACGTCGGCACATCTTCTTCGTCGTCTGAAGACTGGTCATACTTCCACCGATCCGACTGCGAATCATCTATCTCTCGAGGTGGGCTTGTCAACCCACGACGGTCAATCCACAGCCGGTTCAGGCGACCGTAACGACGGCGAAACTTTGGAGGGTTCGCCAGCGACTTCTCGTCCTGGGCGACTCCCCTAAACTTGAATAAGGGTAAAATGGGCTCAGGCTTGTCGAGTTCCATTGGAGTTGGATCTTCCAAGGATTCCGACGATGCTGAAGCGGGTGGGGTCATCAAATACTGCGTCTTGGCTGGTCTAAAGCTGATTTCAGGTTTGGGTCCCGAGACAGGCGACAACGGCCCCCTGGTGAGGTCGATATGGCCCCTGTTCCAGTCACTATGGTTTTGGACCTTCTTTGCGATATCGAGGCGAAGCTCATTCTCCTTCTCGGCTATCCTGTCTGCCAACTGCGCAAGGTCAGCATCTGCCGGTCGACCATCTGGCCTGACAGGCAGCCGGAGTTGTGCTGGCGGAGGTGGCCGCTGAACTGGAGGCGCCTCGGGGGCCTTCCTCTTTTGTGGCTGCAAACATGTTAGCGCAAATGAAGTGGTAAGTCGGCGGTCTGATGGGGGTAGACTAACCTTCTGATTGATTAGGTCCTCGTCGTCAGTCTTGATACCTAATCGAATCTTCTGCTCCTTCAGGAGGGCTCTCTGGTCGAAGATTGCTCGATCAGTCCTGAGCATCTCCGCCTTGAGAAGCTCACGGTTATGAGTAGCCAAGATCAGTTGCCGGCCTTCCTCCAGTTCCTTCCGAAGGCGTTTGAGCTTGTCTGCGCTCAAGACATCCCTGGCTCTGGTCTTGCGAGTTTGCCGAACTTCACGACGCCGGAAGCACACATATGGGTCCATGTCATCACTCTCCTGGTGAGTCTCGAACTTCAGCGTTGGGTGAAGGGGTCGGTTGCTCAGCGCCTGCCGCCTCGACTTCCAATACTCATATACTTGTTTGGCATGGGGCATTGTTTTGGCCTTCTCCAACTCACCCAGGCCCTGGAGCATCTCATCATAGTTGACTATTGTCTGGTCTACCGAGGCAAAAGGAGTCTTGATGTATGCTGTCTCCTCAAACACCTCCATGATCCGCTCAAAATCATTTTCGGAGAGATGAGGGTTGGCCCCCCGCTTCTGGTTGTAAGACTTGAGGAAGACCTCATCGTCTTCGGTCATGTCATACATGCAGCCAATACATTCTTCCACTGTTTGCGAGAAGCGAATGTATGTGGACGTCTTGGAGAACTGCTGGGGATAGAGGTCGTCATAGCTGAGTGTGCTTTCTTGTGGAGGTGGCACGGGGATCTCCTTGTCAGCAGCGACGCCCGCGCCCTGCAGGACTGCTTGCAAATGGTATTCCTATAGTGCCATAGAGGTCAGTATCATGGTTGGGGAGGGCCTCGGGGTGCTGATGTGGGTTGCATGTTTTGATGGGGCACGTGCACTGGCACGTGACCAAAACGCGATCAATCCGTGACAGGTGTTCGACTCACATTTTCCTCAGCTTGTTCGACTCCGGTTGAGATTTGGGCTTCGTTTGTGAGTGATTCATACTCGGTCGGATCGATCTGATCTTCTCGTAAAACCGGAAGGAGTGTTTTCACACTCAATTTCTTGTAGCGGACTTTCCTGGTCGCCATGGCTGCTGTTGGGGAAATTTTGGCACAAAGCCTGGGGAAACCCCGAAATTTTAAAAGATTATCTCATTCAGCAAGGCATGCGAAAATGGTTGCCAGAGTTTTTTTGAATGAAACTCGTGTCGTGGGTGATATTTTGATGGCTAAAGTCTCGTCTCTGGATGGAATGTCGTTGAAGTTTCCGCGCAGATTTTGCTGTTTTGGCGGCGGATTCCAGGACGTGAGTCTTGGCGATTGGCTCCTGAAGTGGGCAGCTGGGAGGGACGTGCCCGCATTTGCCTTCACCCCTCTTGGCCCCTTGGATGGTTCTAGCCGATAAGAGGAGGCCCGCCTTGATTATTAGGTAACCTGCTAAAATTTTCCAAGGCAATCTGCGCGTCGGTCTGGCGCAGCACTCACTTTGAGATACCAAGCCAAGCAGCGATATCAAACAGGAGATGCAGCAACCACAGAATTCTGTTTCAATTGCTTTGAATGTGCACGAGAAATGAAGAACAAATTTTTTTCAAGTCGAAGCAAGTTGCTTTTTTTTGTGTGTTCGGGGTCTGTGGACATTTCTTCAACTTTTATCTTTGGAATGGAAGTTGAAATAAGCTACGAGAAGTCACTCTGCTGTTCTGTGTGGACACTTATACCGCAAGGCAATTGTCGACCAAAAATAGGTAATCATTGTTTCTATCCAGAGTCGAGGCTCCAACCAGACAACAATAACATGCCTCGTGAATACGTTTGTGAGGCTTCTACAATGCCACTGGAGCACGTGCACCGTTGGAGCAGAGCTCTCATCTGGACATTTGGTGAGGCAACGTGAGGGCACGGGTGTGGGTTACACAGTGCGCGACCGCTCACCACCACAGGGGACCAGCGGTGCGGTCTGGCTGGTCAACCCCGCCTCCCCCACCATTTCGGGTGTTATCAGTCGTAATCGCACGGTTCCCGCATCAGCCCGTTTGTCTCAGCCTTACTCAGGTCGGGTCTCCAAGCTTCAGCACAGTATTGAAGCGAATTGCGACCACACTTTGTGGGAAGTGTCTAAACGGTGAAAACGAGTATCGTTGTTTATTTACCTGGGATATTTCTAGCTGGTCAGGGAACCTGCGAGAACTCGAACTGCGAGTGTCTACCAAGGCGCAATCAACGGAAAGAGGACCGGTCACCGAGCCCGCTTCGTACTCCCCTCCTCGCCGTCGACGACCACTTTCTAGATCTCGCCGTTCTAGCGCAACTTCTGAGCGTCCTCCACCAACAGCTGCAAATAACTGTCTCGTCGAATCGCATTGCGACCGATTGCACACATTCCAGTCAACATGGGTAACACAACGAGCAACATGCTGGACGACATTGTCCAAGCGTCCAACTGTGAGTTTTGGGTTTGGCTGTCGCCGATTTCGAGACGCCATTCAATAGACAAGAAGCGTATACTAATACCATTGTGCCACAGTCGACAAAAATGAGGTCGACCGCCTCAAGAAGAGATTCATGAAGCTAGACAAGGACAACTCGGGCACGATCGAGCGCGAAGAATTCCTCAGCCTCCCCCAGATCAGCTCCAACCCGCTCGCGACGAGAATGATTGCCATCTTTGACGAAGACGGCGGCGGAGACGTCGATTTCCAGGAATTCGTCTCTGGGCTGAGTGCCTTCTCGAGCAAGGGCAACAAGGAGCAAAAGTTGCGGTTCGCCTTCAAGGTGTACGACATCGACCGCGATGGTTATATTAGTAACGGCGAGCTGTTTATTGTGCTTAAGATGATGGTGGGTAACAACCTCAAGGATCAGCAATTGCAGCAAATCGTGGACAAGACCATCATGGAGGCGGATCTGGATAAGGATGGCAAGATCAGCTTTGAGGAGTTCACCAAGATGGTGGAGAATACTGATGTCAGCTTGAGCATGACGCTGGGTAAGTGCTTGACTTTTCCATTTGCCCCAACTCTTCTCTCGGTCGTCAAAGCCGGGGCGGTTCTCCTGCTAGTTTTGCCTCTCTGTCTCTGTCCCTGCCAGAGCTGGGATTGGTTTGGGATCAACCTTACTCTAAACAGAGAACATCGGACCGAACTCGGCTAACTCATACGTCCCTTTCAGATGCATTCTAAACGAAATTTGATCACGTTGTCTTTTTCTTTCATGATGAACCTAGCGAGATGAGATACCACCATTCAGTCAATATTGGGATGAACAAACCTCGGAGGATAGTTGGGGCGTGCAGGGGGCTCGGGAATTTCTGTTCCATATGGAGAGAAATTCTTGCAACAAAAAGTCACAAATCTGATTCCTCACATACCGAATGCAGGATATATTTTTCTCTGGTTCATTGTCCGATGATGGTTTGTCGACACTTTTATTATTCTATATAGTCACTTAGAAAAAGCGGGCAATGATCTGCTTGTGTTCTATGGGTCTTTTCTGTTTCCCTTTATAACGGAGTTGGGACTTAATGAGAAATGGAATCTTTGTCTTTTCTTCAGACTTGTGGTGTTCATTGCTCACTTATCTATGCCGATGTCTTGTTCGCTTTGCTTGCGGACGACCAGTCCCTGGCGTTAAGGTCCAGTTGTTTGACCTGGAACCTGACAACTGACCCGTGCAGAGCGAAAGGTATCTACCTAGACAGGTGTGTATCTCCTTGGTCATGGTGTCGTTTGCTTTGAGGACTTTTACCCTGTAGCACTAGGTACCAACTTCTAACTATGGATTTATTTTGAGCATGCGCAGGCCACTTGTTCTCATCACTATAACACAGCAGGGATGATCACAGCTATGGAACAAATGATGGAAGACAAACAAACAGACATGCCAATCTCACTTGCCCCAGGATGATTCGCATGATACCAAGAGGTCAGAGTTCAGACCGGTGAAGTGACACTTTGAGCCGCTGATATATGACCAGACCCTCTCAGGGGTGGGAGGGGAGCAATGGCAAATCTACAGTCAGGCACCGTATCATATACTCGTGATCCTCAAAGACAGTGGTACAATGAGTATCACTTTTAATCTTCCTCTCGCCATCTCGTCATCCATCATGATGTACTCACTCCTAACTCGAAATGAAGGGTTTCTCTCCCGCGGGGTTCAACCTTTCGAACTGCGGACAGGCTTGTCTCTCGGGGTATGGGCAAAAGGTACTATTTGGTCAACGGCGGTGAGAGGGACAGATCATTTATTTCGCCTTGCCTGTTCTTTCCCTTTTCTGGGAGAGAAGAAACAAAGGAAAACATAGCATACTCATGTCAACATACTAGGAGGTTCTGTAGATGCTGCCAAGTACCCCAAGGAGGTAAGGTACATGTACCTCGGCCTGCCCAGGCAACTATATACAGTGCAAGCTCATGGCTCTTATTCCGTCAACAACTTGATCACAAAGGTGGACACACCTCGGGGGAGAAAGGACGCACGATCAATCTTGTTGTTGTTGTTGTTGTTGTTGTTGTTGTTGTTGTTGTTGTTGTTGTTGTTGTTGTTGTTGTTGTTGTTGTTGTTGTTCAACATTGTGTGAATATTATATGAATATGGTCACACTACTAACCATGCCTAGAATCGTTTTATAGTCAGACGTCATTACTATAGTCTGGAGATACTCAAAACGTGAGACGACGCAATACATGCAAAGCTGCAAAAAAGACTTGAGTGGATGGTAGTATGTCTCCATCTTATGGGCCAGATCGAACTGCCATGTGCTTTCCTTTGCTACTTATCTGCTGCTGCTCGGCTCTGTCTACATACGGCAAATGGACGGCAAGAGCTCCAGTATGGTGAGAAGCTAGGTTCACACGTTGATGGTCTCAGCGACCTGGCATATCCCAGCTAGCTAGCTGCCAGCCAGCCACGGGTCAAGCTAGGAGAATAAAATACCAACCCAGCAACTCACTCATCCCGGCCTGTCAAGCCCCCACAGCGCTTGTCAAGTGTCAATGTCCTGTCACAAAAGCATACACGAGCCCCTGGCCTTGACCTCTCGATCCCGACGGGCTCAAACGAAAGCCACAACGGCCAACTATTTTAGCCTGCCACCATATTGGCATGTCAAAATGCCTCCTTACCTATAAAGTCACGATAAATCCAAGCCCCGGATGGGATATCCCAGCTTGCCTTGCCTGCCGGAGTGCCAAAGGATGAGACACGACTAGCAAGTAAACTATTTTTGCTAGCTGGCGTTCCTGGCCGCTATCTGTCAAATTGTCTAGTGCCAAAGGATGAGACACGACTACGAACAAGTCGGTATATCCTCGTCTGTTTTGCTCGCAGTTCTGTAGTGGTGAAGGATGAGACAAGACTGGAAAGTTAGTCAACATCAATCTGCTTGTTGACATTTGGTCCGTGCTATATACTATCAAGAGGGGCTCTACTACGCGGGATGGAATGAGCCATTGTGCTGCTGTCAAATGATGGCGTGGTGTGTGGCTGACTGTCGGCAGTAGTGGTGATGTTGCTGTGGTTTTAGTTCAAGTTGGGGGTCTTGGCTCGGTGGTCTACCTGCATCCTGCTCCCGATCCGCACTGGTAGCCTAGCTGGTATTGTAGACCCTACGTACACTTGGCACAGGGCGAGCTTCGTCGATGGGCACGGTGAAGCATCTTGGTGTATTTTGTTTGTTTGTTTGTGAGTTGATAGCAGGAGTGGGTGGTGGCTGGCTGGTACTGAAAGAAAACTGTTGGCATGTTCAATTCCCCTTGAGAAGAGCCGCAAGAACCAGGATAATCCCCTGACGTGCCGTCGGAATCATAGTTATCCTCGAGACAGGCAAAGTCGCCAAGAGGAAAAAAGCTTGATGCTTGCGCTCCAAGTTTCCCCTGCATAGAGGGAATGTTTTGTCAAGTTGATAGGGCTGATAGCGGCCGGCAGATGTGTACCAGGATACAGCGTCTTGGTACTTTCCCTTCAGAGGACAAAAATAATCCCATACCCTGCCGTTGGGATCTCGGCAGAATATTTTGAAGGCCTAGCAAGAATCGAAGTCAATACCAAATTTCATGACCATTTCTTACAGAATATCCTGACTGTTGTTGCCCCAAATCTCATGACTATTGCCTTCCCAGTGGACCGGCTCGTCAAGTACTCGCACTCGGGATAATTACCTGTTTGGTCGTTACTCATAAAGTGGCAGCTCACTACTCTTTTCGCTTGTCGTTTCTTGTATGTCCTTGTATGATTGGTGGCCGTTGGGAATCGGCTAGCAGGACGGCCATTGTCTCTTGCGAGATCTTGGCGTCCTGTCATGGGGAAAGCTGAACGCTTTCTGCCTTGTTTTCATCGCTGAGGTACATGGTACATGGCCCTGATTGTCACACATCCGATAGCTATCTGTAGATCTCGGCGAGAGCTCCGTTAGTGGGGATCGACCGAAAGACAGCTGAAATTCCAAGGCACCGGTTAGTAACAGGTACCGGTAAATGTTTAGAGAGGGTACTCGGAGCCCAATGTACCCGTTCGTATAGATGGTACTCTCTGGGTGTGTTAAGCCATTGATGTGGTCCATATGGGGAGGTGAATTATCACAGTGTCCAAGGTTCGAGGTTTGTCACGATGTTCTCTGATAACACTTGTGAGGTTTCTCTAAAGGACACTATCCGATGAGTCTCGGGCCCAACAACTTGGTGGGAAACGAACAAGGCTCGCAGCCCTTCTGCACGATAGTGTGACCATTGTGCAGTGGTGATATACAGATAAAAACCAGCAGAGCATGCGCCCAATGTGAACAGAACTTCCGGGAAAGGCACTTGACATGACGATCATGAGAAAATCAAATACCGCAGCGACCAGTGCCATTGGGCAAGACCGGCAGGCCGGGAACTCATGTATCCGCGTGCATGTGGGGATCATGACTTCATGGTAGCCCGGGCACACGGGTTAGAAAAAAAGACAAGAACGTACTCATGGGGGTTGGGTTATTTCCATGGAATTCGTGTGAATTCCCATGCGCTCCTCCTTTTCTCCCTGCGTCCCGATCTCGTTTATCTATGGTGTCAGGTCGCCAAAGTGAGAAGCTTGTGGTCCTGCGTAGGCCCCCCATTCTCTGCAGTAACATCAGTATCTGGGGTGAGGTGAGGGAGAGACGATGGCTGTTTAGGAAACCATTGGAGTGCGAGTGGCTCTTTTCTTTTGTCTGATTATATCAGCTCGACGGAGTATGTATAAAGCAATATGATTGAGCCATTTGGTCTCAGTGCACCAGCGGCTCTCTGACGTCCCAATAAGGTGTGTAGGTGTACATGCACATGTACCTGTACCTGTGAGATGTAACGGGGCGACGGGGTGCGGCGCCGCGACAAGTGGAGGATTCAAATTGAGGCGTCGCTAGCAGCCGGGTCCGGGGAAAACATCAAGGCCGGTAAATGGGATGAGACCTTGTCGGCGATCACTTTCTTCTCCAAGGGTGAAATGTGACAGGTCAGAAGGGCGTTGGTGCTCGTCAAATGGCGTGTGTCGATCGATTGTGAGTGGGAGAGGGCTTGGAAGCAAGCCTCAGGCGAGCCTTTCACCCCACCCAGCCGTAGCCACGCCAGCAGGCATCGGATGAGGCATGGCTCAAGCCTTGTTAATTGCCGTGTCTGTGTGGTATAAGTGTACTGTACCTAGTCTTTGGTGGTCGATCCCGGCCGCTGGACCAGGGCAGCCTGATCGGGGACATACCGTGGCTTGGATGGCATACCTTTTTGGTGTTCCAATTCCTGATTGACCATTGTTGTCTCGATATTGCGATGCCCAGGGAGAGTAAAATGAGTGTCCGCTCAATTGACTTTAGCAGCGTGGCTGGTGTGTGACAACAGGAACAGCGACATCACACACAGCCCCGGACGAGAAACAGTTGTGGTGTAGCCTAACACGGAAGTAGGAGTTTGCACGAGACCAGCTTGACGAGGTGAAAGAAAGGTTTGTGAGCAACCAACGGGAGACAGAATTTTGCCCGTTGAGGGCCGCCGGTGAGTACCTCCCACTTGGTAACCGGGTGAGTGCCCCCAAGTGCGGACATGCAACCGTCGATCGAGCATTCGGATTCGCTTTCGCTGAGAGAGGCGAGTGGTGGTAGCGATGGCTGAAGCCTTCTAGTCGAATCATGGAGCTAGATGCCGTCCCTGCATGTAAGAGGGCAAAAGCAGGGCTTCACTAGCGTGATATTATCTCTGTCAGCTTGTCTGGCGGATGGTTTTGTACAACGTCGGCTATCTGCCTTCGCAGGTGTAATCGTACATCGAATGTAGCCAACCGTGTCAAGGCCTGCCTGTCGACCTGTCCTGTACTGCCTTGGCTTGGGTGATGGTCTGCTGTGTAGCCATAGTGTATCGTGAACTCTGAAATGCCAGATGCGATGTGTGATACGGATAGGCTGAGCTAACGATGTCTCGCATGGGCAGATCCCCATTTTGGACGGGGAAAATCGGTGCAGTGTGCTCCGTTCGAATAACCCGAGGCAGGCTTCACTGTCTTAACCCGAGTGATTGACGAGAATGGGAGGTTTCTGAGTTGGGATTCCATATCGAGTCATGAGATTTATTAATGAGGAAGGAAAGACAAGCCCTGTGTCAGCCAGACCTTGGGTCCTTCCCCTTGACAAATGTGTGTGGCTTTTGAGGCGCCATCTTGTTTCCTCTCGATTTTTAGCCCCAAAAAACTTTGTCGAATCGACTTTTCCCTAGGAAGCAACAACGACAGTCCGTGACCCGGGTGCCTTCCAGGTTTCTTTTTGACTTTTGGTTGGCAAGACCGGGTTGGACGAGGTGAATGATTGGCTCTCTGCAACCTGCTCCTTCCAATAAATAGCTGGTGATAGTACCTCGACTGCATGTTCCTCCGTTCAGTCGTTTTCAATATTTCAGGATAAAGATGAGCGATGAACAGACTCAATGGCACATCACGAGTACAACGTACCCAATTGGTCCAATTGTCCCAGCCGTCTGGATCAAATCCGGAAGAGCTCGACGACTCAGGTTCAGAACCAGCACAGCCGGACAGGGGTCTGCTCTGTGAAGCTGGTTAAAATCCTTGGCACTCCACTGTTCAGCCCCAAAATGGGTTGGGTTTCCTGTACAACCTGACGCCCCTTTAATCGAACTTCTACAACCAACCCTCTGCCACACTTCCTCCTCTTACACCACGCCTAGACTAACGGGGACTACTCCGACTTGCTTCTAATTATATAATGCAGTATTTTCCGGGGCTTTGAACCTTGCTTTTGGGCTTCAAAGTATCCTTTCGGGCTGAAGTGGCGTGTGACCGGGTAAGACCGAGATTTCAGGGGTCGTAAACATTTGGAGCCGTTTTGACCAGTCGAACCGGCCGTCAAACAACGGCTGAAAGTAGAATATATATCAATTGGAGTATTTTCACTGCAAATACTTTCCTGATGCAATGACTCCACTGAAAGAACTATGTACACGAAATAGCGAAAGGGGTCAGTCCAGCCAACGCGTTGTCCAAGACAAACATCTATATGTTCCAATATACTTGTTGAGGCCATCCACAAGCAAATCTCGAATACATGTATCAATCCATGGTCGATACAAATTTCCTGGAAACCCAATATGTCTCCCTGATAAAAAAGCTGCCCCGGAATAGGTATCGAGAATCAAAATTTGCCACCCTAGCAACCTCAAGTCGCTCCTTCAAATCAGGCATGTGGCGTCCCGCTTGCCGAGGTATTTCCATGCTAAACATGTCTTGCCAAAAGCCACCAGTACATCCCGTTGCGCATTTGACAATAAACCTGGACAAATTGCGGCCAACATGTAATGTACACCCTCCCCGTGTTATCTTGGTCTTGTAAATAAAATTGCGCTGCCTGTCGTCAAGACGCCAAGCAGAGTGTGGTCGTGGCCAGACACGCGCCACAGTGAACGCTTGTCTCCATGGATCTTTCAGTCACAAGGTTTTGGACTTTGGGGCTTTGAGACCTCACCGGCGTGAATCCGAGGGACTCCCGTCTCCACCAGATGTGTCTGCAGGTGAATAGAGGTCCAAGCACTCCTCGAGAACTAGAGTCACACGTTAGCACGCTTCCAAGACATGACGATAGATGCGAGATTACATACTGGCAATAATCCGCTCCTCGGCAACACCGTATTGATAGTCCACGAGACCGTGTCTCTCAACGCTGTCACAGAGCCTGACAAGCTCCTTGCCCATCTTCTCCAGTCCCTCCTGCGATATTAGACTTTGGGACCGTTGTAGTTGCTGACCGCTCTCCATCATATCCTTTTGAGCCTGAAGTATTCCAAGCCAAGCGTGGTTAAAGTCGTCCCATAGTTTGATCCTCTCGCTGTAGAGATTTTGTTCGTCAGATGTCAAGCCTGCGGTTGGAACCAATTGGTTAGCGGAAAGCAAGGGCGCGGAGAGATCATGGAGCTGCCCACCAAGATCCGTCACATGAGATAAAAGCCAATCTGAAACGCTGAGGAGCGAATCGCTGGCTGTCGCTAGGGTCCCGCTGCGAATATTTCGGAATATTTCCTTGAGGGCTGACTGGTACGAGGTGTATGCTTGATCCAGACCACTTGCCGCACCGGGGTAATCGTCGTCCATCCTGACGTCTGAGGCTGAGGCAGACTGGGCGGGCATTTGCCCAAGAGCAGCAATTCCACTTGCTGTATAGCTTTGTAGGCTCGGCTGTTGATATACCTGAGGTCCGTTCGAGGATGTTGGCTGGCCTTGCATGGCGGATGCGGTGGCCGTGTTGGTTGGCTCGCTTGGGAAATAAGGAGCTGCTACATCAGTAGTCATCATCTGCAGTCCTGCAGGCTGCCGTGAGGAAAACTGCTGGCTTGTATCGTACACAGCAGAGTTTTGTGGACCTGCAGCCTGCTGCACATTATACATCATGGCCGTTGGGTTGTACGTGCCAGTGAAGCCCTGCGTTTGCCGAGTGTCTGCCTGCCCATAGTCTCCGGCCGAATGATGATAGCCCATTGCTCCCTGTGGTATCGCGCTCGCCGAGAAGGCAGTGCCGGCCGGTTCTTGATAATATCCACTGTAGCTAGCCGAGCCACCCATTCCACGCCCTGCTCCCGAAGACGAAGTGTTGAGCGGTGCTGGCCGGTACCTGTCCCCCTGAGCACCAGCGAAAGATCGTCGTTGCTGTGTCGACTCATGGAGTACTTGATGGTACCGTGAGTTGGAAGCGCCGTGGAGTGGCGGTTCATTCTGCCTCCTCTGGCCTCTGTTGTCGTCCATCCCCAAGGAAGACACTTTGACTTCTTGTTTCTTCCAACAGGACCTCTGCCCAGACACGTCCCCAATAGCAGTGATGCCTAGCCCAGATAATGTAGTCCTTGCTTGGACTGATGGCGGGCGTACCCGATTCTTCGACTCGAGCTGGGATCAATGTATCGTCGACGTGAACTTGATCGCTTTCATTGACAGGCCCCTGTCCTTGCAGAATATGGACGGAGTTTGCGAGAACTCTGGGTGTAGTATGACAGGAGCGCAGGGCAATGAGCCGTTATCGCCGTAGCAAGCAATATTGTGGACGGAATGCTTTCCTTGGCAGGATCTCAGTGTAGCTGTTCGTGCCACCAAAACGTGCTTGTGAACACAAAAAGTCTCCAGGCAAGAATTTCTCGCGAAGAGGAGATAGCCGGGGAAAGCCTGGGAGTTGATCTTTGAAAGTGGGGATGACGGAATC
The DNA here is from genome assembly GCA_033297075.1 of Rhypophila decipiens. Classification (NCBI taxonomy): domain Eukaryota; kingdom Fungi; phylum Ascomycota; class Sordariomycetes; order Sordariales; family Naviculisporaceae; genus Rhypophila; species Rhypophila decipiens. The sequence goes on along the minus strand of MU858074.1, from coordinate 33,471 downwards.
TGAAAAAGCTTGCTTCAGATCTGACGAATACTGACGACAAAGGTGGGCGGACGGCCAACCAGGAGTATCCTAGATAACCTAGACATCAAAGCGCGCAGGTGATGGATTTCGTTGCCACGAGGATGCCGTCGAGTCTCTGGTAAGAAAGACAACTAGGGGTCCTCGCAACGCCTGTCGTGGTCCTGGTCTGACTCGTCTGCACTCTACGTCGAAGTGTGCCTCTCTTTTCTGCGCTTAGCCGATGCGGTGAGGATCCGAAGGAGAAGAAAAAAAAGTTTTTTTTGGGTGGTGTATCACAGAGGCCTGGCGTGAATAAAAACAGTGGAGCCAAGGGTCACTTCCTGAGTAGGGATCTAGAGGATTTCCGGCGAGAACTTATACAAACCACGTCCTCGCTCGACTCGCCAGCAAGATGGTGCGACAAGGTGGATGGCGAGATGAGGATGGACGAGAGGCGTCGGGTTCGGGTAAGTGGATAGAGCACCGGCTCTGTCCGTATCTCTACGGGAAGGTTGAATCTGACAGCCGCAAGATCGGGTGAGGGACAGGGAGGTGTAGCTGGGCCGGACGAGGCGTTGCAGATATGTCTATAGGGCGCCCGGGGTTGTCTAAGGCAAAACAAATTTAGAATGACAGACGGGCAAGGAGAGCGGTATACATGCAGACTACAAATCAGGTAAAGTACCGCGTTTATTAGTTTTAGGGCGATCGAAGATATGGGATGGTACTCCACACCATCGACCGTTTCGGCCCATCGGTCTAGTATCATACAAGTACGTACCTGCTTGGGTGGATTGGGTATGTCTTGGCTCAGACACAGCTCGGAGGTGTGTCTCCAGAGACAGATGATCGATAGCGGGAAACGGGAGACGGGAGACGGGCTGCAACCCCAGGGGCAAGGCGGAGAAGATCTACAGCAACCCCCAGATACATGTACACTGCAAGTCGAGATAGAAATGGAGCTTGCGCCAGAATGCCGGATGATTGACCGAGAGGGCAGGGAACAGGGGACACTGTGAGAGACCTGAGAGGGTTGGGTGTGCCCAGGAGGCTGACCAGGACCAACGGTATGCGCCAGAGACCAATAAACGTGTGGCGTGCCTGGAAGAGTAAGGCAGTATGGCAGCCCTGCCTTGCTACCAGGCGCCGATGTTATGCTAGCGTCGAGATGACAGGCCGAGGGGGAGAGAGAGGCTTGACCGGCGACACTCGGCGGCACTACCAAACGTGGTTTTGGTCTCGGCTCTGTTGATAGTACTGATTGTGATATCGATATATTTGCTGCTGTTATTGGCACTGTTTCTGGCATTGGAGCGTGGGTGAGCCTCCCGGTTCGGAACCATGACTGGACGGATGGGAAGATGGAGCTGGCTCCCGGAGTGCTAGTTGGTGGAAACGTTTGGGCACGGCATGGAGGTGTGACTGTCCCGAGAACGGAAGGAGCGAGCTCGGAAGGATACCCAGCTATGAAGAAGATTCGGATGAGAGCGATATAGAGGGGAAAACCGAAAAGGTAAAAAGATGGTCAAGGGGAGAAGGTATGCATGTGATGTGTAAGTTGTTTGAGTTTCTGGATATTGCGGGAAAGAGCGTGTGGGTTCCGCAACAAGAGGCAGGCGCGGATACTGCAAAGTCTGTAATGGTAAGTGCACTGCTGCTTCCTTCCCTCACACTCTTATCGTTCTCAAATCCTGTCTACTTCAAACTCGTCGTGACCGTGCCCGCTCCTCCCCGTCAATCACAGTCGAGCAAGTCTCACCAGCTCAACAATTGGTGAACGGCAGCTTCCTTCTGAGGGTCTCTGGTACCTGCTTGCCGCCCGAGTTTCCCAGTCTCGTTCCTTTTTCTTCGCCTGCCCAAAGAGGAAATTAGAAAAGAAACTTCAGGTTTTAGACTAAAATTTTATTGCGAAGGCACGACTGGCCCGCACTGCTGCTTATTAGATGCTGTGCCCTAAGTGGACTTTAAGAAGCGAGTAAGTCAAGTAAATGCAGGTGATGCTGCACAGGAGCCCCGGGGATCTGGTGCCACTTCTGGGAATTGGCATGGAAATAGAATGGCAACAATGGTAGGTACAGGGCCAGAGGGAAAGAAACACCACCTCAATGTATCCGGTCGCAAAAAACCAGTTGATGTTTAAATCGACTTGCCAAATCGAGGCAGAAAGTACAAGCGATTTGGTAGTCGACCCTTCAGAAGGACTAATTATACCAGCGGTAGCTTGACCGGGGGCATGAATGGAAAGCAGCATGTAGACAGGGAAGCTCGGGAGCTTTGACAAAACGCCCACTTCCCTCACCACCACAACTTCAAACAAACGCATACGTAATCTCACAAAACAAAAACCTTAATTTTGTATGTGATAAATTGAGCAAGAACCCTTTCAGCAGATCCTCGTTTTTCCAAGTCAACAACGACACCCAAAAAAACAACATTTGAGACACACGGAAAGCAGCTCGGTAGCAGCACTTGCAAGTTGCAACCAACCCTCGGTAACAGTGTCCACCCAAGCTATTTTCCCAATGCCGTCAGTCAGACCGTGCCTTCGGGTTCGGCTTCTGACCGGAACGTCCCTCTGCGGAGGCATCCTTCTTCTTGCCAAGACGCCATCCATGTGGTGCTCTCTCCATGGCAAACGACAAGCCGAGCCAAACGACGCTGTCTGTTCGTCGTGGACCCGTTTGGCACCGAGCACGGTGGTCGGCGACGATTGCGATATGCACAAACACGAGGGCCCAAACCCAAGTTCCGACATGCACTGGCAGCTTTGCCAATGTGAACTGGACCATTGGTAATTTTACCTTGGGTTGTCGGCCTGGTCGACTTTTGCGGGACTAGTGTGTCGTTATCTCTCACTCGTCTGTTTGAGACCATGTTGTCACTTGATATGGCAAGTCAGGGTGCATGCGTGTGGTGTGTTCAGTCTGTACTTATTCCACCATGCATTCTGATATTTGCGGTAGGCAAGAGGAAGATGGTCAATGTTTCACCCTCAGCCGCCACTGATCTGGGAAAAAGCAACTGCTGGGGCTGAGAAAACCCCCCGAGTTCAGATGTCCATGGCTGAGGACGTAGGGCAATCCTCAAAGGCTCGGAATCCGGCTCCATCATTTCCGGTGCGCGACCGTCGTTGCCTCGATATTTCAGCAAACGACATCCTCCACAGCAGGAGCGAGAGGCCGTATGGTCATGGCGGGGGAAACACCACGATATTCGCCCGGCTGCATGCATTTGCGCCCCATTACAGAGTCTACACTCTGTATATTCAATCCGCGGCTTGCGGAAATCTGGTGTGTTTTGTTTGAACACACTGCAGCACTGGCCGGATCTCTGGGGAGGTGAGATTGCTGTAAAAAATTCACCAGGGCCTGTCTGGTCGCATTTCTGCCTGATGCTTCAGAAAATGCAATTGACAACTGTAATCGGTCGCTGATACTCCGTGCAGCCGGCACTTGCCCGGCTGAGCCAAGGTACAGGTACTGTTGTGTTGCGGGCCAGAGGTCTGTTCTGATGAAGGAGGCGCGATCTTAGATCCTGGATCCATGTCGTCGAGTTAGAGATGCCAGGGGAATTAAAGGGCATCGTCAAACGATGGTCCTGGAATGCGAGGTAGATCCCTGTCCGTGCTTCAGTGGGCTGCGTCGTATCTGACCGGGGTTGTGGTTCACGTTTCCAGATGGTGGCATCCATCGAATCAGCGCCGCCGTTACGGCACCCTTCTGGAACGATTTGCCGAGTTGGGGAGGTAGCGCTACTTGCGATCTGGAAGATTTTGCGAGCGCGTTGGAGCTGACTAGGCAAAAGAGCGGGTCACTGTACTTGGGCGACCCAAGCTTCAGATTAGCCGGCTCGAGGTACCTGTACAGCATTGCCATGTTTTGGTAGCGGCTTGAAGTTCTTCTGCAATACCTTCAAATGCTGGTACTCGCTGGCCAGGACCGCGTCGCGCCTTATTCCAAGCCTGGGGGCCGCCGTCTTTGGCAGCTTCCAATTCCGGCGCGGATATGCCTCGAATCGCATCCGAGTATTCGACTGCAATCGCCCTGCAATTCAAGAGCTCGTCGGTATCATTGGCCTTGAATGTCTTGGGCCCGAGAAAACAAGATTGGCATCTCGGCGCAAAAACAAAAAGGTTGCAAAAAAAGCGGGCTTCCCTTCGGCCGTTGAGCCCAGATCTTGTGTCACACGGAACTCTCAGATTGACTCAGCAGGTCTTCAAAGTGGTTGTCTCAGGGAGGAGCTCTTCAATCTTCATCTTCACGCTACAGTACACACCATCATCGCCATGACTTGGACACTCCCGAAGTAACCAACAGTCTTCTTGCGATTAGGAAGAAAGATGCACTTACGTACAGTCCGGCGGACAATTCAATGTCTATAACCTGTCTAACTCCCTTCACCGATGCCCTCTTTATCACCCCGCTGTGCTCACGAGCTGAGTCGCCACCCGGCAAGTGAAGCTATCGTGCTCGATCATCTTATTGGACCCCGGAACATCGATCTCAACCCCCTGCAGAGCTGTTTACAAAACTTGGCGTGCAGTCCGATGTGGGGGACCACTGTGAGGAGCTGATCGAAACACATGAAGATTCGCGCTTACGGTCCGGGCACATGCGTGATAATCTTCACGAGACTGACCGAGTCTATTCCCATACACCATAAACAAATATGAGTTGGACTCCTCTCGGTGAATATGAGCCGAATGGCTCTGGCCTCATATCTATACTAACAGCAGCATTTAAATATCTCAACCATGAATAATTGAGGATATTAATACCATCGCTAGTAAGCGACCCACCGCATTGACAACCAACCTTCTCATCTCGCTGGACTCTCCAGACAGACACGCGTCATCGTTACAGGTTTCAAGACGTCCAACTCAATTTGTCATGATTATCTTGACCAGGGGGGACGCCTGGCCTGGCAGACCTGGCTCGGTGGAGTGGAAGCACACTAGCGTAAAAAAAGCCGAGCCCACGTGGAAAGTCCCAACATTTTGTTCTCGAAGCATTCCGTGGCCGCGGCGGACCACAATCGACAAAAGCCACCAAAAACTACGCCATGAGCCTGTGCTTCTTGGGTGAATTGCTAGGCTGTTCCTTTTATTTCTCGATCGAGGACCCAAATCCATTAACCCTCTCTAGGGATATCTGGAAATGAAACGGATATCACCTATGCAGGTCATATGCACATTTTCTGCATCCTGTGCCTGCAAGGTGACAAGTTCCAATCATCCCCCTGCTCGTGCGTTTATTACGCTGCCTGGCTGGGCTGCCATGTGTGCAGTGACGGAGATTTGTTCACTCCTTGACTTGCATTTGGCTTTGCGCCCCCAGGGCCCCTTGGACGACTTGGAAACCAACAAGAACCGAGACAAGACCGCTTTCTTCGACAAATTAACCATCACACTAAGACGGGATACCAGGGCCTTATCCCGTGACGGATATGCCGCCATAGCATCTCCTGCAAAGTTGGAACATCCTCGTGAACCAGGTAATCGATTCAACACATCAACGAGATGATACGGATCCTGTCCGAAAGTTCAGATCGTTCGATGTTCAGGTACTGGAGCCTGGGAGCCAGCAGGCAAGTCGGGATGACAGAGGAGAGAGGTCATTTCAAACTGTACTGGTAAGGTTACTTGCTGCGGGGCCGCTGACTGATATACCGGGGACTTATGCTGTATAATCATTATAGCTTATGTCCTTTTAGCGAAAAGGCAAAACACATCGACCCTGGCAAGCCTGGGAAGAGTGGACGGCATGGGGATGAGATGAGGCTACTTGCGCTCGGACCCATGGTTCTTCAAGATTCCCGACAGACAGGGTTAAGAATACACTACAGTACAGTACGCTCCGGGCGGATTACCATTCCTACCGGTAGTGCAACGACACAACGTCCTCCACAACATGTGTCGGTGTTTATGACACTCGATATCGGTTGTCCGTGAGATGTCCCGTGAATACCGTTGACGACACGCCGACTGCCTCTCCCCATGGCTTCTATTCCCTCGCTTCCAGGCTTTCACGGGCCGGTTCCGGATTTTTTTTCTTAAGCCATGGGATAAGGCGGCCATGTCGGGTTCGTCCTGCTCTCGGAGTTCGGAAGCGTTTTGAACAACCCCTAGACCCAATATGCTATCGACAAGGAAAATGAATAAATACCTAAAATGCCACGCGGACACCTTATACCGCACCCATCTCAAGTGTCCGCACACTTAAAAGCCATCGAATATGCATAGGCACTCCTCTCGCCTTTTGTCCGAAAGATGAACCAGCTATTCAATGGAATGGATTGGATAGCTGTCAGTCCCTGGGTAAGAGATTGCGGCTCCTACTTTCGGCTTTCACTACCCCACGCGACCATTTTGTCCTTCTTTCGGGCCGTCTTTGCAGTAAAGTATGGTAGCAGGCGTTTTAGATTTCAACTTCACAAGTCCCAACATCCCACTTGACAACCTTGATAGCTCCCGCCTGATTGATCCAAACGCTTTGCTTGCGAGCTTGCAACTAACCACTGGTTGGCTCTTCAAGGCCACATTCATGCCGCTCCAATTTTCTTCTTTTTTCTTTGCAACCCCATCGTCGAATGCAGAAGTCATCGCCGTGGACGACATAATAACCATCAAGCAAACCATCGCTACCAGACGGCTGACCCAATCGCTCACCAAGATTGGAGCAAACAAACCACAGACGAAGCAAAAATAAGGCGTTTGATATACATCATATTGTACAATCTCGCGCAGCCCAATATACAAATACATACACGCCCCTCTTTCGTTCTATAAGTTGCTGGTGCAAATGGTAGTATAGCGAAAAGCTTTATTGAGACAGTTATGATCATGAAATTCTGACAAGAATGTGAAAACCATGGGGAAAAACCGCCGCTCGTTCGACTCCCTTCCAAGGGCTTGCTCATGCGATATGGAGCCCAATCCACGCCCAGAGTGTTTGAAGCGTTTATCTCTTGACCCAGGTTGGCGACTTTCTGGCCTTGACGTGGCCGGCCTTCTTTCTCTCCACCTTTCTTGGATCGCGTGTCACGCACCCGGCTAGATATTGAGCATCGAGTTAGCAAGGTTTGATCCTCGTCGCGGACTTCATGGTACACCGCGCTGGCTGTGATGGCGGGGACTGTATGTGCCTCACCTCTTCTCAGTGCTGGCTTGAGAGCCGGCTCATGTGCCATGAGACCTTTGGCAACTGCCAGCGTCAGGGCCTCCGCTTGCCCTGTAGTACCGCCTCCTTCCACAACTGCCCAGACGTTATACTTATCGACACGGTCGGTGGCCCGTAGAGCCCAAATTGCGCTCTCGCGATCGTGGACACGCCCAAAAGCCTCGGCCAGGGTCTTGCCGTTCACTATGATCTCCCCGGTGCCCTCGACTACCCACGCGCGAGCAACTGATGATTTCCTCTTTCCAACTCCAACTGCACGCCCAAACTTATCGATTGGGATCGGCTTGGCTACGTTTGTGAAGCCTTGAGTATGGTGCTTGAAAAACTCGAGAGCGTCAACCACCGACTTGACCTTCAATTGAGGGTGAATCGCGTGCAAGTCCTTGACTAGTTTCATGCACTTCGCATAGTCGGAGGCCCGGATGGGCTCACCGAGCACCTGCCGGATATTCTCGAGACTGCTCCAGTTCACTCGCTCGACGTCGCTCGTGGGTATCCTGGGCAGGTTCTTGAAGGATTGCGCAAGCTTCTGCAGCACAATGTAGGAGTCGTTGAATTGCGACTGTCGCGAGAAGTACGAGGGCGAGACGGGTATCGCGCGGGCGTGTTTGGCTAATCGGAGCGAGTTCAAGTCGAGTGGAGGCGCTGCATTAATCTGCTCCTCCGCTGCCCGTTGGTAATCCGAGTAATCACCAGTCGTCATGAGCCTCTTTTGATTCGCACCCGAATCGAGTCGCAGTGTCTGGAATTGTTGCTCCAGGCTTGCCTGGCATCCTCTCCTGAAGCCCGGCCTCCGGCAGGAGCCCCGTAGGGCCCCCGTAATTTGTTGTCCTAATGCTGCCATCATTGAGCGCCGGGGCTCCTCGTCATAATCGCGCCGCTCAACAATGCGGACAATTCGTTCAGGGCCGGTCGTCAATAGGTCGTTTGACTTTCAATTGGGTTTCTGATAGCTTGAGGTCCCGTCGAGTTCGGAGCTTCGTTCAACGGAACAATTTGGCATCCAATTTTTCCCGGGATTGGGACCCACATCCGCGTTGGCTGAGGTCGGTCGTCAAGGGAGCTCGGACCACCTTCGGCTTAAGGAGGTGCAGCCTGACCGACAAGGTTGGTCTGTTCACGTTCGACCCCCGCCACAGAAAATTACCCCACCAGGATAAAATTTCCTCGTCGTTAAACATCGCTTTCTACCATCTTCTCTGTCCTTTTCTGCCACTTCTCTTCATCCCCCTATCTCCATTTTCCAACAAAGCACTTCAAGCAGACACTTGGAAAGCAGGTCAAGATGGCGTTTGGAAAGCTTTACACATACGAGGTGAGTCTACTGACATTTTTTCCGCACTCGACTTGCATTGCTTGGCCATGGCACTGACCCTTTTGCCATCCAGCAAAACCCCCGCTCGACGGGCATCCTCGCCGTCGCGAAGGCCAACAACCTCGACCTCGAGATCGTCAACACCGACACCGAGAAGCCTACCGCAGAGTACCTCAAGTTCAACCCGCTCTCCAAGGTCCCTACCTTTGTTGGAGCTGACGGCTATGTCCTCTCCGAGTGCATTGCCATCGCCATCTATGGTACGTGTGAGAAATGTCGGGCTCGGGCTCGGCTATTGCCCCGCATTGTGCTTCCCAGAGTGGGAGTCATCCCTTTTCTCTCTCCTTGACATGATGACCTAGACATTTTTATAACAGTTATCCCTATCTGAAACATGGTGTTGACTTTGGTTCTAACTTCTGATCGTCCTTTTCCTGTTAATCTTATCATATCATCGCATTGGGTATCGTCAGGCCGGAAGCTAACAGATGTGCAGTCACCTCCCAGAACGAGAAGACCACTCTCCTTGGCAAGACCAAGCAAGAGTAAGTCTGAGTTTCGCAACCCACGGCGTCCAGACATTCCGCTTACACTCGATTTTATAGTTATGCGTCCATCCTGAAATGGATGTCGTTCTTCAACAGCGAGGTCCTCCCCAACATGGGTGCCTGGTACCGCCCCCTTCTCGGCAAGATCCCCTACAACAAGAAGGCCGTCGATGATGCCTCCAAGGCGGCTCTCAAGGCCATCTCCGTTGCCGAGACCCACCTCAAGAGCAACACCTACCTCGTTGGCGAGCGCATCACCCTCGCCGATCTCTTCTCCGTTGGCCTCATCTCCCGTGGCTTCGAGTTCTTCTTCGACAAGGAGTGGCGCGCCCAGTACCCCAACGTTACTCGTTGGTACGAGACCGTCTACAACCAGCCCATCTACTCGGCTGTGGCCCCCAAGTTCTCTCTCCTTGACACGCCCAAGTTGACGAATGTCGCCCCCAAGAAGGCCGAGGCCCCCAAGAAGGAGGCTCCCAAGAAGGAGGCTGCCCCTAAGCCCAAGCCCGCTGAGGAGGAGGAGGAGGCTGCTCCCGCGGAGCCCAAGCCCAAGCACCCCCTCGACCTTCTTCCCAGAGCCACCTTCCCTCTTGATGAGTGGAAGCGTCAGTACTCTAACCTGGACACCCCCGTTGCCCTCAAGTGGTTCTGGGAGAACGTCCCCTTCACCGAGTACTCCATCTGGAAGGTCAAGTACAAGTACAATGATGAGCTCACCATGACCTTCATGTCCAACAACTTGATTGGTGGCTTCAACAACCGTCTTGAGGCTTCCCGCAAGTACGTCTTCGGATGTGCCTCCGTGTACGGCAAGAACAACGACTCCATCATCCAGGGAGCCTTCGTCATCCGTGGCGATGACTACAAGCCCGTCTTTGACGTCGCTCCCGATTATGAGAGCTACGAGTTCGAGAAGCTCGACCCCACCAAGCCCGAGGACCGTGAGTTCGTCGACCGTGAGTGGTCCTGGGACCGCCCCATCACTGTTGACGGCAAGGAGTACCCCCACGCCGATGGCAAGGTCTTCAAATAGATGATTAGTATATTCTTGTTTTCACTTGTTTGACGATTTGATATCGGCGGGACGGGCTGGGATATGGGACATGACTGATGAACCAACTTGACGGGAAAAATGGGACGGACTAGCCCTGAAACCGTGACTCATGAGTTTTATGTATCGTCGATGGATATATCGGGGATGAAGGAGTCCATAAATAGATGCCAGGTATCGCGTCAAAAAGTACTCTCTCATGAACTCTGTCTTCTTTGTTTTTTGACCTAGTGAGTGATTGTGTTCTCGGGTACTTACCAGGTAAACAACACATGCGAGTCCTCATGCCTCGCTCGACCGAGGTTCTGTCTGTCCTCCTTGATGCTATATGGGTGGATCAGGCTGACGTAGTGATATCGGCTGTACCTGTGCCCTCGGCTCTCTATCTCCCTAAAATAATCATCTGACATGTCAACAACCTACGATCAAGCCCCCCGCCCGATTCGGACGCTAGATTACAGAAAAGAAAATGTTAGCTTAGTTTCTAGGTCTGTAGCCTTCACACGACGAGACTTGAATTTATCTCATGCCATGGGTAGTTTGAGGGCGGTTTCCGGCACGGCCTCGGTCTCGGTCTCAAGGTAAGAGTCGCAAAGGTATGGTCATGGTATATATAGTCTTGATGAAATGCTCTAATTATCTGGGTGGGCTGAAAAGGCGCCCACGGTGTCATTACTTGATTAATGTGTGTGTGTGTGTACTGCCCCCATGGCCCCGTCTCCTCTAGCTGGCTGGGAGAGAGCGAGCGAGCGAGGAGATAGAAGAGGCCTCAACTCGTTTTTCTAGTCTAGTATATACACCGTCTACAAATAGAATGGACTGTCTACCTATCCTCGAGGTAGACTCACCAATCGTGGCCCACGCTAGAAGAGCTCGCGACCGGGTGTGCCGACTCCTCGTGTGCCTCTTTCCCAGGAGATTCTAGGTCAATCTCGTCTGGATTAGTCGCAGTGTTTGCTTGTCTTTCCTCGTCCGCCGTCGTAGGCCTTGTCTCAGCAGTAGCATCCGCCTTGAACGGGTGCAGTTTAATATAACTGCTGATATCAGCCTGTCTTGCAAGTATATCAAGGTACTCCTGCACCAACTTCAACACCACCGGTTTTTCTTTCAAATTCCCCATAAACTCGGGGATAGTAATAGCATTGTACGGTTCGCTCCTCGCTTTCTCAATACTATCGTCTATAAGCACGGTATTACTCTGGTTCCAGTACCCGGTCGCCATGACGGATTCGTCCATCCAGAGTTTGGTAAGGCGCTTGTAGCACTGAATACGTCGCCGGGAATCTTCTTCCGTGAGGCCGAAATTATCGCGCCCCCAGTTGACGATTAGCTGGTCGCGTTGTTCCTGCTTGGGGAGGAGAGATTTGACCATTATCTCGACGTTTTTCGGTTGGGCTGACGACCAGATTGCTACCTTGTGATGGGCGAAACAGTATGATAGGAAGGCTTCTGCGTGGGGGCGGAGTGTGCATATGTGCGGACGTCGTTTGGGATCTCTGCGAAAGACGAGGGTGCCGTTTAGGTCGATTACTACCAGGATAGGCCGGGGAGTTGGGAGTGAAGTGGGCGGGCTTGAGGCTTGGGCGAGGTATTCTGGGGTTGGGTCCGGGACACCGCCTGATGCTGCCGAGGGGGCGAGTTTGGACCCGTCCTTTGAATGAGGTTTGGGGTGGTTAGTTTTTTCCTGTTCCTTGTTTTTCTTGGGGCGCTTGGGCTTTTGGTGGATTGGTGCTTGTGACTGATCAGTGTCAGTCAGAATGATCTCGTTTGGGTCACGGGGGAAACCACTACCGCCCCCGCGGCTGCTTTGAGGTCTGGTCGAGTAGTTTCTTCTGCTTTCTGAGCCTGATGAGAAGGGTTTGTCGTTGGGATAATGAGATCCCCCTCTCGGGTCATGGAAATGCGGCATATTGTTGTTCATCGTGGTGGTCGTGGCTGGATAGTTATGTCCTTGAGGGAGGAAGCCAGTACTTGGGCCCCAGTGAGGGAATCCTCCTGACGGTGGTGGTGGATGAGGAGGAATAGGGTGAGAATGGAGAGGAGCCCACCCCGAGTTGTTCCAAGACGGAGAGAATGAAGCGCTCTGGGGGTCAAAATTGTGTGGCAGAGGTGGTCCTGGAGCGCTGTATGATGCTTGGGGCCAGTGTTGTGGTGGTGGTATAGGTGGTGCCGGAGCCCCGAATGATGATGCCTGTGGCCAAGATGGGGCTTGATAAGCCGGCTGCTGTTGGTGATATTGCCTTTGTTGTTGATTCCAGAGCTCAGACGCGAGATTCCCTCGCGACTGGTCCCTTCTCGGGCCATCGTCGTTCCTTTCATCCATGGCTCCCTCAGCTCTTCTCGCTCTTGACTGTGCAAATCTGCCGCCAAAGTATGGTTTTTCCTGCTTAGGACGTTTTCGTTTTATGCCCTTTTCTTTATTGTCCTTCCTCTTCTTTGCCATCTGGTCAACAGAAAATCGACAGGTTTTTGTGACAGTGGACGTCTGTGTGAGGCGAACTAGCTCTAACTTGATCGTGTCACTAGAAGCAACGCGGCCTCTGAGATTCAGTGCTGGAAATTGAAGTTGAAGCAATGACCGATAAAATGAACAGGGGGTCATTCCACTTGGAAGTGAAAGGAGAGTATGCCCAACTGCCGTCAGAATATGACCAAGGAGTTGGGCCAAAAGGAAGCAGCAGTCTGAGCTGCCGTGAATATTGATGTGCCGGGAAAATTTGAGCTTTGTTTCTCTTTGAGCAGATGATCTGACAAAATGACTGTGTAGAAATTGTGTAGCCTGAGTGTCAAATTGTCGTCTGGACTTGACAATCGTGCCCGTGCCCGGTTTTGATTGTTGATCGTGTTGCTTTCATACAAGTCGGGTGAAATAAAGTTTTGAAGTCGTAAGGTAACGAAAGTGGATCCCATCCAATGCTAGGAAGGTACCTTTAGCGTAGCGGCTAATTAGTGATGGAATAACCAGATCAGCCAATAGAATGGAACAAAAGCCCGTACTCCCGCGTACCAGTTTATCTGCCAAGGTGTCGAGCCAAAATTTTCAGCACCGAACGTCAATCGAGCCTGTCGGGGGAGGCCTACCGCAACATCACTTTCATTCGACATCACACATTCAGCAGCTAGCCAGAAGAAGACTGAGATATCAATCGCTTGGGTCATATATTTTCTAAGACGAGGACCTAAGTTTTGGCAACCCACATTGGATCCTCTGAAATCTCAACATGTCATCTATCAAACGAAAAGCGCCAACCGGTGCTGGACTCGGCGGGCTCCTCCAGAGACGTGTGAAAGCCAGGACAGAACCAGACCCAGAATCCGATATCGAACACGACGATAGCGATGAAGGTCCCAGTGAAGAAGATGTCGGTTCTGAGGAGGGTTCTGGCTCGGAGGAAGATGATGACGCCGCATCGGGAAGTGAAGAGGTATGAGAAACTTCTTCTGCCAACCATGAGTGAAAATGAACAAGAAAGCTAACATCTCATTCAAGGACTCCGATGCAGAATCAGAAGGCAGCAGCGACGGTGGTGTCAGTAGAGCACGCAAATCAGCAGCCGAAGCAGCAGCTCAACTATCCTTCGGTGCTCTACTCAGAGCCCAAGCTTCCCTAGACGCACCAGGCAAAAAGAAACGCAGAGGAAGCAACGAATCTGCAGACCCAGACTCGGAAAACGAAGCTCCCACCCACAGAAAAGGCTTCAAGGAAGAATTCAAAACCGCCAAGAATTCAACCAAACCCCTCAAGAGAAGCAGCAAACACGCCCCCGTAGAGATGACGTCCAAAAAGCCCGTCTCCCGCAAGCGAGATTTCATCGAAGTCCCCAAGGTGCAAGCTCGTGATCCCCGTTTCGGCCCCCTAGGACAGGGACACGGCTACTCGGCCCCCATAGACGAGGCCAAACTCCGCAAGGCATATTCCTTCCTGGACGACTACCAGGAAGACGAGATGAGACAATTGCGAGAAGCAATCAAGAAGACCAAAGACCCGCTCGAGAAAGAAAAACTCTCGAGGGCACTAATGTCGATGGACAGCAAGAAAAAGGCGAGGGAGAGGAAGGACAAGGAAAGGCAGCTGCTCGAGGAGCACAGGAAGCAGGAGAAGGAGCTGGTTAAGCAGGGGAAACAGCCGTTTTATCTCAAGAAGAGCGAGCAGAAGAAGAGGTTGCTTGTTGAGCAGTTTGCGGGCATGAAGAAGGGGCAGGTCGATAAGGCTATTGAGAAGAAGAGGAAGAAGGTTGCCGGACGGGAGAAGAAGGCGCTTCCTTATGGGAGGAGGACTGGGGAGGATCGGCATTAATGTGGAGGGTTGGCTGGTGGATGTAATTCACTATGAACTCGATCCATTCATGACACTCTCGCTTTCTATATACAGTGATTATAATACAAAGTAAACAAGATTATTATACACATCTACTAATATACATGCCCCACCCCTCACGGGCACCAGCCTACCACCTTGCCAGTCCTCTCCCTGGTACGTACGTCTCTCAAGGAAACTCCATACCCGTCTTCCCAAGGGCATCCTCAAACAACTCCCTACAGCGTACTCGACTCCCCAGCCTAGCACAAAGCAAAAACGCACCGCTTAATTTCCGATGCAGACTATACGTCTCCTCGGGCGGGGGGGCCAAGCGCTCATGAATCATGACAGGAATCTGCGCCTTGACACGTTCCGTAATAGTCTGATCCCGAAAGTCATACACCTCTGGCGCATCCCGCAAAAACGGCTCCGCAAGCGTGCTGACACTTGTGATGTGCGCATCCAGCATGGCCTTGCTCTCATGCCCGGTCAAGTATCCCAGTTCTTCCGAGAAGACCTTGACGCGTTCGCGATCCCCCCTCGAGGCAGCTTCCAACAGACGGAGATACTTGTCGATGAATTCGGGGGGGTATTCCCTTGACGCGCCGAAATCAAGCAGCTCGAGCTTTTGGGTCTGCGAATTATACAGGAAATTCGTCCAGTTAGGGTCCGTCTGCATGAATTTGAATTCTGCAATCTCGCGGAGACAGAGGCGGAGGATCTGCGTGCCGATCCAGTCCCGCTGGGCCTGGGAGAAATCGGAAATCATACGGGTCACGCCCACGCCTTGCATGAATTCCATTGTTATTACTTGTTTGCCCGAGGCTTCGGGGTAGATTTGGGGCACGACAAAAACGTCGTTCCATTCTGAGGGGTTTTGGGGCGAGGTGAGGAGTTTCCGGTATCGTTGGCCGCACTCGGCCTCGCGGAGGTAGTCGCATTCCCAGCCTAGTTCTGTGCGCGCGTTGTCGATTGTTTTGTTTAGGTAGAGGCCCTTGGGCAGGAGTTTAGTCGCTGCCAGGAGGATGGCGATGTTGTCTAGATCCGAGTTTATCGAATCCGCAACGCCGGGGAACTGGATCTTGACGGCGACTTTGGCACCGGTTGCCTTGAGCGTTGCTCTGTGGACTTGGCCTATCGACGCGGCGGCGATGGGCTTCTCTTCAAACTCGCCGAACAAGTCGCGCCAGTCGGCGCCGAGGTTCGCCTTGAGCACGCCGTCTCGTTGCCAGGCCGGCATGTAATCTGCGCGATCTTGCACCCGCTGGAGGACTTCTTGGATCGGAGGGGGGAGCATCTTGGCGTCTTGGAAGGACATCATCTGTCCCAGTTTCAGGGCCGCGCCTCGCATGCGCGAGAGTTTGGCGACTAGACGCTCCATGTTGGCTGGGCTGAGCATCATGGATCCTTGGCTGCCACCGCCTACTGCGCGGGATAGACCTTCACTGATGGTGCCGGCAAACATGCCTGCTGCTAGACCCCCGTAGTTCCATAATCTGCCGATTCGGGACGAGGGGACTCTGGATTCACGGAGTTCGTATCGGGGTGCTGAAGAGGAAGCACTTGGGCTGCTGAGGTCGGCAACCATGTTTGCATCTTCTTCTTCGTTGGGTGGCATGGTATTCGTGCCAACTGTCGGTTCTACCGGAGAGCTGCCCTCCACAACCTTTTGCGAGCCACTAGCATGCGGTACACTCGTGGCGGGTGACCCGAGGTCTTCCTTCTTCAGTGATTCCGTCCTATCAACAACAGTATCAACCTCGTCCTTGATCTTCCGTTCTTCCTCTTCCATTTTCTTCGCTTCAGCAGCTGCTTCCTCCAAGGCGTCCATAATCCGCAGTCCTTTTTTCCCAATCTTGTAGATGCTGTCCTCGAGAATCCCAGCGCCGGCCTGTCCGCCCTCCAATGGGACAGGCGGTCTCCTAGGCGGTGGAAAAGCTGTGAGAAGAGGCGTACCGCTTGCCCATGGTGCTGGGGTAAATTTCGGCTTTTGGGACCCAGGAGCTGATGATGAAGATGCTGGAATTGTGTCTGCCTGCAACTTGCTTTCAACTTCCCGAGATAGCGGTTGGGCTGGTTTCTCAACTATCGCGTCCACCGTCCCGGCTGAAGATTTGCTTGTCCCGGGTTGAGACTCGTATATTGCCTCGTCCGCTTGAGTGAAAGGAGCATCCTGCTCATAAGTCTCATTGATCCTAGCCTCGACCGCATCATCCTGTAAAGGTGTTGTTTCATGACCATGGTGGGCCGGGCTCTTTTTTGCCTCTGAAGCAGCAGCAGTAACTATGCTGCTTGTCTTGCGGTACCGATCCACTTGTCTACCACGGAGAGCAACATGTTTCGATGCGACAGACCGCGATGCACTAGCCACGGCGGCCAGATCCAGGAGGAGGTCGGCAAACCTCATCGTGTCGTCTGGGGAGGTAGGTCGACCGAGATGAGCTTCAATGAGTCGATGGGGCCATTCTTAGCTGTTCGTCTGATCTCATCTCATTTCTTTGCTATGGAGCTGATCCGAATTTGAGATGGGATGAGTTAGCCGTGAAGGTGTGGAGAGGCTTGAGATGCAAGCTTGGTTGGAGTCGCAAAAAATTACGGCGGTAGAACAGGGGTAGGATCAGGTTCCACACCTCAACAATCCCATGGTTTGCCGTTGTTAGCGTCAGACCCTCGGGTTTGCACGGAGTTAAGCATGATAGGCCATTATTCTACGGGTTACAACGATGACAGTTCGCAAAAGTCTATTCGCTGGAGTACTATAAATCATAATCTATTCTAGGGTATCTTAATGTCAAATACGCCCTTCCCAAGGCCCCGAACGCAACACGCCAAACTTCAAGACTCCCTTGCAGTCGATTCACTTCGAGACATTCTTAAGCCCCGAGCTCTTGACAAGTCTCGGAGTAGGCCGAGGCGTGGCCTTTGACCGTTCACCGGTAAATGGAGAGCCAATTCCCGCGCTTCCAACCTTCCCCCACAGCCTCTGCGCGGCCGGCGTCAGTCCAGCAGTTACCCGGGGACTGCTCGGGAATTTCGGCACCGGTGTCCTTTCAACCTTGCCTGTAACTCCCAGCCTCGCCGAGGTGCGACGCGACTCTGAAATCCTCTCTACCATCCGATGGTGCAAAGCCTCACGTTTCCCTTGCTCTTGGAGCTGGAACGGATTCGGTGTTGCGTCTCCGGGCCCAAGATCGATCGGTGATGATTTCCGCCTCGTCCTGACAGGTTCCGGCTCTTCGTCGTCCACAAATGCATAGCCGTTCACCCGAGGAGTCTCACCCCCGCCCCCCATTATGCTTGTTTCCTCGTCTCCTGGCCGTCGCTTTCCGTCAATAGCGCCCCTGATTTCCGAGAGTGTTGGTGAAGCGGCTCTTGTCGATCTGCCACCTGACGTGTTTTCTGGTCTCGGGTTTGGGTCGGGCACCCTCGTGTTTGCGTAGACGATTGTCTTTGGCGGTGCTCGCGATTCCGCCTGTGCTCTCTCCGCCACTGTTTCCACCAACCCGTCCACACCCTCGGGCGCGAACATTAACTCATTGTTCGGTTTCGATTTCCAGTGATTCGGAGCGGCTGGCCTGTCGTCCGTATCCTTGATGGCAAGCCGATCCTTCTTGAACCCATCGTCGCGCAGGTCGCCTCTCGACTCGGCTATTCTCAGTTCGATTTCCCGTTGCTTCAGTTGCATCTTCGATGGCAGCTTATTCCCGTTCCACATCCAGGCATGCTTTTCAGCCCTCTTTTGATTCTGCTTGTCGAGAAGCTTGTAAAAACTTTCGTTGTCTTCACTAGTATATTTCGCTTGGAATGACCCAAGTGACATGCTGGTGTCGATTGAGCTCCTGATCTCTGTCGCAGATGATACCGTGGATGCGGGCGTATCGCCCAGGTATCCCACAGGAGTGTTAAATTGGCTGGTGCTGCCAAAAGACGATGCCATGGGCCTCGTCACCCTCCTGGGTGATGCCCTGGCCTCCTCGAGGCGCCGTTTGGCAATTTCGATCCATCGTTCGTCGCCGGACTCGAGCGCATCTAGATAGTCCTGCTGTGTTTCGCTTTCTAAGAGTCCCGGAAAGAAGTCTCGCGCAATGATCTGCGATAGCGCTTCGGTGTAGGTTTCTTCAGAGAGGATCTTTTTGGGTCGCTTGATTCGTTTCGCAGGTGGCGGTGGCGGGGGCATGAGCTCATTTTCTACCCTCTTTCGAATGAGGGCATTTGCCTGAGTCGGTTCGGAATCCATTATAGGGCTTATGGCTGGGAAGCCTGCTTGTCTATTTCGGGTGTCCCAGAAAACTTGATCGCCTCTGCTGGATGTTGCTGTGTGGTGGTTTGGTTGTTTGCGAACTGGAAGTTGTTCTTTGACGCCACAGGTGACGGTTCTAGGCGGCTTCTCTGCCAGCCAGGCAGTCGGCTTAGTGGGCAAGTGGGTCACGCTAGGCACCTAAGAAAGGCTTGGCAGTGGCAGGATCAGGGAGGAACCGATCGGCCCCACTTGGAAGCACACCCCCAAATCCCGACATCCAGAGGGAGGAGAGTGCCGTTGACCAGTATCCGTAGCTTCTTATCAAGGTCACCAGTACAGCGGGAATGCAAGATACTGACTCATTTGACCAAACTCTGCATATCTAAAACCCATCAGGTATCATCGACATGATCTGTAGTAATCGGAGGGTGGTCACTCGGCCTTTGGATGGTCGCTGAAGAGGTGTGCTCGAACTGTCATCCGGACAGCAGGCTCGGGGTGTTTTCACACCCTTCAAGCTGTCCGGAGGCAGCCCTGAACCGAATGAACCAAAATCACGGCACCGATACTGATATGACTGTTGACCTGTCCAAGTACTCGTACTGGGAGTTTTGGAACCAAGGACCGTTGGTTGTCTTCTTTTTCGGAGTACACGACCTAGTACTGTATGTACGGTGTATGTACATGAAGCGGTCCTGCCAAGCTGTCTTGCAAGTGGTGAAGTGCTCTCCGCAAGCATGAAGCAAACATGTTTGCATTGTCCATTTAGGGCGTCTAGAACATGTGTGTTTGTACGTTATAATTGGCGAGCTCACTCCCTCCAGCTTGCATAGTTGGACAGCAAATGCACGGGGCAGTTAGAATTGACTTTTCCCATCGGCTTTGGAGTCGGACCTAACCTGGTAGTGTCTGACACGATAGCCGGCGTTTTTATTTTAGAACGCGGACGCGAGTGATCCCTCGTGAATTTGTTTTCTCCTCCTGTGTTTCTTGTTTCACTGATCTGAACTCCATCTTTCATCTGTTGTCTTGGTTCTCAGCCTCAATTGTCGTGGGAACTCGAGTGACCAATCCCCTTCGCTCCGACCTCTCAGGTTGCCAACTGCAGTGCCTGGTCCCCAGGCGTCATCAACTGGACCGCTCGACCGCTCGGCCACACCCCACCACCTGCCACCCTCCTCGCAGCCTGGTGGAAAAGTCCTATCATGTAGCAGATGTTCAGAACTGCCTCTCGACTTGTTTATTTCTTCACGCGCAGCTTCCGATTCACCTTTCGTTCCCTAGCCTCGATCTTGTTCGCTCCATTTCGCCTCCCCAGCTATCTGTACAATCTGACTGTTGCCGCTATGAGCGCCTTCACCAAGCGCAGGCCCCTCCAATATGTCGCCAAGAAGGACGCGGTCCTCGACAAACTAGGCGTCAAAACACAGGTGGATTCTACATGTCCCATCTGCCAGGAGCCCATCGGCTCCAAGAGCCCAGAGGGCATCACAGAGGGCTGGAGTCTACTACCCTGCGGCCACAGATTTGGCAGCTACTGCATTAAACACTACCTAAACGTCGTGGCCGAAGACCGACCATCATGTCCCGTCTGCCGTCAAATCGCTTATCACCAGTGTGGACATCCCGTCCTGCCCGTCATACTCAAGCCGAACGGCTCGACGCCCGACAAGATTATGGAATCAGCAGATCTGCTTGTCGAAGAGATGAAGCACTCCTCGTGCGCCTTTTGCCAATCACCGAGTCGGAACCCACAAGCCATGGTGATCGAAGGGGGACAAATACCACAGTCGAGATGGAAATCCTTGGTCGGATGGGTCCGAGTCTTCCCATTCACCAAACGACGACGATATGCTCGGAGACAACGGCTCCAGGCTCCTACCTTGGTTGTCACATCACAGCCAGCCACAAATGAAGACACAGGAGCATGGACAGGACCTTGGATGGACCCGTTCCCGAAGCAGAGAGACCCATTATGGGAAAAGTGGTGGAAACAGCAAGAGCCACGCGGGGCATAAAGAACAGATTTTGTTGTTGTTTTGAAAACAAGTTCGGCGAGTGGTGGTGGGGTTACGACCTTGCATCCGCCATCCACGATAAGGACTGCACGGAAGCGGAGGGGCATACCTTTTTGTCGGCGTTGTGGATTTTGGTCATGACTTGGATGCGATGTGTTCGCTTCTTTTATATGTTGTTGCCTCTTGTTATCATCTCACGTCTTTTGTACTCTCTACCTAGCTACTAGAGTTCTTTGCTGCTAAATACTCTTTTAACAAAGCAATTTTGTCGAGAGCTTCGGAGCATTTTCCCTGGCGAGTTGACCAGCCCAAGGCTGATAAGTTCCATCCCGCCGTTATCACCGTTACCTTAGTGGAGTGATCGCCCAAAGTGTGGGGGTTCCGAGCCAAGACACCCAAAAGCTCAGGGGTTCCCCGCACTGCCGTTTTACGCTAAAGATTTCACCAAGCTTCATTTATTTCGCGACGCGTCGGCCGAGCCGGCTCGGTCGCATCACTGAAGCTCCGTATTCCGGAGGTTTGCCCATTTGACCTGGCCGGCCAGATGATATAACACCGGTGGCCACTTTTTCAATACCCTGGCAGACGAACATGCAAACTCGGTAACATCCTCACAATGCGATTCAGAACGGACCTCAAAAACATCCGGACCTTCTCCAGTGAGGTCCTACACCTCTACCTACCCTAATTGGATCCCAGCTAACCTCAACCTCACACAAGAGTTGGTAGCGGCCCTCAGCTCTCTCGAGAAGATAGCATGGGTCCGTCTCGACAATGACACCGTCCGATTCACCGTCATCCCCGAGATGACGGGCTCCCAAGTCTGGGCGTATGTCTTTTGATCTCTCCCTCCCAAACAAAGCCTTCCCAATCCCTCCAACTGACCCGCCAAAAACAGATCCCTCTCCCTCGACCTAATATTCGACAACTACCACATCCAATCAGCAGAAGCAAACAACACAATCAACCTCGAGCTCGCCCTCGTCCCCCTCCAACGAGCGCTGAAAAGCGCAGCAAACAGCAGCTATGCCAACCTCCGCCTGACCAAACGCGACGGTCTCCCAATGTTATCAATGACAATCCACACCATGACCAAAGACGGTGGCGGGGGCGGCGGTGCTGCCGCCGCCGCCCCGTCAGATCGAGATAACCTTCCCCGCGGGACAGCAGGGTTCAACAGCACCGACCCGTTCGCCGACAATTTCCAGCAAGAATCCCTCGAACTGACAATGAAGCGCGAGCTGGAGAAGGTCATAACCCAGGATATTCCCGTGCGGGTGCTCCATCCCGAGACGGTGGAGACCATCATGCAGCCCAAAGTGAGGGAACCAGATGTTCACATCCAGCTGCCCCCTTTGTTACAGCTCAAAGCTATAAGCGATCGGTTTACCAAGCTGGCTATGACCACTTCCTCGGGCGGCGGCGGAAGCAAAACTAGTAATCCCAAGCTAGAACTATCAGCCAACATGCACGGCTCTTTGCGACTACGACTCAAAGCCGAGACGCTGGATATAACCAGCGTCTGGACCGGACTTGATAATCCGGCTTTGGACCCGTCACATATCAACATGCCGATGGAGGAACATCCGTCTGTCAAATTTAAAGAGGCGGGGCCGGAGAAATGGGCTACTGTGCGGGTTGATGGGAAGGATTGGAGCAAAGTGCTTAGTGTGGGGAGATTGGATGGACGGGTGATTGCTTGTTTTGCGGACGAGCATGCGCTTATTTTGTATGTCTATGTCCCGCATTATGAGGAGGTTGGGGAGGATGTTGTTACTGTGAGTTCCTTTTTTTTCCTTACCTTACCCGCTCAAGGATGGATGTCTTGCAAGGGTCGGAAAAAGTCCTGATTCTAACTAACTTGTTTCTTTTAATAGTATTACGTCTCTTCGTTCAGTTCTTAGGTGTTTTTTTTAAGGCTGGGTTTTAAGCATGGTGTACCGGTAAGGTGTTCGGGGCATAGGGATCGGATCTTGGGCCGCGGACGGGCGGATGGGGCGTTTATATGAAAAGGATTTTTGTTACCGGTTACTTTTCTTTGCATTGGAATTTGGTGCAAGGATATCGGGCCATGTTCCCAGTTACATCTGAATCCGGGGTTTTTCTTTCTCATGCATCGGTGGTGGCTACGTCATACCCTTGTTGAACTGCGGGATGCTGTGTGGATGTCGATCTGTTTACTTTTCATTCTAATTTCTTTCCTGAGTTGATAACATGCCGAGATGAAGGGTTTTGATAGACAAAATGACATACATGATCCCGAGGCTTGGGATGAAATACCTAATACAAAAGACCCGGGGGCCTGGATCCGGGATGCAAGGCGTCAGTTGTGGGTTAGGATGAAAATAAACAAAGACATTGTTACCAAACTTGAGAGATGAATCAGAGAATTCGGATCATAGAAGCTGGTGGAATAAAATTTAACATGTACGGAGTATTGTTACCTTGTTTAGAACACGGGTTACCAAAACTTTGAAATGAACCAACCAACTTCAGATCAAAAAGCCCGAGACTTTAGTAGGTAGTAGGAGAACCTTGAAAAATGTATTATAAAATCTTAGGATGGTAATAGAGACAATGTATAATAGAAACAGAACCATAAGGTTGGGGAAGGGGGAGGGAAACGGTTCGTTGTCTATACGTACAGGGGAGAAAGAAAAAGAAAAAAAAAGTAAACCAATAGAAGGAAACAACCAACCCAACCCAGAAATATTGAAACAAGCAAGCTGCTAGCAGCCAGCTAGTACAGGTATACATGCGCATGCTCATTACACCCGAAAGTGAGTGCAATTCCCATTCTTCATTTGTTCCCATTGTTTCCAACAAGCAAAATCACCGGCTGGCCCGCCATGGTGTTCATGAGTTCACGATCCCATCAAGCCATAATGTTTCATGACCAGCGTGTGTATTCATGCCATCGTCCAGTTGCGTTGCTCACTGACTCATAACATCAAGATACCTAGCACCCTTCTTGGCCTTCTTCGCACCAGCCTTCCTCGGCCCAGCAGCAGCGAGCAAATCGTCGATACTGCTCGAGTTGCTCAGCGCAGTAGACGGTCTGCTCGGCGGTCCACCGGCACTCGCGGCGCTAGCCTGCGACACAGAGCGCATCATGGGAGGACCACCAGGTGCCGCCAAGGATCCATTCTCCTGTGAAGCCAACGCCGGACCGACAGAGGCCGATCGAGGTGCAGGTCGTCCCATTGCAGGAGGAGGCGGTGCACTCTCCCGTCCACCGGCATCTAACCCTCCAGGAATAGCCATGGGCGGACCACCCGGGGGAGCGGGACTCGAGCTGGCAGTCCTCGGCGTGACCGGTGCAGATCGAGGCGGTGGCGGGGCCGACTTCTTGGGCGCATTATCCTCGGGACTGGCGTTCTTGTTGATCCACCGCTTCAACTCAGGGTCGTAGTAGAACGAGTTGGCCTCGCCCAGCTTGGCCCGGACGGGCTTCTTGGGGTCCGAAGACGATGCGTTATCTTGGCTGCCAGAGTCCTTCTTTGCGCCGCCTCCGAACCAACCACCAAGCCATCCTTTCTTGGTTTGCTTGGCCGCTTCGGCGCGTTTGGCTAGAAGAAAAAGTTAGTCACGAGTATTTCAGAGCGAATTTTGGAATTATGATACATACCATCTTCCTCTGCAGCCTTGCGGAACATCTCGGCATTCTCTCTATCCTTCTCCTCCTTGGTCTTCTCGGCAGGTTTCTTGGGAGCACCGAAATCGTCCTCGTCGTCATCGTACATTGGGCCCCTCTTCTTCTTCGGCTTCGACTCTTCGTCGGAATCGTCGGCAGGCTGTGAATCTGGTTCATAGGACGGCGGTTCGAATCCATACGGTTGATAAGACGGAGGTTCAAAGGTATTCGTGGCCGGGGCTTCGGTTTCAGCCTTATTGTCCTCATTTGAGGGCTGTGAAGGAGGCTCGTAAGAGTTCTGCGAGGGCGGCTCATACCCGTAGGGTTGATAACCACCGGTCGAGAATGGTTGACTAGGCTCCGGCGCCGAAGCCACTGGACCAGTTGCGTTCCCATTCATAGGGCCGTTCGACAGACCAAGTGGCTCGTACCCAAAGCTGGGAGTAGATGTCTGCGGCGGCGAAGAGACCGGAGCATACGGCGACTGTTGCGCCGGGGCAGCATTTTGGCCGTACTGAGGGGTATAGCTGATCGGAGGCGACGCGATGTTCGTGTTCGGGCTGTAAGAAGCAGCAGCATGCCCTGGTTGATATTCAGACGACCTGCGAGGGAGATCAACTGAGCTTCTCTGATATTCACCAGAGGAGCGATCCATGGATGAACGTGGCGCATATGTACTGCTCGGGTCGTAAGGGTTGCCACCGGCCGATGGTGCATAACGAGAGGCGGCCTTGGTTGATGGGGCCGAAGAAGACAAAGCAGGTAGAACGGGCGCGCTAGCAGAGGGAGTCGGCACACCGTAGTTGGGGATTGCAGCAGCACCAAACGTCTCCAGATTGTTCGCAGAGGGCGGCCGGCTGATAGTCGGCGTGCCTCCGGCAATCCGAGCGAATGGTCCAGCCTCCTCGTGCGGTGATCCCTGTCCAGAGGCATCGTTATCGTCTCCGGCGACAAACTTGTTAAATCTGTTCCACATGCTGTCCGATACCTTGCCCATGCTCGGCTTGGGGATCCATGAATTGGAACCTTCCTTGGGCGCTAGCTTGAGCCTCTTCATCAGGTCCTCAACAGCTGCCTCGAGAATCGGATGGTGGTAAGGCGAACGCTTGGTTTGCGCCGTGATGGCAGCGGCAATGGCCTCGCAGTATTCCAGTGCCTTATCCCGGAAGCCATACTCGGCCAATGCCAGTGCGTGCTGCAGCTTGTACGCGGCCAAGTGAGGATTTGATACAGGCGCGCTGGGGCCTGTGGCGAGAGTCTGGGCATATTCGTACACCTCACTCAACAGCAGAGGCTCGATTTCCTTGGCAAACTGCTCTGCTTGACGCTTGTGGTCAGATCCAAGAAGCACAAAGTTGGATGCTGGGTCGTCAAGCCCGCCAAAGATGGTTTGGGTCCTCGCGAAGAGGAAGCAGATGTGTGCTGCCTCTGCTCTCCCATATCCAGAGAGGAGGTTTCCGAGCGAGTTGATGGCACGGGAGTCCTCGGCGCTTCTGTTGCTAAGAATCAGTCCTAGGGTCTCGCGCCATTTGTCCAGACCTTCCAGGGCGTCTTTGGTGGCACCATGTGCCGAGTTTGCCGACACGAGCTGGTGACCGCTGCGCGCAGAAATCGGCACCAGCTCATCGATGCTTTCCTCGTGGTTGCCAGAGAGTACCGCATAAAGTGCAGCGAGAGACTCGTTATTCTGACCAGGGACGTTGATCTCTTTCTTGACGAATTCCTGCGAAACCTGCTTATACAGAGCTGGCGCAAGAGCATTCGCCAAAAGGAGTGCATGGCCCCACAATCGTTTATCGACCGCCGTCCACACCGCCTTCTCGGCATCGCCGTTTTGGAGATGCAAACGAATCTGTTCAACAACCGAAGAATCCACGGCATCAGAATGTGTCGCGGCGGTTCCCAGCCCGTTCAGTCCAGCCGTGTTTCCGGCGTTGAGATAGAGAGGAGCCGCGGCAGATTTGTCGGCGTCTGGAAAAAGGACGTCCCTAACAGCCTTTTCAACTGCCGGGCTGCCTTCTAACGCCCCGTCATGCTCAACCATTACCCTCAGAATCTTCCAAAGGAGGGCACGCTCCACGGCTCGCTTGTCATCGTGAGTTGCCTGTTGTAGGGCATGGATGCCCGTAGGTAGGCCTTGCTCGAGGACCTCAATGCCGCTGCTCAGCCAGGAAATGACCTCCTTCTTCTTGGACTTTCCTTTGAGCGGTCCTGGGAACTTGGCAAGTCGGTCCTCCAAGGGTTGGATATCCTTTGCGCTCTTCACCTTGACTTCACCTGGGCTGCGCAGGATCATCGGGGTAGTCTGATGCACGCCATATCGGGGCACATCTTTTGGAAACATGGTGACTATCGTCCCGCCGACGCCCCATGAGATGAGGGGAGACCCGCGCCATCTTTGCAATGCATCGTTCTCACGACCATCGGTCGGTGCAATCAAGTTGAGGTTTTGCGAAAACCCTCGGGAGCGCGACATGACAGGGGAAGTAGAAACAGAGTTAGCGACGGGCGGCGGAGCAGCCGAATACAGCGCCGACCGCGGAGGCGCTGGATCGTGAACCGAAGATGGCCGTGGGACCGGCTCGGCAGGCTTTCCGTTCCTGTTCCCGTAGAGAGCACCAGGAGACTGGGTCTGGGATCGAGGAGGCGGAACAAAGTCATTGGGTGCCATGGGGGGGATATGACCAGAAGTAGCCCGCTTGGGAGGCGATAGTGGGGATGGCGCCAGGTTGGAGGGTGGCGGAGGTGTATTTCTAGGGCGATGGGCCAGGGGGCCATGTCTGGAGGTAGGTGGTGAAAGTGAGGGCGCATATTTCGGCGTTGTCTGAACATGATCTTGGCTCTCATCCTCCTCAACTTCCCGTGTAGGTGGCAATGACGGGACCCTTTGGAGGCGCGGGTCATACATGGAACTGCTACTCCGTCGCTCTGGCTGGCCAGCGTCGGAGTGGCTTACCACACTGGCGCGCGACTTCTCATGGGATATCTCGAAATGCGCAAGTGGACTTGACGTCCGAGGTTGATGGGGAAGAATGGGAGGAGCAGGGGCAGCAGCCGATGGCGCATACCCGGCACTCGCCGAACGGACAACCGGTGGCGCTGGGGAGTATCTGGACTGCGTAGGAGGAGGGATTGACCCGTTGATATGAGCTCCGTTGGGAGGCGCGGGAGAGTACCTGGTCGAAGTCGCCGCAGGAAGACCAGGGTTGAGGTTCGAGGGGTTGGAAGGAAGCGACGCATAAGGATTGACAGGAGGGGGTGCCACTAGGTTCGGAATGCCTCCCGGCGCCTGGTTCGGGACCTGAGGTACTTGCGGCACCGAAGGCTGGTGAGCAACCGGCGGTAGTCCCGATGGAGGCGGAGGCCCATAGGGACTATGCTGCGGAGAGGGTGTGCTCTTGTTACTGTGCCGAGACGACGGGCGAGGTTTAGCGACAATAGGCAGGTCTTCGAAGAACTGGGATTTCGTCTGCGTCGGTCCTGGCTTTTGAGCTGGAGGTGGCTGGCTGAAATTGCCTTGAGGCGGAACTCTGGGAGAGGCAGCAGGCGGCGGAACTAGAGGACTTTGTAAACTTGCACTCCCCGGAGGAGGCGCGACTTGCACCGGCACCGAACCGTTAGGACCGGGGGTTGTCTTCTGTAGATTTGCCAGGCTCGCACGCTTCTTTGGCTTTACCACTTCCATCGGAAGATCATATGGGGATTGGTAGCCGCCCTTGGACTTGTCTGCAAAGCTCTGGGCTTTGGTCACTGGTGGTTTAGGAAGCGGGGGTGCACCATATCCGTAAGCCGTCGAGGCTGGGGGAGCACTAGGCGGAGCGGCAAAGGGCGTTGCCGCTGGCAGAGGAAAGCCGGGAGTGGCTCCCGAAGGGGCATAGATGTTTGGTGTCTGCGCTGGCGTCACGACTGGGGGGAAATAAGACGATTGTGTTGATTGCAAGGGTTGACGTGGAGCCTGACTGGCAGGGAGGTATCTGCTGGTGGTTGCTGGGGGCGCTGTTGGGGTGATGGGCGCTTCTTCAGCAGCCGGTTGCTGGTCGTCTGAGTCTTCAAGGAAGCCTTCGTCGTCACTTGGAAGAAAGCCCTCATCGTCGCTCAGTTGAAAGCCCGTGGGGTCAACCACCTCGGCTTCTGTGGGCTCCTCTGGGACGGCTTCAGCGGGTTCATCCGGAAGAAATTCGTCCTCGCCCTCAAGGTCGTCCCAAAAGGCCCCTCCACTTTCAGCTGTCTGTTCTGCAGAAGGCTCTTCCGAGATCTCCTTTGGGGCAGCGTCATGATCAGCTTCAGATGCCGCTTTGGGCGTAGAAACCTCCTCTGTCTGAGGTACTCCTGATGCAAACTGCGCTGGCTCCTCCTGTGCATCCTCATTTGTTACCGCCGCCGCCTGTTCAGGTGCTGTTTGTTCTTGATCGTCCCCCTTTTCCTCAATTTGCGCAAAGAAATCGTCATCTTCTGCTGCATCTTCATCCCCAAACAGATCTGTTTGTTGTTTGCCAGTGTCGTCTTCCGTCACAGTGTCTTTACCAGGAGAGATCAAGGGTGCGTCCTCGAGAAAGCCAGCATCCGCGTCTTCTGTTTCCTCGCCTCCCATGACAATTTGATTGTCATTTTCGTTTCCATCTTGGTCCTCCTCGAGATCTTTCGGCAAATCGTGGCCAACCGGTCCGAGATTCGGGTCAAACGTTTCCAGGCTTGTCTGCTCCTCGACAAGTTCTTCTGGGATTGACACGTCTGGTTCGACTTGTTGTTGTTCTGTATGGAGTGGGGGCACAGGTGGGAAGGAGTTGGTCCGGTCGTTCGGAGGCATCGACTTGAACGGATCAGTTCCGGTCCGAGTAAGATTCCATTCGGGCTCGTCGTCGTCGTTCCAGTTCATATCGTGAGATACCGTCCGAGCAAACGACATTCTGCTCGTATGCTGCGAGATCTCATTATCAGGCTCTGGCGTTTCGTTTTGCCGCGTGTCGTCAGCTTCGTCGGGTTGGACAACCTCGGCTGGCACCTGTGCATCCACATCATGGTCCGTCGCATGGTCCCCCGAATCTTGACCAGTCGTTTGGGCAAGGGAAACGACCTCTTCCTGACCTTTATCAATGCTTTCATCAGCCGTAATGGTGTCGATAGTCGGCTCTGCTTGGGGAGCAGGCTTAGAGGGTTGACTGTCGAGAATTGGCTCGGCTTCTGTCGACGGTCTACTGGTAAGGGCTGACAGCGTATCTGGCCTGAAGGCCGGATTCCAATGCGCTGAATAATCCATGGTTGTGAGTGAATTGAAATCGCGAGCTGCGATTCAGAAAAAGCAGCTCGCTTGCGCCCAAAGGAAACCCGATAATGCAAAGCCAAAGACTGGAAAGAAAAAGGTTAGTGTTTGCGCCGAAGACGGGCGAGGACTCGAGATTGAAGCAAAAGGGGCAAGATCGCGCGTCGCGGCAGCAGTCTCCCCTTAGTGCTAGAACCCCTGTCCCAAATTTCCGAACGAAAAAAAAACTTATCGGATCAGGGGGTGACAGCACGTACAATAAAAATAAATCCAGGAAATGGCTAGAGGCAAGAAATGAGATAAGCCGCCTCTTCAGTAAATGGTCGTCATTCGGATTGTAGGTAGAATTGTGAATAACGGAATGTATTTCACAATCCCCAAATAGACACAAAGGCAAAGAAAAGTTGTTGCAAGCTGGCAAGACTGGATGATGTGACGATTGACGATGCAGCCAGGATACCCCAATACCCGCTATGCAGGCTGCAGGCAGGCTCTTTCAGCGAGGACAGTGACGAAACTGAAAGCGAAAAAGCTCCAGGCTGTCCTTCTGCAAGGTTTTTGGGGTGCCGCACCTGCTCCGTGCTTAATTGGGTGAAGCCCGGCGGCGGGTGCGGTTTCTGTCCTTTTCCCGAGGGCCGTTGGCAAGCGGCGGCATATCGATGACCACCTGATCGGGTACTACGGATTACGGAATATTGAGAGGCTTACTGAGACTGTTCCAATTCTGCACTTGGTATGGAGAAGAAGGTTATAAAAGCTATTATGAATACAATTTGGAGCCCTTACCATG
Organism: Rhypophila decipiens; assembly: GCA_033297075.1. Classification (NCBI taxonomy): domain Eukaryota; kingdom Fungi; phylum Ascomycota; class Sordariomycetes; order Sordariales; family Naviculisporaceae; genus Rhypophila; species Rhypophila decipiens. The sequence goes on along the minus strand of MU858074.1, from coordinate 3,137 downwards.
AAAATGAAACTCGTCACTTTTCCTGAGTATTCGAGGAGCTTGCCACAAGGGAGTGGTACATGTACATGCAAGCCATCAACCAACGCCTTGCCCAGTCGACATGTAACCAAATTATTACAACAAATAACAAGAAAATATAGACGACCGGCGCAGCGCATATAACAATGCGATCTGAACGAATAGTAATCAGTAGTCATGGTACTCATTTCGATCCAAACAACACGAATATGCCGCGTATGCGTATGCGAATTCGAAACCAAAACACCTCTATCCAAATCCAACGCTTCCATTATTAAGATGACAAACAGTTGTTCGTGATATCATCATGGGTATTCTTCACCCTCTCCTCGACGCCCAGAACTTCCACCAAGGTCTGCTTCCACCATCTCCCCTCTCCCGCTTGACAGCCTGGCCTCGTCCTCGTATCCTCAAGAAATACACAGGCACACCGGCGACGACAAATCCAATGACGATCAGAGTCTGCAGCGGCTGAGCGAAAACCGCCCTGCTCAGCAAAAACAGACTCACACAGCAAAAGATGATGGGCGTCGTGATCCACGTCTTGTATGGCCTCTCGAGCGTCGGTTCCTTAACTCGCAGCACGATGAGCCCCAAGACGGTCACAAAGTAGAACGTGTAACCCGCCACACCGTAAAAGGTCAACAGCGTGCCGAACTCGCCGACAAGCACATAGCCGGCGGTGAGGATTGCATTTAGCACCAGGGCAGGAATGGGCGTGAAGAACAGCCCCATGTCTTCGTCCCCAAAAGCCGAAGCAAGCTTCTTGGTGAACCACGAGCGCGTACGCGTGGTCGAGAGCGAGGCTTGTTGTTCAGAGCCAGTGCCGATACGACCGAAGATAGCGGGGAAATATCCCTCTTTTCCAGCTACGTAGACAAGGCGACTGCTGGTGAAGGTAGAGCTGTTGAGGGCCCCGAAGCAAGATGCGCTGACGATGAGCGCAAAAATAACGGCTCCGATGGGCCCGAATACCTTGGAGCCGAACATGACGGCCACGGTATTTGTCGAGTTGATCGTGGCCAAAGGCAGGACAAAGAAGTACGCCATGTTGGCGAGGATGTAGCACACTATCACAAGTGGCATCGCGGTATGTATTACCCGCGGAAGGTCCCGGCTGGGATTTCGAAACTCACCCACAACATAATTGGTCTTGGCAGGAAATGTTAGCTGTGATCAAAAAGAGGCAGGCATGCGATCGAAATAGGGGCAAAACTCACATTATCCCAGCCATCAAACGCCCATAAGCCAGCATATAACGCTACCGCCCAAGCCGATGCATCCAGTTTTGTGCCTTCAAACCACTCGTGCTTTTTCCAGTCCAAGTTCGCCTCGCCCGAGAAGGTAAACCCTGTGGCAGCGACCACAATTCCAATAACAGTAACTCCGATCAATGCAATGAACTTCAAAAACATAAGGGCATCGTTCACCCTCGTCCCTAACCTTGTAGAGACGCAATTCACCAAAGTGACCAGCACTATGCCAACCAGCGCAACGCCTCTATTGACCCAAGGGTCGATAGTCTCAGCTTCTGCCCCGATGAAGGCTCTGACAAGGTACTCGCCCATAATAATGGCAATAATAGCAGCACTCCCAGGCTTCAGGACCAGAACCGCCGACCAGGTGAACAGGAACCCAGCGAGTTCTCCAAAGATTTTGGACAAATAAACCTGAGCTCCACCGTTCAGGGGAATAGCACCCCCCAGCTCCGCATAGCTAGCAGCGCCCGTCCAGGCCAAAATCCCTGCCACCACCCATATAATAAGCGATGCGCCTGGCGAACCTGCATTGACGTTGACTTGGCTCGGCGAGGAGAAGATTCCCGATCCAATGATCAACCCCACGATCAGCGACAGTCCGTTCATATATGTCAATGTCTTGTGCTTCTCCAACGATCCGCCCCCTAATCCACCGTTAGGGTGGGAGGCCGTTGGTGCGCCCAGCGGGGCATATCCAGCGCCGGTTGTAGATGATAATGGAAAGAGGTTCTGCGCAAAGTCAAAGGTCGATGCGACTGAGAATGATCGATCTCGGTAGTTTGGCCGCCCGCTCACGGCCGGGTTGGCGCTGTCTAGCGGATCGTCTTGGTCCAAAGAGAGTTTGCGGGATGAGGATATGCTTGCTCGAGAATCGGTCTCAGTCGTCGCGGGCCCTGGACTCGAGCTTGCCAAAGAAGCGAGCTCTAGCGAATCGCGCCCATCTGGCTGTAGATTCGACGAATACAGCGGCGGCATTGCGGTCGGGCGGCGGTTCGCAGGATGGACGTGTCGTGTCGCCGCAACTCCTCAACCCCCGTATCACCTGCCCTGTTTGTGGTTTGCGGTTGTGTCTACGCCCCTGATTCTCCTATTAGGCCAAATGCATTTCGATATCGGAACAAGCCAGCGAACGACTGTCTCTCAGGTAGAGATCGAGTACTTCGGATCGGTTCTGCGTAGTTCAGGATGGAGGAGGATTCGATCCGGTCGAGACAAGGTTTTGGCGAACGAGAGAATGCTATTATTGTCGCAACAGAAGTTTTGCTCTCCTTCGTAAACACGACTGTACGGCGTTGGTATCTGTGAACAAATAAAGAAGCAAAAAAAAGCGGTCTGAATGAGAATGTCAAAGGGGTACTCAAATTTCAAGGAGGTTCAGAACGTGCCATAAAGGGGGTGGACGGGAATTGCTTTTAGCGCAGAAGCCAACAATGGAGCCCTTGTCTTGGAACTTGGCGGAGAACCTCTCTGCCAAGCGACAATTCTTGGCCAACGTGGAAAGCGTTAACGGTCTGTGCTCCATGTAACCCCACTTTGTACGCCTAGCGGCCTTTTCGATTGGGGCTCACATAGGTGTAGAAATGGGATGGGTCAGAAATTTACGTTCAAACTAGTGGGCTTACAGGGCCTACAGGGCACTACCCCGCCAAAAAAAACCACCCTCTTTACAACATACATCATTACTCAATACTATAGTCTATAACACTATAGTTTATTAACCTTATTAATTTCTACACTTATTACTTTCTTTATTAAAAAAATATTATTTTCAGTGACGGCGAGCGCCAAGAACCATACCACTCGGCCAAACCGTTCCTAAAAAAGAGCTCAAATTACAGAAGTTATCAGAACCTTCTGCAA